>JACDJE010000015.1:3125191-3300129 GCA_016647715.1 Pavo muticus | reverse complement strand
GATCTCCAGGAAGAGATCCTTCCTTCGTGGAAGTCAGCCCTTAAATGGGGTCTAGGAGAGGTGGAGCCTGGCTCCACCCCTTCCAGGCACACAGGTGAATTGCTTTCACCTGTGCTCCCATGGCTGACTCAGTGCTTGCCTCAGGTGGTCAATCAGAGGTTCAGGCCATGATTCAACAGTTCCCATACACCATGCAATTTCAGGGGTGTTGCAGAAAGACTAAAGCCTGTGAGAGCTCGGAGTTCACGATACCAGTCATTCAGCTTCTAGTATACAATTCTACTTAGAAAACAGGTATTAGTAGCACCAGGACTTTTTTTTTTTTTTTTTTTTTTTAAATGTTTGCTCAGAATACTATGATCTGTCAAGGTCAAATGTTTTATATCAAAATGTTTAGAACAGGCCCTCAGTTCAAATGAGACTAAGAGTGCTAGGGTCAAGCCCCCCCCATCAACAGAAGATGTTCAAAACAGAGAACCATTCCGTGTCTGTGTCTTCATTGGTCTGATATGGTTGCATACAATAGAGTATATTGTATGTACATGTAAGTAAATGATAATGTGACAATCATTATACAAACTACTTTTTAAGAAAAAAACTGTAAGGACTCTAATTGTCTTGACACAGAAAAAAATTATCTTTGGAAAAGAAAATGCCCACACAGCTTCAGTATTATTGCATTTAACTGATGATGAAAAAATGGAGGTAAAAAGTTTGCCTGTCACTCGAAAATATGCAGTAGCAAGATTATCCTTCCTGTCATGCATGAATGACAGATGCCAGTTGCAGTAGTTTTCTATTCTCCTTTTCTAGAAAATCTGAATTGTGCACCCCCAAGATAAAGCTGATTGCCCACCCAGATTCACAGCTACAATAAATAGGACTTCAAACAAGAGTTGTGGTAAAGGAAACTTGTAGGAGTTTATTCTCCCATTTCAAGATTTAGAAAAATGGCTGCTTTGAAGTCAAGAGGTTAACAAAAAGAGCAAGTGGGTATACAGCTTCTAGTGCTAGCCCTATCAAGGGGCAGCACAAATTAAACAGCTTTCTACCAAAAGGTAAAACAATGGTTATCAGAGACAAAGAATAAATCTTTTGTTACCATTTTAGAAGAAAGTTGCCTAAATTTTTGCTGACATTATTTTCTCTGAGCGGATGTAACAAAACATTCTCTAAACTGTAACAGCATTTACTACACTCAGCCTAGTCCATCACAGTCATATCATTCACACTTGTTTCAGGTATGGGTTACTTTTCCTTTAATTATATTCCAAGCACATGTATACGTATCAGAGCTGTTGGGGTGTCTATTTCTATTAGTTTAACAAGCCCTGGTATTAATGAGATTGCTCTATAATTGAACCTTTTCATGGGTCCCTTGGTGATGAAATTATGCTAATCTGAATTTGCAACCACAAGGCATCCATCATACTTGATCAAATAGTAAACATCAACAGTGATATGCTAGGAGTATAAATGTGCAGTTAATTATTACAGAAATGAACCAACACTATTATTTCATCTTTATATTTGTGTGACTTAAGAAGGGTGAAGACAGATTGTATCAGACTTCCACTATGTGGCAGCATGGTCCACTTAACAGAGCATAAGCTTGTAAATATTTTGAAATCTCAAGGGCTGACATACCCTGTGTGCATGAGAGGAAAAAAAAAAAACTTAGATATATTTCATCTGCTATGAATCACTGCTTTGGGAAATAGAGATACCAATCTGTTACATACCTCTAAAAGAGAAAAAGCATCTTATTTCCCAACTGCTGTAATTGTTCACTTCTAAAGCACGTAAGCTTTGTGGATCACCAAGGGTTTTAACTGAGAAACATCTCTCTCAATGTCTGCTGTGGAATGATTTATATCAACTTCGATTTTTATTTATTTATTTTTAAAGCTTAAATACATAAGATCTGATGTACCTATGCTTGTAGAAATAGCTGGATTTGCAGAGTGCCTGTGTTCCTGCAGGTATCACTCGCCACCTATAGTCACAGCATACTAAGAAAAAAATATCAGGCCACTTAATGAATGACACAAGCAAGTGTAGAACTGTCACACTGTAAGCATCCAAATAAGCAAGCTTTTTTGGTCACTTTTTTTTTTTTAAACCAAATGCATTGTATTTTACAACGGAGCAAATAGTAAACTTCAGTGCAAGTTCCTTCAGTTGTTGCTTACAACATACAGACGGTGACAGAAAATGAAAGCAGCTGATACCTTGATTTTGCGTGGTAGCATTTTAGACTGAAATCCTATCCCAGGGCCCAGAATATTCTTCCACAATTACTCTTCTGCAGGACCAATATCTAAATACAGAGATCTCAGGTACACTGTGAACAAGACATGTTTCACTGATGTGAAATACACTGCTGCCAGATGTCAAGAGTCAATTTCTAAAAAAAACAAACAAACAAACAAAAAAAAGATCATTTTCCCTTGTCAGTGTACTTCACCATTTTGCATATAATCAAGTATGTTGTGATAATGGTAATTCCAGCTATTAAACAAATGAGACTCATGTTTTTCCTCTGCGTTTTTAATGTTTAACACAAATATTTTAACTCTATTTGTGGAAGAGGTCATTCTGTAAGCCAACAAGCCATGCCTTCAATTAATGCAAAAATACAGGGATAAATATTCTGCCTTTTCGCTAGCCGTTCCATAGAAGGATCACATCATTCAATGAAGAAGTATTCAAAAATATATTCAATAATTTCCAGACAGAGTTCAAAACAAATTCCCAGGATTGATGCAGCCCTGAGGCAGTGTAGCATATGGGACTACAAGTTGTTCACTCCGAGCTGTTTCTACTGCCACTAAAATCAAGATAAAGTTCCTTCTGACAGGGCCTGTTCCAGTATTTATGTTAACCCTGCAAGCGAGTGAACTATAAAACCTTGGGTTAATTTAACAAATAAACACAAAAAACCCTCAGCCATCAGGACAGCTTAGTACATTTCTAGAATCATTTTCACAAGGTTTCTATCCTCAACATACTTATTTTAAAACATCCCCATTTAAAAACTTTAGTCTCAACTCTTTTATATAGACAATGACATAGAAATGAGATGAAAGAGTGATGCTCCTATGAGCTCCCAGGCTTATCATGTATTTATCGACATCCTGTTAATGGCGTTTTGCAGTCCCAAGACAGTTTGCCTCAAATTTCCTTTATTAAAACTGAATTATTGTGATATGTGCACCAATCATGGTCAGAGTTACATAATATAGAAACTATATATCAAAAGTATGAACATAGTTGGTCTTGCAATTTCTTCCCCTTTCAACACTTGTCAGAGGATGAACACAGAGGACTCCTTTCCAGAATATGCTGTGTTCTGTTGCCTTCTTCAGCTAAGCAGTGTAATATTTAACAAATAAAGCTAACAGAATTTGGCTGCAGAAGGAGCACTCCTTCTGCACAGGAAGGATTTATACATACATTTTTTTCTATTAAGAACTGCCAGCAAACATATTTACAGAAAACTCACTGAACTCATGCTGGGAATGACTGGGGTGAGAACTGTCCTTCTCAAGGGCAATGTACCTGCTTTGTTTTAGTCTCACTACACCTCACTAGTCAGATGTGGGACCTGAATCAGACCTTATTTATCCTATGGATCAGTGCTCATTCCAGCAGCCTGACATATTCCAGTTTTAAGCAAGACTAGAGTCAGGCACTTCATTTTTAAGAGATTGTTTCCATCCTTCCTTTTTCTTCTTATAGTCAGTGTTGCCTCACACTGTGGTTTCCTTTAGAAGTGCTTTTGTAACCGTCTCCTGCTGAATCAGCTGCCTCTTGTACTGGCTGTATCTATGCCAGCTAGATCATGTTCGCTCTGCCCTGTGCAACCAGCCTTAAGCCACACAGACAAACCCTGTGGTACAACTGATAGAAGACCAACATGCCAAGGGACCTTGAAAATTAGAGGGAGAAGCAGGATCCCTGCATTCACATCCAACAAAAAAACCAAAAAATAAGACCATCTCAGGTTTGTTTGACTGTATGGATTTGAGCACGAAGGAGCATAATTACGCTAGTGAAAATGGTACTGAGGCACTCAGAATCTGCTCGGCGTGATGACTCTCCACAAAAACAAGCACGCACTCTCAGATCCCTTCTCAACTCTTTTTGAGCACAAATATTTATAAATTTACAGCCTTGGTGAAGCATTTTGATCACCTACAAAACACATGCCAGATGCTGTAGGAGAGCACCTTGGCTGGTGTTGAACCTTTTTTAAAACATTTTTTGACATGTCTGACATTTTTAAATATTCACATTCTGCTCTTAATGCTTTAAGTGCTAGACAACTGACGTAACTAGCGTTCATCATCCCTCCTTTGAAAACCTGCACTTGTTTCACCTGACATTGTCTGATTTCAGATTTCAGTTACCAAATTTGATTTATTTGTTTCTAGATTGAAGGTTCCCTTATAATGCAGATATCCAAAATAAATCTCAAGATTTACACCAGGTAAACTAGAGCAGTGATACTGTATCTTAAGTATCTTATGATACAAATGCATGAAATAGGAATATTCAATCACCCTCTGTATTTGGACAAAGCTATCTTTCTTCTATACCTGATTTTATTATTTCCACACAGTATAGTGGCACCACTGAATGAGTTTCATATGTTCTTGGCCACTTTTGAGTCAGAGATAAATCCTTTTTTTGGGGTCTTATTTCTATATACAATATCTTTGTGAAGTATCTCCATATTTCTTAAATAATTGTTTTCACTTCTCTCCAAACAATAGAAACAAAGAACACTTATAATACTATTAATTCCTTGCTCATTATTTCTAAGTATTTAAAAAGGGAATCCATGCAGTTTAAAACTATGTATTTTTTTTTCTGTTGAAGAAAACCCTTGCCCAATTTACAGCCTTAAGAGCTCAATTATTATTTAGAGAAATGCAAGTTTCTAGTCTTGATAATATGTTAATTTCCACTTCATATCTAACCAGGTGCTTGATTACCTGGTTTTCCTGTTCATTTAAGACACCTAAGAATCTCTGTCACAAGATCTGTCTGAAATAACACTGAGTCTTTTCTAAGTGACACCATACGCATCCAAATCATAAGAGACACTAAAACAAGTAAACCCCATAAAGCAGAACTAGACTGCAATCCCTGTTTTAATCCATTCAGACTTTTCTATTATCAGCTGCTCTGGACAAGACTGAGAAGCAGGCCCATGTGACCTAAATGAGGCTCAACAAGGCCAAGAGCAAGATGTTGCAATTGGGTAAATCAGACAGGTAAGACTACTGAAAGAATTTGGTCTACGTCAGCCTACAAAGTTGTTGTCTCTCACATTTCACATGACATTTTCAGATCATTTCAGTGCATGCAACTTCCAACTAATTTGCTAGGAGGAAAACAAATAAGGTACTGATGCCATAGTAAAACAATTTGTATTATACTACAAGGAAAAGAAATTATCAGTGCACGGCATTGCACTACAGAGTAACTGTAAGATGAACCTGAACTTTCATGGCATTCAAAGTTCACTGGTTAACAATTCCAAAACTCCTGAAGCAGATTTACTTTTGCAACCTTCCTAATATCTTGCACCTGTCAATACTTGTCACCCTCTCTTTTCCAGGATGAATATGTCTCAATCAGAACAACTAAGATAAATGAAATGCCTGTGGATATCCACATGCATTAAATAGGTATGCATGCTCAGAATCACTAAGGGATAAGGGATTTGGCCAACCAGAATGAAGTAGAGAAATAGGTATTTTACATGAAAGGTTGACGTCATCGTTTCTGTAATACCCCAAAGGGAAAAGTTCTAAAATCCTAGCTGAAAACTTTAGAAGGCAGTCTCTCAGAGAACATGCATGTGTATATGTATGTCTTTGTGTGAGCTCATATGGCACTTTGCTTCCATTGCAGCAAAAATAAAGTTGATTTTTTAAATATCTATTTAAAACATAACCATACTAAGCTTGCTATCACTTCAGTAATGTTCCTATTAGCATACAGACAATGCATTTTCAAGCCAGAGGAGGTATAATTGCTGAGATGATAGCAGTTACAGTGAAAACAGACCCAGAAGGTATGTACTCAGCACTGCCCACCGACTGAACAGACAGATTCTGAATTGCTGGTGTTGGAGTTCTTCACAGTCGTATGTCTTTCTGATACCCTTCTGTGAAGGGATAAGGAAAGATAGGTTATTACCAAGTGTGGTATTGACATTACAAGCTAGAATTAATCTAGTATCAGTCTGTTATGGCACAGAGGTCAACACTGTGCCAGGCAACAAGAGGAAAACTTGAACCTGAACAGTTTTATGTACACACAAGTTACAGGTGATTAACACAACAGAATAAGGTTCTTCAGTGGAAAGCTACAACTTCCCTTTACTAAGCAGAGGCTACTCAAAAATGGCACATAGAACACAACTCAGAAATCAAAGTCAGTCCACACCTTGGCACTTAACAAATGTCAGTGCAGTGCCTGCAGCATCTGGAGGCTGCCAAACTCAAGAATTATCCTGAAGGGAGAATTATAAGTTCAAAATCTTAAAATTTAGTTACATGTAGTCATGGGAAATCCATGGCAGAAAGGTAGGGTAAGCTGAAGAGAGCACAAGGGCTCTGTGGGAAGAGGAAGAAATGGCTTTGGAATTGAAAATGGCTGTATGAAAGCAACTTAGTGTTTAGGAAGCATAAGGAGGCTTCGGAATGGGACTGGATAAAGCTGAGAAACACCAGAAGAGATTCAGATGGCCACAGTCCTGCCCTAGTAGAACACACTAAATAGACTTTAGAGTGGAAACATCCTCAGGACTGATATGAATACATCTACTCCACCTCCTACTCCAGATTATGTCCTTAACAGCCCACTTAACATAACTCTACTAGACAGTAGACAAAAGCACTGAGCAACTTGCTATGGGTACTCAGATTCACATATAGCCTTTTTTTTTTTTTTTTTTAAAAGGAACATGCTCCCTGATCTGTGACATCTGTAACCTGTTAGATGTTTGGAAGTGAATCTGTTTAAGTTTATTCCCTTTACCACTTCTGTCTATCTTCTTGGTAGCACAATCTTTTAAAACTTCCTTTGTGATCATCTAATGTGGCTTCTTACACAGTAAAATGCTTCATAGCCATAGATGAAGTAAGGCCAGTGCCAGCTACTGCCCTGGAAAAAGATTAGATGGAGCTGCAAATGGGGTCATGTGCCAGAGAAAACAGTTAACTGGCAACGTTATCAACTAACCCTTTCCTTTGAGAGAAATCAGGTTTACCAAATGATTCATTATGTAGTTTTAAGGATTAGTTCACCTCCGTATTTCCTTTAACTTAAAAGTTTGTCTTACTGAGAAGATTGTGGGCTTCTTTAATCTCACACAACAAGAACTACAGCTTCACATTAAGATCATATTCAAATATGCAGAACTCAAAATCTCTAACAGGGAATTTTAAGGTTATATCCCACTATCCAGTTACAGAACTATTATGTCAACCAATGCAGCTACAGATGCAAAAGACAACCCAATATCCACTGAAATAGGTTTGTGAAATAGCATTATGCCTCCTTCAAAAAAAGAAGTCGTACAAAACCTCTGTAGTTCTGTTGCAAGAATTCTGATTATTTCTATAAAATATTCACTACTTTATAGCTTTAACCTGACAGATCATACAGACCCTTTTTCAGGTTAAACAAACTAATCTTTGCTAGGTAGATTTCATAGCTGTACAGGAGATATAGATTATCTGTGAAAGAGGGTGAACTGACATCTAATTAGATTTCATTTTAAGCCTAGATGCTGCAATTATGACTTCTGAATAAAAGTGGTTGTTATTTAGCAGGGTAGCCTAAGCAATGCACATAATTATTATAATTATTATGTACCTAATGATGTCTAATACGAGTCAGCATTGTAAATAAATGCTGTAGACTGTTCAGCAGGGTGGCCTGCACTTTGCAGAAAGCTAAATAACAAAGGTTAATAAATATGTTTGCAGATGATTGTTTTACAGGAACCCTGGGCAGTACTATCTGTTGGAGATTAGCTACATTAGGACTCAACAGACCAGAAAACATCCAGAATAATAGTCTTGTACCAGTTTATAGAGGCAGTGTATTAAAACAGCTAAACCAAATTCCTTCTTCTCCCAGTCCCCAGTCGTTGTCAAGTATAAGCTATGCTGCTATTTTTTTCCCCCCTATAAAACAACACATTGGACAAAATTCAACTTCATTCTTTATTCAATACTACAAATTGGAGAATGCAAAATGAATCAGACAAACAGTTCTTCTGTTTAAAGCTTCTACTTAATTCTTAAAAGTCTAAGAATATAAAATGGATACCGCTCTTTGAAGTGTGGATTACAATAGCTGCAGATGCTGCCTAACCCTTATTTGCACTGTATTAGTGGAAGAATTGTATTCATGTAATGAAGACAATGTCCACCGCTGATATAGATGACATTATAGATTTAAAATCGCATGTGTTTGAAAAGTGCATTTCAGAACCTTCAATTTCCATAGTCCTTTGTGTTTTCAATTATCTTCCTACCCAGGCAAACTAGGGAGAGACTAATCAAGCATAGTGTCCTCACATACTTCCCACTATGCCTTCCTTAGAGAGGTCAAAGTGCACCATCAGATCACTACTGCAGCTTGCTCTGCCATGGGAAATACTGGTATGATTTACAGTTTATAGCCTCCATCGCTAAACGCAACCATTAGTAACAGTATGCCCAGCTACAAAATAATCAAGCATTTTGTTAAATTTTTCCTACATGCATTTTGTGATAAAAGTTTAGCATTTTAAAATTATTTTGATAGTGGTCACTTAGGTTCTAGAAGACAAAAGATACCAGCCTGTAGTAAAGATTCCAGCAATTTTTTAAAGCTCAAACATTGATCTGAGCGTAAATATTTGGTTTTGAATAACACACATAATACAGGCTGCAAATGAGGGGAAAGGGTATGTATCTCTCACACGTTAGTAGATGGGCTATTAACTAAATGCTATCCTAGCATTAAAGGGCACAATCCTGATAGCCACCTAATTGCCTCCTGAACTCAAGGTTTTTAGGTCACCACATAAAAGCTATCCCCAGGAGGACCTTCCATCAGCATTGAGAATTGGCCACTAAGTCACTGTGTGTCTACTGCTCATGTTAAACTATCACTGCTGTAAGAATGAACTTCCACACTTGGCTATCACTTACATCAGGCACTGCCATTATCAGGTCACCTATAGAGGAGAAAATTTCTCCGAGATGCTACAAATGACTTCATTTTGCACACCCAAAAGGATGGGAACTCTAGGACAGCTGAAGAGGAAGATAAGGGTAAAAGTCATCCTTAGCAGTAGATGCTGCCTTCCCTCTATTTACTGTTAGTGGAAAGCAGAAGAGCTTAGTTTTATCCCCTTGTATAGCTATCCTATATGTACCATAAATTCATAACTAGAAACAATACCTTACAACAACATATGCCTCAGCATATGGTACTTCAAATATGTGCAGCATACACCAATAACAATAATGAAATATGGCCTTTAACCTAAGTTGAGTTTATTAGAATCTACTGAAGGTACAGCTGTCACAGCTAAAGCAATCAGTCAACTGAAAATTATTTTACAACATTAAAAATGGTAGTGATGCTTTCAGAACAAATAAGAGGACTCCCTTCTGGCTCAGTTCTCAATATAGGAATAATGCAAAGTTATGAAGTTGATTCTGTGCAGGAAAAAGCATAATTTTTTAATCACAATTTTTTTAAGCTGCAAATGGAATTCATTTGAACAATTCATGAATTAAAGATATGTTTTGAAATTGAGTCCGGCTTCCTAAAAGCATATATAATATATCTATACAGTAAACAGTCATTAATGTAAACCAAATTCTATTTACATTTTGATTGCTCCCTTATATCTATCAGTTAATGTATTGTACTCATAAAGCACAACCTTCAAAACCCAACTGACGCCAACTTCCACACACATTTCAGGCTTCCTCTCCACAGACTTCTCTGTTGGGCAACACGATGTGTGAAGTTAAGTTCTGTGCTAATGTTTTTATCTACCAAAGATTTATCTAATATTCTAATATTCCATCAATCAGTTTTTCTTAGATTAATGTTATGCCTTAAAAAATACAATCTATCAGTGCATTAAAGCACAAAAAGCAGTCTGTCGCATGCATGCTAATAAAGATCTTAGAAATCAAATTCCATTTTTTTCCCCACTGATATCAATGGTAATTTTAGTTTGAGAACATTTTCCTCATTAGGAAGAAAAAAAGGCTCTCCTTAACATTCCATTGGCTTTAACAGGAGTTCTTTAATGAGTGACCCATCCACTCCACCCAATGAGTAGAACAGCCTAAAAGAGGCAAGTCCCAGTCCTTTTCATACACAATTTCAATAGTATGATGCAAATAAATAACCTGAACTAGCGCTAATGTGCTTGTAGTACAGAAATGAGACATGGTTTAGTGGGCAGTATTGGCAGTAGGTGGACAGTTGGACCAGATGTTCTTAGAGGTCTTTTCCAAACTTAATGATTCTATGGTTCTATGTTTATATATGACCGAGCTGCAAAATAGGCCAAAAAGCATGCATGTGATTGAACAGATAGCAAGTAGAATATTCAGAAGTAAAATGAGATTCAGAGTAACACTAAGAGATGGCAAAGCTCATCCCTGTTTGTAAATACATACACGAGGTATTAATGCAATGGAACTAAATTCTCCTCTCGTTCTCTCACTCACTGAAATCAGTAATTGGACCCTGTTAATTGATTACTCCAACTGCTAGGAAGGAGGTGGCTGTTTACAGTGAAAAACACCACTCAACATGTCAGAGAAGGGCCTTTCAGAACAGGCTGCAACTCAGCGCTTTACATTTCTTGGACGCAAGAAAAATTATTTGCTTAAAACAGGTTGAGTGTTTGTGTTTTGTTCACCATTCAAATCCCTTGAGAGCCACCATGTGTCTTTCCCCTGAAGCTGATGCTGTGAATACAAATGATTCGTTAGTCATGGCTACACCGGCTATTTAAGCAGATCACAGGCTACACAGAACAACATCAGCATGAAGGGAGGAATAGAAGCTGTTCTGCTTTGAGAAAGAGTGACGCCATAAGGAACTCAGCATGCTAAGACAGGGCTGGGACACGCATGTAGGCAGTACAGCTGGCAGAGCTAGTGATCACTTGTATGCAAATAGACTGATGAAAAGCTTTGTGCGGTCCCGGTGAGTCAGTGCCCACCAGGGTGCACTTCATGGCACCAGCCATTGAGCTCTTGAAATATCAGATTGCAGTGTCTCAGCTGGAGAGATCCCTTGCAGTGATCTTCACCAGTTATTTCAAAATCTGGCTCCAGTAGTATCAGTTATACTGGATGACAGACTGCAAATTTGTTTCAGTAACTAGAGCTTGCTCTTATTTATTGCACTCCCCCCTTCAAGGAAGAAATCTGGTGCAGATTATGGGGAAACTAGATTTGGGAGCTTTTCTCTCAAGGCTTTCCATAGATTTGACAGAGGCCCTCTGTATAATCAGCTTGCTTACATAGGTGCTAAGTGAACAGGCCTCCTAACTAAGGTGCCTCACTTATGCACTATGCTGCTCAGAGCAAATACCGCTATTTGTTTATAACATGCTGAAATTGGAACACTGACATTATACCTAGAGAAAGGTATTTCCATGAGAAGGAAGGCTTGTCATTACACAAGTGTCAACATTTACAATGTTTCATCTGCCAGAAATTGCCTCTCTGCAAATAGATTTCCAAAGCTGACTACAACTTCCCCCCTCCCCACCTTTCCTTTATTGTCCTGCACTGAAAGGCTCCTACAAAACACAAAAGCACTGCAAGAAATAGAACAAATTTGACAACAGCAAATTGTTTGTCCTCAACAGCTCAGCAGAGGGATTAGTGGCAAGTTAGGATTCTTTTTTTTGTTACTGTTTTTAATATTATCTAAAATTATTTCGTTATATCTCTTTTAGTAAAGTTTCTCCTTAGAACAGTCCCAACAGCTAACTTTCCTGTTCTAAAGGTCAATCTTGAGAGCAGCTGGAAGCAACGTTGTTCTTCAAATGTTATTCAACTCGTAGCAATGTTTTTTCCATCTTTTCAATGCTCAAGCCATCAAAAACCTTAGAATAACGAGGACCCCTAAAACATAAACAAATAAGTAATAAAACGAAGTAAGTTTCTAAAGCTATGTAACTGAAGTAACTTTGCATGTTGAAACTTTGAGAACACATGTATTCACTCTTTATGCAGAGAACCTTGCCATCTCACCGAGTCACTCTGTGGGATTCAGAAACCTACTTTGTGGTCTCCAAACCCCACAAAGATGCTAAAGAACATGAGGAAATTTCTGCATCTTTACAATCTGTTCTGGTTAATAAAATTTAAATAAGCACAGTAAGTAAAAAATCTAGTGATGAAAAAGTTACAAGCACGAGTCCCTCAGAATGATGGTTTAGTTTGTCTCTTCAGGATGTTCTCCACTCATGAAAATGCTAATAATTGTAATGGTATGAGTTTCAAGCATCCTCTCTTGACTCTGCATAGATTGAAA
Source organism: Pavo muticus (assembly GCA_016647715.1). Classification (NCBI taxonomy): domain Eukaryota; kingdom Metazoa; phylum Chordata; class Aves; order Galliformes; family Phasianidae; genus Pavo; species Pavo muticus. Next base: position 3,287,535 of record JACDJE010000015.1, on the reverse strand, counting down.
AAAATAACTGATAAATTTCTCAGAAGAAATTATTAAATCAATTTGGATTTGTGTAGATTTATGTATTCAGGCAGAACCAGGAGGTAACCGAATTTTTATGGTAAGACAAGGTCTGGGAGAATTATTTCAATTTGCTACACAGACACGACCTACATTTTCAAAAGACAGTTATCATTTCTTTAGAACGCTTTAATACTGTCTGTCAATTCTTTGTCACTGTGACAGATATATAAACAAGCTGCTTCTGAAATACTGAAGAGAAAAAAAAATAATCAAGCAGGAAGTTGGCCACCAGTGTTCCTTTTCTGAAATCTTTCTTCTAGATCAGGTAACCACTCCAGAAATCAACTAACCAATCTAAGTATCTGCCTATCTGCTTTTTAGAACATCCACTCTTAACCAGAACATAGCAGTACCGTTGATGAGGGGCTTTCTTGTGCCGATCCCCTAGATGACTTCATTTTTCCAGGGAATGATTAATCCCATCCAAAAATAAAGTGTCTGAAATGCCCTCTAGAGATTTTTTTTTCCCCCTACCTTCATTGACTGTTGAGAAAAGAGAAACTAGATCACTCAACTTATTAAAAGCTGAAGCTAGGTCAGAAGGATTATTAGCACACAGTCAAAGAGCAACCTAGTGATGGTTACCTATGAGAAAGGTCAACCCAGACTGAAAATCTGCACTACAAGATGGTCTGCAATAGGAAGTCTGAAGGATTTATAAGTCCCTATTTATAAGGGAAAGGAAATTAAGAAAATAGTATTCTGTAAAAGCTGAGTAGAACTTGTGGTGAATGGAATGTCTCAAATATGAAAGGGATGAGCAGATCATCTGGCCAGACAACTGAACTTCATTCCTACTGGAGATAGGCACTGACTGGGTAGTAGAACCTTCTGCTCACTCTCAGTGTGTGGTCACCACAGTATTATTAACATAGAGTTTGTAGTACTGAACTTCTGTAAAACTGAGAGGTTAGATTAACAAGCGCTCAAAGTCAGTTAAATAAGATTTCTCATATATATATTGCAAAAATGCTCATTGCAATCAGCTATCAAAGAATGCAACTTTTCCACAGTACTATGGTAGGATGAGAGGCAACATCAGTTTTCCACACCACTGTACATCTCACATGGTGCATCAGACCAGAAATTTACACAAGAGAAATATTTATGCATTGCATACATCATAATGGTCAGTAAAAGTGATTTTATTGTTCAGCATAGCATAATAATAGTGATCTTGGAAGTAACCCAGCTTGTGTACAGCATCCAGTTAAACTCCATGGACTATGTTCCCTATCAGTTTCTGAGAAATATGTTAATATAGACTGATAAGTTAATTTTTTCTTAATTTTTTAATGAAAAATAATTGTACAGTTTATAAAACAATGCTGTAATGATACTTTGCAACACATCAGTGACCACTAAGCCTAAAATCTTGCAAGAAATTAACCGCCCTGCTGAAATTAGCATTTCAACGAGGACATATACCAAAGTGCATCAGATCACATGTATTCAGGTAAGGTTAAGCAATACTGAGAAAAGAAAGCTTTTCTGGAAACTGGCATGGATGTGGTACACTGACGCTCTCACTCATGTTTTAAATCGAAGGATTTTCCCTATGTAACAGTAGGGCATTTTTCTGCTGAAGTGAATGCATTCAGCTAAGATAAATTTTTATGGCTTTAAATTTCTGTAGACACTCCTGGCCCCATCGCCTTTAGTCTATTTACCACACCGTTAAACTCAGTGCCCTGATCAAATATAAGTAGTGCTATATGCACATAGAATCATAGGGGTTGGAAGGGACCTCCAGAGATCACTGAGTCCACCCCCCTGCCAAAGCAGGTTCCCTACACCAGGTCGCACAGGTGGGCGTCCAGGCAGGCCTTGAATATCTCCAGAGAAGGAGACTCCACAACCTCCCTGGGCAGCCTGTTCCAGTGCTCCGTCACCCTCACCGTAAAGAAGTTCTTGCGCACATTGGTGCAGAACTTCCTATGCTCTAGTTTCCGGCCGTTTCCCCTTGTCCTGTCTCCACACACTGCTGAAAAGAGTCTGGCCTCACCATTTTGCCCCCCACACCTTAGATATTTATAGACCTGGATCAGGTCCCCTCTCAGTCTTCTTTTCTCAAGGCTAAACAGACCCAGTTCACTTAGCCTTTCTTCATAGGGGAGATGCTCCAGGCCCTTCACCATCTTTGTGGCCCTCCGCTGGACTCTTTCCAAGAGATCCCTGTCTTTTTTGTACTGGGGAGCCCAGAACTGGACACAGTACTCCAGATGAGGCCTTACCAGGGCAGAGTAGAGGGGGAGGATCACCTCCCTCGACCTGCTGGCCACGCTCTTTTTAATGCGCCCCAGAATGCCACTGGCCTTTTTGTCCACAAGGGCACACTGCTGGCTCATGGCCAACCTGTCGTCCACCAGGATACCCAGGTCCCTCTCTGCAGAGCTCCTCTCCAGCAGGTCATCCCCCAACCTGTACTGGTGCACGCAATTATTCCTCTCTATGTACAAGACTCTACACTTGCTTTTGTTAAACCTCATCTGGTTTCTTACCGGCCAGCTCTCCAGCCTGTCCAGGTCTAGCTGAATGGCAGCACAGCCTTCAGGCGTGTCAGCTAATCCTCCCAACTTCATATCAATCAGCAAACTTGCTGAGGGTGGCCACTATCCCCTCATCAAGGTAATTAATGAAGATGTTGAACAAGACCGGACCCAGGACCGACCCCTGGGGAACACCGCTAGTTACAGGTCTCCAACCAGACTCTGCACCGCCAACAACGACCCTCTGTGCTCTGCCAGTCAGCCAATTCTCAACCCACCTCACTGTCCACTCATCTATCCCACACTTCCTCGGCTTTGTTATAAGGATTTCGTGGGAGACAGTATCAAAATGCCTTGCTGAAATCAAGGTAGACTACATCCACTGCTCTACCCCATCCACCCAGCCAGTGACGACATCATAGAAGGCTACCAAGTTGGTCAAGCATGACCTCCCCCTGGTAAACCCATGCTGGCTACTCCTAATAACCACCTCTTCTTCCAATTGTCTGGAGATGGCATCCAGCACAAGCTGTTCCATCACCTTTCCAGGGACAGAGGTGAGGCTGACTGGCCTGTAATTACCTGGATCTTCCTTCTTGCCTTTTTTGAAGACCAGAGTGACATTGGCTATCCTCCAGTCTTCAGGCACCTCCCCCATTCTCCAAGACCTCTCAAAGATGATAGAGAGCTGTTCAGCAATCACCTCTGCCAGCTCCCTCAGCACTCGTGGATGCACCCCATCGGATCCCATGGATTTATGAACATTGGTGTTGCCTAGGCGCTCTCAGACCGCCTCTTCCCTACGCAAGTGAATGTAAAACCTTGAATCTATTAATACGCTCTCCACCCTCCTACACAGCTAGGGAAGCTATTTTGTCCACCTGGACACCACATGGCTCTGGCTTCTCAATGAACAGCAGGTCCTGCTCTCTCCGCTGACTTCATTTCACGGTCACACACTTATATAGCAGCAACATGACAGATGATAGATGGAGATTAAGAAAGAAGAGGAGAATAACATCAGTTTGCCCATTTGTGCAGCTGCAGACCACCTTTCGTTTTTCCAAGTTTGCTGCTACAGCACTAGAGCATGAATAGTAAGCAATACAGTACTGTCAACAGTCTGCAGATTCTACTGCTTCCTACACAACTAGCCACTTCAAAATAAAAAAACAAATCTGCCCTTGAGAGTACAGGTGATCATGGTGAATCCAAACAACCATCTGAGCACATTTTCAGCTTTAACGTTCATTTACAGCAAACTGCTGCACAAGCTTTTGGTTTTCTCCCTACCCTTGCTCCCCCTCATTCAACTAAGTCTGCAAACCCAATGATTCAGACACGTTAAATCACAGCTCTCTTAAGGCTGATTATTCTGATGTATTGCTGTGGTATTTAAATACTTGTGGCAACTCTAAAATAGCTGCCACCTCTAGACTGCAGGCTTGTATCCAGAAACACTAGTTTGGGCACCAGAAAACTCCTCAAAGTGAGTATAACGAAAATGCACTGTCATCTCGCTCCTCTGCTTCTGACTGCAGAAGTGAGTTATGTTCCCAGCTTGACAGAGTCCCTATTTAATTCTGTCTTTTCACAGTATATTCAAGCATTGCCCAAAATTTTTATGGTACTCTTCTATGAGGCATTTTGTTTAATTTCCATTAAATGACTAATTGCTCAGATGGTAAATTTCTGAGTAGTTCCATTGATGTATGCCAATTACAGCAGCTCACAAACAGCCCCTGCATTAGAAAAAAATCCATATTTTTAATGACTCCCTTGCTGTCCTGTATGCATGTGTGTATGTCATGACATACAGCTTTCTACCATCTGCACATCTCCCCTTATACACGCACACACACTTTGTATTATAAATTGCTTGGCTGTGAGGTATCTTGACACTTGATATAACAGCAGGGCTTGGGGGGGAAGTGTAAGTGCTGATCATTAGATTATTGCTGAAGTATTCTCTCCTTCCCTCTCCTCCTTCCTGTGTTCCCTGGAGACCCAGGTGTTAATAAAATCAAACAAAATGAAAATAGGTAAGTTATTGCAAGCTATGAACATCAACATTGTACCACGCCTCACTAGTTTCCAATACTCCCTCATTCTTGAGGCAACCAAAGAAAAAGATGCAATTTCATCCTATAGACTGAGTGGTGTAAAGAAAGGACAAAAGAGACAAGATATTGCAATCCAAAGGTCAGCGACCCACTCCCTTGTATAATTATAGCATTTCATTTATGCTCTACCAATCCATCCTTGGATGGCTGATAGTAAATTAGTAGCTAAAAAAGCACAATTTTAAAGATTCTTCAATAACTAGTAACTGAGCTCTAAAACTGGATCATCATATAAGGAGACAAGCACAAGTATTGGCTTATGGCATTTTACTAAACACAGATTTTTTTTTTTAAAAAAAAGCTCTACACAAAGAGGTCAGATCTAGAAATCCAAATTCTGTGTTTTGCTGCTGCACTTCAGAAATCCTGAAAATAGATTGAATCTAGACTTAACTAGATTTAATTCAGCGGATGCACTTAATACATCTTTAAAATGTAAGCATTTCATTTTTGTGCAGCATTCCTCATTTCCCACAAAAAAAAAAAAATCAGATACTAGGCTGTGCTCTTCTGTCACATTTTCTCAAGAAAGCTTCATACAGTAACTAAAGCTATGTATGAAGATGAATGTTCAACTTGTTGCTAATATATATTAACAGCTTATAGCAGGATTTGGTGTTTGGTCCTCATCTAGGAATCAGCGTAAAGCCTGGCATAGCAAACTATGTAAGGTCTTAATAATTCACTGTCACAACGGATAAAAACAAAGTAAAAACATCAACTATAATGAAGAGAGTTCTAGTCCTGGTTTTTCCCACTTCGTTATGAACTTAAATGATCTGGCCACCTTTGTTAATGAATTTCTATTAATGAATAGAGATTAAGATTTTCATAGCCTGCTAACCATTGTTATTGGAGCACATGGCATGCAGCTCTTTGGATCATCATCTACTGGACAACCTGCTAAAAGCAATACAAAAGACATCCCAGATCTGTGGAACTGGTCAAAGAATCACTTAACTATGTCCACATAGCACATCCTGCAAGGCCAATGACATGCCAAGCTCACATCCTCCAACATCATAATTTACTTGCGTCGAAGTGCAAAACTTTATGCTACACAATTTTATATTAAACCAAAAGGGAAGTAACTCTCCCTAAGTGCTGGTTGAGTAGAATAAACAAAATGCAACCCATTCACAATATTGGAAAACTACTAGTTCAGTATTTCAAAAAGCTTTAATCCCTACAACTGCCAGCAGGTCACACTCACATTTCATTTACATTCTAAATACTGACAGAATTAAAAACTACAATTACAGCTGCTTTAAAGATACAGATATCTTTTCACTTGCAAAGTTGTCTATTTTCTATCACAACCAGACAATAGCAGTTAATATTTATAATGGGGACAAGTGAAAGAAAGGATACAATCAAACCAAAAGAATGCATGAAGATGCCAAAGGGACTGAATGAATATAACCTAAGATACATGCAAGCTGGCCCAAGGAAGTGAGAAAAGTACAGCTCAACAGCATATTCATAGCTGCCGACACATACATACACAAAAATACTTTTTTGCATGCTTTGTTTCACATGTGGTCCAGGAGAAGTCAATGGGTACTCATACCATGAATGTTTACCACCACTTATTTAGTGCTTTAGTTATGTTTTTACTATTTCAGACACCGAAATAGTGAGCTGCCTCTGATTTCAGGTATCAAAGTAATTCTGGTAGGCACAGGTTAACTTTTTAAGTGCTAAACATAAGTTTCAGATATACATTTCAATAATGCATTATGTTGTGTATTTCTGGATTTACGTATCACATTAATATGACTGTGATAAAAAGCGGACAGAAGAGAGCTCTGGAAAGAGCTTGTCAACAGTATTTTCAGGTGAAAGAAAATGAGAATTAGGTGGTTTTGATCTCCAGAATGTGAAGTGTATGAAGTACAACAATTAAAACAGAAGGGTAGATACTTTGGACTCATTAAAATTTCTTTTGAAGATGAAAGCCATGAGATTTCAATGAGAACATGGAGTAGGAATTCGCACTGACATGAGAATATTTAACCTGTAGTCTACAGTGCTTCAAGCAATTGATAGTAGGATAAATAATTGCTTGGCTGTAGTAACCACATAGAAGGGGAAAAAAAGGATTACCCTAATCAAATGCAGTCAGTGTGGTGTTGCCTGTCTCTGTGCTCCACATTTCATTCTGAATTGTTCAGAAGTTTGCAGTTACAAAAACGGAAATCCTGAGTTCTTTAAGAGGAAATTGTAAAGGATTTCTTTTCCTGCCACCTCCAAGAAATCTTTGATAATATTCAGGGTCAGTTCCTCAGCTGGCAAAATCAACATAGCTGAGTTGAAGCTATTGGAACATTGCCATTTACTAACAGCTGAATGCCTGGTTTTACTACAGGGACAGCCCTATTTTACAACTCCTTCCTCCACGGCCCTATCTTCTTTATTTTAATAAAGACATTAATAGCCAAATACACTCTTGTCAGGAATACTCATTCTCCTCTTCTGCAAAGTACAAATCTCTTATTTTGCTTTAGTGAGTTACAATTGGTGATTAATTCTCACTCATATTTCAGTATAGGCTGAAAACTAGGTCTGTGCAGCACTATGTTTTTTTACAGTATACATAGTATATAAGGGGGAGCTTGCCCCATTCAGTGCTCAGGACTAAACAAGCCAACTAATGATTTTAACAGAGGTCTAGAGATAACAGATCCTTCAAAAAAGACACAGAAAACCTTTGTTAGGCTGCAACATGCACAGCTAACACTGCTTTTCAATTAGCTCACTGTAAAGAAATGGGAAGGAACAGAAAAAGGAAGACACTTGCACAAGTTGTAAGTCATTGGCAAAGACAGGATTGCTCCTACAGGTTATCCCACTGGACATGCTGTCCCCATGCAGTCAGGACTGAAACGCCAACGTACCCTTACTCACAAGTGTTGCTTACATAGTAACATATACAGAAAAAAAAATACTTTACAGCATTTCCTCTTCCATCTGTTTATACTTCCAAAAACATTCAAATTGTAAATGTACAGTGCTTGACAATGCTCTACCAAGCCCTCTTTGCACCCCAGACAGCATGATCCCTATATAAAATATCCTCACAGAAAAACAGCCTGTCTTCCTTTTTCCATACAGATACTTTCAGCATGAATGAGCGAATAAAACCCAGACCACTCTTCACAGCCTACAGGCCTATGCAGGCAGTAGTTTCATTAAGAACAAGCAACTTCCATTTCATACTTTCCCATTCCCAGGCAGTGCTTGCTTTACCCCACAATTCTTTTGCTTTCAATGAGAAGATAAAACCCTTACACTTTAAACAGAAGAGAAAATGGAACTGACCTGATACCACAAAGCAAGTTGCCTCAGAAGACTCCCTGTGCTTCTCCTCACAGCCAGCTGATCTCTTCTGAAGCACCTCTTTCCACATCCACACTGTTCTTAAGTAAAAGCCCCACACAGTCTACAACCTTTTCTTTCTGATCAGGCTAAAAAATGGCAACTTCTTCCAGTTGAACACCTGCTCTCTGACTTCACAGCTCTCCCTCGTTAAGATAAAGAGATGCACAGGTGTGTCCAGGGGCACCACACCCAGCATTTTCTTACTACAATAAACTTACTAGTTTATTGTCAGTGCACTGTTAGAGAATCAGTTTCATCATAGTTGTATAAATGCAGAAAAACAAATTCTGAAAATAAGTCATCTAGGAAGGAAGACTCAAAATATTTAATCCTATATATATTAAAAAGGCAGGTTTTTTTCTTCCACTTTACTCCTACCAGGAAAAGGCTCTAGGGAAAGTAACAGATTTTTGAATCCTTTTGATTTTTGGTAATAACCTTTGCCTTCTTAGACAAACAGGGGTTCAAGCAATACATTTATGAGTAGCTCAAGCTGCATAGGCATGCTTTTGTAGGGCTTAAAGATAACCAGGAAGCCTGATGGTGAGTGAAACTCTTATGTGTAACAACAGTTTCCTTCTGATTAGAGACAAACATTAAGTGTGTGATGCTATACCAGTATCCACTCAGCTCTACAATGATAAAGGAAAACAAAACATACTAATCTGCAACAAAATATACAAAGACCCAGCTATTTGTAGCTAAATTAGCTTTAAAAACATTCCTTCACAATTTCCCAAGCGAATGTGACTCCAGGGCTGGACACAGGGGAACAGAAAAGACACTAGACAAGGATGGAAGAGGTATGGGGCATCTGTAAGGAAAGAAAGTGAGCCAGATTGTAGAAGATCAGTGGGATCCTGACCTAATGACATCATTGGAAATAGGGAAATGTTGATGGTTTCTTTCAGTCAACTTTTGCAGTCTTCCAGAAATACTTGGTTTACCTTGTGAATTTAGCTTGCTTGCTTCTCTCCCTAGTAATAGCTCTAGTCAGTTTCAAAATCATGTTTTGACAAACAGTTGGCTCCTTTCAGTAAATTATTTCCCCAAATCCCAGCATAGGCAAGGTTTGCTTCAAGGAGACAATTTAAAAGCCAAGTTTACTCTTTAGATAAGTGGTCAAATATTACTGAAATTGTAGTACTTGCAAATATTTGAAATTTAGTCTCCTAGATGTGCAGCTGAAGCATATGTGCCCCAGCAGTGCCCTGTCTGTAGTGCAGGGTTACAATGAATAACTATTATAGAGAAGAATTCTTTGGCTGTACAACACATAACTTTTTTTTCAAATTGCAGTAGATGAAAAGAATGCTTTGAGCTGTGTACAAAACTTTATGATTAGAGCTTGAAAAAATACTTTTTATTTATTTTAGAGTGAAGCTTTTGGAAGAGAAGATGAGGAATGACGTTTATAACTACTCTGAAGAGCTGACATCCCATCAGTTTGCTCACTCATCTGGTAATGGAAGAATCCAAGTTTGAATTTCTCTTGCTGATACTACAAGTGGGTACAGCCAGGAACTGTTAGGTTTGGACACATCTATCCCAATATTACTTTTCATACCTTCTTTAAAATATGTGATAAAAATATCAATTGAATTCTTTTTTTTTGTCTACAAACCATTTCATTTCACCAAGGGCAAGTTTTGCCTGACTAATGTTGTTACTTTTAATGATAGCATAACTGCATCAGTAGACAAGGGAAGAGACACTGATGTCATCTATATGGACTTCAGTAAGGCCTTTGACATGGTCCCCTATAAGATTCTTCTCACCAAATTGGAAAGATACGGATTTGATGGGTGTACTGTTCAGTAGACAAGGAACTGGTTGCAAGATTGTACCCAGACAGTGGTGGTCAATGGCTTGATGTCCAGATAGAGGTCAGTGACAAATGGTGTCTCTCAGGGGTCAGTACTGGGACCAGTGTTCTTTAATATCATCATCAATGACATCGACAGTGAGATCGCGTGCACCCTCAGCAGGTCTATAGATGACACCAAGCTGTGTGGTGCAGTCAACACACCTGAGGGACTTGTTGCTGTTCAGGCTGAGCGGTGGGCCCAGGCGAACCTCATGAGGTTCAACAAAGCCAAGCGCAAGGTCTTGCACCTGGGTTGTGGCAACCCCTGCTATCAGTAAAATGTAGGGAATGTAACAATAGAGTACAGCCCTGCCGAGAAGGACTTGTGGGTACAGGGAAATGGAAGCTGGACCTGTGCTCTCGCAGGCGAAAAAGCCAACTGTATCCTGGGCTGCATCAAAAGAAATATGGTCAGACGGTCAAGGGAGGTGATCCTGCCCCTCTGCGATGATGAGCCCTCACCTGTGGTACTGCATCCTCATGTGGATTCTCTCAGTACAGGAGAGATGTGAACCTGCTGGAGCACATCCAGAGGAGGGCCACAGAAATGATCCAAGGGATGGAACACCTCCCCTGCGAGGACAGGCTGAGAGAGCTGGGGCTGTTTAGCCTGGAGAAGAGAAGGCTCTAGGGAGACCTGATAGCTGCCTTTCAATATTTAATGTGGAGCTACAAGAAAGAAGAGGACATACTCTTTAGCAGTGTCTGTTGTGACAAGACAAGGGGAAATGGTTTCAAACTTAAAGAGAAGAGATTTAGATTGGATATAAGGAAGAAGATTTTTACTGTAGGAGTGGTGAGGCACTGGCACAGGTTGCCCAGAGAGGCAAGGTTGCCCCATCCCTGGAGACATTCAGGATCAGGCTGGATGGGGCTCTGAGCACCTGTTGGAGCTGTCGGTGTCCCTGTTTATTGCAGGGGAGTTGGACTTGATGACCTTTAAAGGTCCCTTCCAACTCAAAAGATTCTATGGTTTCTAAGGGAAGGAGAAAATAAAGTTAAGAATGAAGGATACATCCCCATTATGTATTATCTAAGAATGTATTCTTTTAACCAGTGCTGAGAACTGAAACACCATAACCTTTCTGAAAAATCCATATCTTGTTGAATACCTTAGATTTCAAGATAGGGACTAACTACTGAGCTGCTATTTACTTTGCTTTAGCTTCCTTTCTGCTGGAAACTCCAGCAAAATTTCTAAAAATATTACGGTAAAAGGATTTTGTGTGGCAATTGCTTCTGTGTCTCTTCTACAGTAGGAGTAGTAAAGGTAATGTCACCATGGGTCACTATTCTCAAAGCTTTGTCCCAGTCATTTGCAGAACTTCCAAGTGAACAACATATTCACAAAAAATAGTTAAAAATTAGAAGATTTCATTAATATCAATTAAAACTCTCCTAGAATTCAGCAGAAAACTGATTTTTCTTGTTATTTAGAATTTTAAAACCTCAATTATTACTATTAAGTAATTGAAGCAATTTGAATGATTTCCTTAATATATTCTAAGATAAAAAATATTGCTCATATATTTGAGAACAAAAAAGAAAAAAAAGAATAAAAATATAAAGGTAAGTTTTGATTCAAATAAATCCCTCCCAGCGTTACTAAGTAGCCATCACTCTAAACACTATATATTTTAGGTCACTATCAAAAAATAAACATATTCCTTTGCTAGTTTGTTACTGCATATCCCCATAACCAGACTAGGTTATCTAGGACTAAATCTGAAAACAGAAATCAGATGTGCTGTAGCATTAAATGTTTAGGAAATCCTTTGCCTATGGAGTATTTGTCATTCTATTATGTTAAATTTAGCTGGTCAAATACTGCTCTTACTTGAACTTCACATCTGTCAGACAGCGTACGAGGCATACATCACAGCTGCATTTAGCTCAGCATAGGCAGAGATGTGGTATTTGAAATACATTTTATCTTTTGAAAGCCATACGTTTTTCCAATAATAAATTTTGAAACAAGGTTCCCTATGGTCATGTAATTTGTGTTCTTCCCTACTCAGCTAAAGACGATATTAAGGAGCTAAAGTAAGGAGAAATATTGTCAGTTGGCTACAGCAATGTAATGTGCTTGATATCACTCTTCTGGCACTTTGAACACTTTGTTTAACATGGAAATCAACATGAACAGACTAGCTGCTGAGTACTTCCAGGTTCAGAGTTTGTTACAAGACAGGATTGTCACATCAGAGGCTCTGTGTGTGCCACCAGGCTGGTAAATGTGCACTCTCTACAGCAGTGGTGAATGGTAGGACTTTAACAGCTGGTAAAAGAGCAGCCCTGAAGGCGGCAGCTGTCCTTATTTGACAGGACAACAGCTGCAAACACCAAAGAGAAAGCAAAAGTTAAAAAGACTAAAGTAAATAGGAATTAAAGCTGCATTGCTTTATTGAAGTAGATTAGTTACTTTTTTAGTAACATAATCATATTCCAATATTAACAGTTTGCCTAACTTTAAAACAGAAATATTAAAAATACTTGCAAACCTGCTCCTGGAGCACGAATTCCTCAAACATTCTACTGGAGTGCCAGACAGTGAGGATCTTTAAAATATGAGGTTCTATTGAAAAGTACTCCGAAAATCTCAGGTAAAATTTGAAAGTGATTTTGCTCAGGCAGGCAGAAATCACCACAGCAAGCAAAGATACGACTCTATGAGCAATAGTTACTGCCATTATAACGTTCTAAATTTCTTACACTGTTTACACAGAAATAGAAATTACAGCTGCTCAGATTACCCAAGATGAAAGAAGTCATCTAAGGTGACAGTTTCTTCTCTTACCCTTTGCAGAGGTGAGGCAAAATTGAAAATGTTCTGGTAAAATATACTAGTTCGCGCCCATAAGCATATACACTGTAGTAACTTGTAGCAAGCACTTCCATCAGCTGATATATTGAAAGAAGTAGTAGCTGTAGGATATCAGTTTAGTGCTGAAGTACATTTTTAAATGGAAAACGAATGAGTAAGCAATGAAAGAGCAGTACACATTGCCAAACTCTAAAACATATGCACAAAAGACCCAAAGCAGATCTTCACAACTCTACAGATTATGCAGAGAAATCCCAATGGTTTTATCAAAACTTTCTAAAGCATCATTTCAAAATTCTATGCAATTTTTCAAAAATTTCAGTACAGAAAATAAAGGTGGGAACCAAAGAACTAGCTGCATTTCAGCCTTGCTCCCAGATCTCTGTAACCAAACTTTTTTTTTTAGCTTTTGTTTCATTTATTGAACACTAAAACTGATCACAGTGCAACATTTTACCATCATCAATTTTATTTTTGAAAAATCATGGAACACGGAGACAGCTTTCCTTTAAGATATTTTAATTCAAATAGTTATCCTCATAGCTAGCTAGGGATTTCAGCCCTCTGAAGGTGTTCAACAGCTTATAGGTTTAACAGCATTAGTTTTGGTATCTCCAAAGCTATCAGTTCAAGTATTTAGATTTAAATTAGAAGATGAAATTTCACAGATGAAAATATTACGATAATTCTATCAGCTGTCACACTTTAATATGTATACGTATAGAATTATGTACTATGTCAGATTGAAACAGTCCATCAGAAAATGTCAAAAGGTATATATAATGACTTGCTTCCCAACTGGATTCCCACAAGAACCTTAACTAAAAATCTTAAATCCCTTTTTTTTCACAATGCACTTTTGCATTTTTAATTATTTCCAATTCTTCATAGTAGCACTTTCTATTCCGCTATGCAATATAGTGTTGCATACATAATATTTTATAAGAGACAGCTTCTGTTATGCTTTGGGATTTGAATTCACAATTGTTTTGATTTATTAGATGATAAACATTTTCCAATGCTTTTTCTGTTTAAAAAGAGACCTGTAAATAACCAATCCAATATGAAAAATGCTAAACAGCTCCTTTGAAATTCTAATAGAGATTGGCTTTCATTATGTTATCACCCACTGCAGAATCTTTGGGATGATACTTTATCCGTATATCTGGAATGTATAGGAATGTAGCCTGGAAATGTATATGTATTTCTATGTTGGTCTGCTGGGACATAAAAGTTTCAGTTGGGTGCAGATAGCATGTTAAAGTTGGATTTAGAAACATAAAAAAGATTATTTTACAATATCTAGGGGTTATAAATTTTAGTTTAATATTCAGAGATGTTTGCTGTTAAATGTAATTCAACTCTTTCCTTGTCTTTTTTCTTATTGTTAAATGTTTAATTATTTCAGATCTGTTATCTTGCTGGTTCAGGCTTCTCAACTCTCAAATCATCATTGAAGAAACCTTGCTGCAAAGCTTAACTCCAGCTAGTCCTCATTTCCTGCCTCCACACCATTTTCTGCCTATGTTTATGTTATATGGAAGGTAGATATCATGACATGCCTTGATGTCAGCAACCTAGTCCAGATGGAGCTAGGACTAATTGGGCCATGAACCTTGATCCTTGAGTTTAGACCTATAGCTCTAACTTAAACCCAACTCCTAAGCCACTAGTCCTTCCTAATTAATCCACTGTTTTCTCTGGTTTCCTACAGACTCTATCAATGGTGTATTCTGCTGTCGAGCAAACTTTGTTCCATAAGTTTTTATTGTATGGGCTACGATCGAGATTTGTAGAGTTAAGAAGTTCTTTTCTCCTTGACAGCCTCACCACTTTTCCAGGCTTGCCATTCCTCAGAACCATTCCTGGCTTTGCTATCACTAACTCAACATTTCCAGAATGCAGTAAAGGGCTTATCACTTAAAATTTTAAGTGTTAATTGCTTATTAATGAAAACTTTAATTTCTGGGAGATTAAACTTTTAACTGCTAGGTGGCTGGAAGAGTTCCAGCTCATAACAACTAACACTCACCAATAGAACATTTTAAAATGCCCCTTCTATGGAACAAACCCTATATCCAAGTGTGTGAAAGCCCAGATGCAAGATCATAGAATCATAAAATGGCTTGGGTTGAAAGGGATCCCAAACATGGCTAAGTATTTCCAAGATTGAGAAAGAAAAACCATGACTGAATTATCAGGATGCATTAAACAAGTAATGGCTAATTTGGGATTAAAGAAAATCTCATTGTTCATTTTAGGAATGTCAAAAGAGGATTCCTCCCTTACATTTATTTCACCTGCACATGCCCTCAGGTAAATGAATTCTTCTAAAAATGTATACCTTGAGAAAAATATTCAGATTCAGCCTGACCTGGTCCTAAGGATGGAGACTTTGTTGTGTTCTCACATTGACACATTTACTATTGATTGCCAGAAATGCTATGTAACCCAATGAACCTTTCTAAACTTCTAAAACAGCACTCAGGTCTTGATTTTCACAAATTCATAAGATATACTGAAGAAGAAGAAAAACTGAATTCCTAGTATAGTATAAGCTGTTCGACTAGAAACTGAATTGGACTGAATTCTTCAGTCTGTTTTCTAACTTCTAGAATATGTGGACAAGACATCACAAAAATAGGTAAGACACAGCATCCAGTCTATATTCCTTAACATCTTGCCATTGTATTTATTCACGTTCAAAATTCCCACCCATTTCCTTAAGCTCTCTTTTATGTCACAAGAACTTTGCAAAGGGCTTGGACATCGTTGCCAAACACAGAATAAAGCATAGTGTCTTTTGCTTTTACCTCCAGAGCCACAACATGAGAAGCTTCTGGCACTCTGATGTTCTGTCAGATTTTAATGCGAACCCTGGAAGTTCATGGACACGACGCTGTACAATCTGAAGAAGATAAATCACATTTACTTCAAGCCAGCTGACAGCAGTTTAAGCAGCTGCAATCATCAACCACCAAGGGAGTTTCTTCTTTTATCTTACTAAATGCAAAAGTATACTAGGAACTGGTAATATCACTGTACTATCAGGAGTCCTGCTTTTACATAAATATCAGCAAGCAGTAAGTAAATTCTGTTGACGAAATGTAATAAAACAAAGACGGTTTCAAATATGACCATTCCCTGATGCATTCTGTAGCCCCGTCTTACTCACTTATTGCATGCTGCTGAGATTATAAGGTTTGCTTTTATCTGTCAGAAATCAATATTTCAAACATCGGATAAAAGAGGAAATTGAACTGGGAATAGGCTGAAGTGCTGTAAAAACTACAAAGCACAATTATCAAAAAGCACTTAAAGTACTTAATAGGACACACATATAAAAATGCTCAAATTAATGTCAGGGAACTATAATGAGAACTTTTTCTATGCTTTTTGATCCAAATGCAATGTAATTCGAGTGCTGCTTGGTCAGTCAATACAGTTTTCAATTTATATGAAACCCTAAGGATTTCTAGCAATCCATTTGCTAGAACTGAGCCATTACATATGATTGGTTAATATTTCAATTTATTGAAAATACATTATTTTGTGTAAAGTGTTTAAGTTGTTGAGGTTTAACCATTATAAACAGTTATGATAAAAATAGATCTTTGGGTAAACAGCGACTTTACAGTCAAGCTTTTAATAAATACTAGTATAACCAGAAAATTGGATTTTAAAGGGAATAGACATCATAAGGAAAAACCGCAAATATGCAGTAGTGAGATGAGAGGGAAATGGTATATACAACCAATCTTTATCAACATGCATTAAGCTGAGAAAGGACTTTGTAAAATGTTGGAAGCAATTGTTATTTTATGCAAAAAAGTTCGCTATTAACTTTGCCACTTTCCCCTTAGGTCTATATATTCATTTATCATCTTTAATGCTATTGAGTTAGAGGTCCTTACAAAACTATCCATTCCTGATCTGCAGTGTGTACATGTCTGAATGCACTTATGAGAATCTACAGAAAATACATTGTGTGGCCTTAAGTATTTTGATATGAAATAAGAGCTGCAACACACAATGGAATTGTAGCTATGATTTGAACAAGCAAGGCCCATAATAACTAAATAACTGTATCAAACTGTATCACTATTTTCTTTACTTTTAGCGAGGAACAACAAGGGCTTATTGGAAAACTTTTAAGAAAAAAAAATTAGGAAAAAATTTTCTTAACACTTGTATTTCACTTTCATACCTTAGCCATTACAGATTTTCCATTTAAGCAAAACTTAGCACAATCGCAATTAAAAGGTGCATCGTATTGGAACTACAGCAATCTCCCTGAGCTTTGAATCAGCCTATGGTTTCCATTAACAGACAGAATGTTTCACTAGACCAATATCTTCTCATATCCTCCTCACTCAAGTTTTGGGCCTAATCCAGTACAACTTATTGCTTAACATACATACTCTTTTTTACGCTTCTTTCATCCAGGCTAAGTCCAAATTCCTTTGTGTCTTCCATTTTCTAGATGCAAAATTTCATGTCAGTCCCTAGAACCTCAATTTGGGTCATAATCTACTGCCTTAAATTTATTCTCCCTCACCTTTGTGGTTTTTCCTGTATCTTCCCCTTTCCTGCTTGTATGCTCATTAGTCTTTCCCCAGCCCCCAACCCAATATCTTTATGCAACAAACAATGCCAACTTAGCATATCATATCATTCTCTTATCTATCTGTACCATATCTATTTCTGTATCTATCATGTACATCTATATCTATATGCTATTTCTGTTTTTCTCGTGTTTATTTGGTATGAGTTGACCTCCCTATGTCAGTTTGGAAGCTTGCCACATCTTCAGATTTCACAGCTTTCCTAAACACTTGCTTTTACTTTACTTCCATGAGCTAAAAGGATTAAGTGGTGATGCAAATTAAATACATTAAAAAAAAAGGTAATAATATTTCACATCATGTATTATTTCTATCATTCTTTGAAGAACATTTTAAATATGTAACCAAAGACAAAGTGTGCACAGCCACGGAAGAATAATATATTTGCATACACAAAAAGAAAAGTGAATATGATATTTTCCAGAAGAAGGACTGGAATGGTATTACAGGCAGGAAGAAGAACGGATAAGGGTTATCATAGTGAGTGAAGATTCCTGTCTCTGTCCAAGAAGTCTTTTGCAACTTCAGATAAATCAGACCCTCATTCTGTGCAACAGTTATTAAGTTAATGTTCCCTCAGATTGTGCAGTTTCAGCTCTGTTTAGGCCACTTAGCTTTTTTTTGAGCATACAGGGTGTTAGAATAATGCAGCTAGGTTCTGATGTAGACACTGATTGACTTGTACAATTCACAGATACAAAAGGAGCCAAGAACATTTGTGAATTTAACTACATGGTATATAGGAAAAATCTGTTTCTATAATTCTGGTTTTGTGTATATCAAGTGAACACAATTAAATTAGAGGAACTGAGAAATAAATCCCCTAAAAAGAGTGTTTTCACGTGTAAAACCAAGGTTGACAAGACAAAGGATAAATAGATTAATTCAGCTGGACACCATATTTACTTGAATTCTTTCTGATGATGTCTTGAGTTTTTAGATCTCCTGAATCAACAGAGCATATACCTTTTCAAATAATAAATATTTCCAAATAACAAAATAATAAATAAATATTTTGTTTTAAAAAATGGTCTAAGTGAAAACCATAATATGATCTGGTAAGGCAATTGTACTTAAAGCAGTTGTACATTATTGTATAATACATTTTACAGAAGCTTCCTCTATTGAACTTTATTGTATTTTTTCTTTCAATTATTAAATATAGAGGCTCAACCTCAAAAGCAAATGTACTTGTCTTTACATGCACTTGAATTGTTACTGCCATTTAAAACTAATCAATGTTTTCTTTAGTACCATAATAGCTTGTTTGCAAAGCACCTCTTTTAGAAAAATTTACACTGCTTTCAGAAAGAAAACATGTTATACATACTGAGAGAGATTCTTCATAAAGAGAAAGAGGGTTTGATTCGTACCCAAAAGGTTAGTGCAATGAAACTAACCTGAAGAGCTCAAAAATGTTGCAAAGAGTTGCTATTAGATTATACCAGGGTGTTGATATATTCAAGGAAAAACTATGCATTGTATACTATCCTTACATCTCCAGAGTGATTTGAAAGGGCTCACCATATATGTGGTGAATATATATATAAATGGATTCTAGAGTTTATTATGTATACAGTTATTTTAGACCTATAGATTTTCATTAATATTAACAGGGAAATGGTTAAAATCTTAGTATTACCAGAGTTGAAATACACCTGGAAGTTCAATTGCAAAAAACTCATAGGACACAAAGGTCTCATCAGTGGTGGAAAGCCCAAGCTACTTCAGTGAAGTCAACATATGCACTGACAGTACAGTTTGACACAAACAGGGAGATTCACACCACTTTGCTGTGGGAATATAACGGAGGTTTCTAGATTAGTCTGTCTGGATTCCTTCAGAAGGAGTTCAGAGAAACAAAGTTAAGCAAGATGAGTAGCCTAAATGTCTCAAGTTCTGCATTTATTCAACAACCAGAAATCTTAATGAAGGACAAATGAAGCTTGCACAGAACTCACACACGGGTTTTATCATTTCTAAATGTAAATGCTAGATCAATAAACACACCAAGTACAGTTCAAGCTATAAAACCATTGGTTCCAGTAGAGTAGCAAGTCTATCACTAGGATGAAAGTTATAAAAGGAAGTTAATAGAGATTATAATAATTGAACATTAGTAAATAAATGCCTATGATCACATCTGAGAAGCTGATAAAAGGTTGTCCCACGTATCTTGTTTGGCTTCATGGTGATACTATTATAGTTCTGAAATGTATTTGATTCACTCTGTTTGGAACACAGGCTTTTCCATTACAATTCTGTCTCAGGTGATACCTTCTGCCTACATTTATGAAGCCTCTATGCCTAACTTGTTCTCAGTTTAATGTTGGCAATACTAATAGCGGTAGCAAGTGATTTACTTTCCAGTACTATCCCTGAAAAGATGCAGTGTCAAGCTGTTCTTCAAAACTTTGGAGGTTTGCATATATTTGTTCATATCATACATGGAGCCAAACACTTTAACTAACATAACTGCAATGTAAATTGGCTAACTGTAAACTGGGTAACTGCATGCAAGGGTAAATGCAATCATCACTTGCAGAAATTAAACGGGGGCAAACAATTGCCTAATATATAACAAGCAGGGGATTGTGGCTCTGCATTCACTTCCCGTTCTACATACAATATATTTTGGAAAATCTGACCTTATTACAAAATTAATGACCTAAATTGACAAATTAAACAGATACAGATTTTGAATCACATGGACAACATGATTTTCATCTGACCAGACAGTTCACGGACAAAATGACAGTTCATGGACTTACAAAATGTATAGGGTTTAAAAATATGCATAGTTCAAAGTGAGATAAGAAACAAGAAATAGGCATAATGGAACTAGTTGAAACTTCTGATTTTTTTTGACTAATAAAGCATTCTGAGGAATATAGAGTGCCAAGCCTTACCAAAAATAAAAAACAGAATTACAATCCAAAGCATTGGACTGAGTGACTATACACAAAGTAATGTTGTTACCTACACCAAAGCGTTTGCCACCAATTGCTGAACAGACTGAAGTCTTGCTCCTTTGCTAAATTACATGTTTCAGAATTAATCCTGTAGCCTGCAGCAGGTAGCAGATGCTTTATAGGGCAGCTTACTGCAGACAGTCACCTATTACTGCTCATTATTTAATAGCATTACTTTAACTCCACTGTGATTGCCTTCACTGTTGGATAGTTTCTCTTATAGGTTCATGTTTTCACTGTTCTTTTCCAGGGCTTCACATCTGCTTCCAGAGAATTACAATGACTCCATTTAGAGCAGTGTATAACAAACAGCAGCTATGTATATAATATATATGTGTATTCTGTACAATTTCTCCTACCTGGGCTTATACTGCAAGCATGAATTTCTTTTCTTATTAATGAGTTACCATGAGATCTCAGCTAAATAATTGTGTATATGTTTACAGTATTACTCACTGTCAATTTCATGCAGTGCAAAAGGAAAATATGCAGCTTATAACAAAAAAGATCTAAGATTCCAAGAAATTACTAAACCATGTTATGGGAAAAATAATTCTGTTTTGGAAACTTAAAAAGAGGCAGAAGTTGTAACGCAGGGCAAAGTCTATAGCAGAAAGGACAGAGGTGAGAAATTCTCTATGTATTTACTAACCTAGAAATTGCAGAGAGATTGCTGGACCTGTGATCCAATCATGTGAGGAAAGCTTCATGCAATTAGAGTTTTATTTAATTTCTGCTAAGCCTAATTTCTTCTTTAATAAGATGAGAATGTTCTTTCTCTTCTGTGAGTATCAGTGTTTCTGTGAATATGATTTTGATTTGATTCATCTCCATGTATTTACAGACATGGCAATTGAAAAAGCTTGCCTTTCAGAAAATTCAAGGAATTCCACTAAACTCAGTAAGGTTATCCCTTTTTTTTTTTTTCATTCTAACTGAAAAAAAAAAAATTGTTTCAAATTCTTTTACAGCATTAAAAATCTTCTGAGCAGCTGCCGTGTTATACATAATACTATTTCCTTCAAAAGTTTTAAATTGCATTTTTTGTACACTTACTTCCATGTATTGGTAATCTATTATTTTTAGCATCAAGAATGCCTAATATTTTATATTTGAAATCTTGTAAACAAATTAATAGTAGGCAGCAGAATGTAGTTTTATTTTATCAGTTTACTGTACGTAAATGTTGACGCTACGTAGCTCCCCGTTGAGAACTTTGGTGTGGCCACAGGTCCCATAGTATCTCATACAGGGACCTGTACATTTTCATCCTACTACTTCAGTCTCAGTATTTGTTCTTATCACAGTTTGGTTATGCCAAAAGTGGGACAAGTTAAGAATAGCAAAAATCAAACTTCCCCTTAACATTAGGAATATGTGGAAATGCATCCAAATGTATTTTGTATTGAATTACACTCCCAGCCCTGAAAACAGCTTCCAACCTGGGGCCTAAATGCATGAGCCAGTCTGACCTTCTTGCAAGCTCCCTGTGAAACATCTCCTCAACTGAAACAGAGACTAATAAAACTAACCATTCACCAGAGCATTTATTGCATAGTGGTGCACTTGTACATTACAGAAATCAGTTAATCTTCTGATTTCTTGATTATCCAAGATTATCTTTCCAGATGGCCTTTAATTAAATATTTCATTAAGTATCATTAAGGAATTATATATATGCTTTTTAATGTTCACATTGTTAATTATAAGCTCTTTACTCACAGACAGTGATTAATCTGAATTTTACCTTCCAGTTTTACTACGAAGGCATTTTAGAACAGCTACTGAAAGAAAAAGAATTATTTAATTTCCACAAGTGATATTTTAAATTTTGATGCACTTATAATAATCAAACATTTACTTAGAAGTTTTAAATAAGGTGATTGAAAAATGAATCCCTTGATTTTTCCATTCTTCTCTGACCTGACTAAAATAAAGGCAGCTCCAAATTATAGATTACCCCCTCTCTTTAAACAAGGTACATGGTGGTGAGACAGTGCTGGGTAGTGGTACAGTAGTAATGGATTATGCAGATTTTTCTATCCTGGGTCACTGTTATCAATCTGATCCAAGAAAGCAGTGATGAAATGTAAATGTCATTTTATATCTCTGTGCATGAAATCCTGACCCTGCTAGGTCAATTGCAAAACATCACTGGTGCCAGGATTTTCACCTTTTGATTCTCTAGTGTGCAAAAAGAATAAATCTGACTTAGCATCCATTGAATATAATAGGAGTTATACTAAGTTCAAGGTCTGGATTTTTAAAAGCCTTCAAGTGCTGTTTCACTCATCCTTTGAGCCTAAGAGGACAGGAAAATGCCAAGCAGGCATTCGTACTGGTACATTCTTGGGGATGGACATGATGGGGAAGGAGTTCTAAAGCAAGGTATTAAATGGTGTTGCCACCATGAGCGTAAGTCGTACCTGGTCCAATCTGGACTTCCTTTCAGTGGATGGAGAGAGCCGTACACCTCAGAGGTGACTCACAGCAGCTGCTAGCTGAGCCATCCAGTGTCAGCATGGTCCAAACATCATTGCCTAAAGGACATCAATAAGGAAACACCGAGGGAAGAAACATGCCTTTAAATCCAATTCATTTCAGCAGTAAGGCTGAAAACCACAGTTTGAGATATTTTCATGAGCATTTGCCTATGACTTTTCCATAACCAAGCAGACCTCAGTTTTTAAAAGCGAGGATGGAGAAATTGTTGGCAAGTACTCTGCTAATCTTTTCATCTAGTAATGATATTGGCTGGAGGGAGTGTAAGGCATGGATTTTGTTGCTCTTGTTTACCAGACAACATACATCCCCTTGCTCCACTGTCTGGATTACTCCACTCCACTAGGCTGAGCTCTGGAGAAGGGCTGTTTTTACAATTTATTCACTTCTCTTGCTTCTTTCTATGAAAGCAAAATCCTTGTCCTAAATGACAGGAGGTACAAAACCTCTTAGACTACCGTGTATGCAGCCCTCAAGAAAATTAGCACAGATCCTGATTGCACACTGCCTTTTGTCTAGACTGGCTCATCATCATCCCTAGAACATTCGTCACTACATATAGTGAGTTCTCAAAAGCACATGGATAGGAACTCATCCTTTGTGTCAAATGACTAAAACCAAACTAACAAAACAGGAAAAGTCAACAAGTATCCTTTCTTGAGTGATTAATTAAAACAAAATCCTTACCTACTCCCTGAAAGCACGTGGATGTAGCTTATTTTATTTCCATTTTGTAGCAGTTGTTTTGCAGAAACAAGACTGCATTTTGCAGAAACAAGACTGCCGCTTTTAAACACCAGTTTCAGGACCTTAACTCTCAAGTGTTGTGTTGAATTTTTACCATCTTGAAAAGCTTTGAGTCTGAAAAAAAATCAGAATAAGAGCAAAATGAGCAATAAGATTTTGAGTGCTTTTACAAAATGAAACAAATTCACACTATTAAGTAATTTGTTCATGCTCTCCCAAAATACTAAGGTACATAAATATAAAAATGATGTCTTTCTGTAACGCATGCTTTCCAGAGATATTTCCCTTATATTAATGCATAGTTCAGACATGTGTTCCTAACAGTATTTAGCTATGCTGATAACCACTGAGGAATTAAACTGGATGAAAGCATGCTGAATAAGTTGTTGGAGGTTTAATTACCTTTTCCTTTTTCCTCTTTAGTGGGAGTTCTGAATTCTGGAGGAGTAAAACTCCAGTCTCTACTGTATTGAAATGATATTTTTTTAGCACTTCAATCATTGTCTCTACTTGACTAAGACATTTCTGTGCTAAAGCAGGTGCATTTACTTTTCAAGTATTATTTTACTAATCAATTGAAAAATTACCTCCATGAATGACAGAAGTGCAGACCTTTAGAGTATTTCATTAAAAGGAGCAAACATTAATTACAAATCCAGCCCAACCTTTGCAGACATAAATTATGGGACGGATCTATTTTCTTCCTCCATGCTTAATTGCATGCTGCAACTAGATCTTCAAATTATTATCTCCAAGGCATGAATGAAATTAGAATGGATTTGATGATATTCTCAAGGCATATTTGTACCTAAATAACTTGGCCGTGTACTGTCTGGTCATATAGGAAAAGTTAGATGAAAGAACTTTGAGCCTCTGAATGGTGGCTAGATGGCCATGAAAAAAGTGGGAATTGCAAAATAGGTTTGGAATCATAAAATCTTTTCAGACAGGGCAGTCAAATTGCAGGTTTAACAGTGGGATAGTTAAGTATGCTTATTCTAATCTAAATTCTAAGAATTTCAGTTGATTGTAACTATCTGAGGCATTCTTTCCGTTTCAAGAAAAATAACTATTTATCTAGTGAAGAAAACACCTTTCCCAAATAATTAAGAAGGCTGAAATTTTGATTTCAGAATAGCCGCATGCTGAAGTATTTGTGATCAAACTGCTGAAAAATAAATGAGTAAAGTGACATTCTTTGTTCACTGAAAACTAATTTTGAAGTAGGCATGTTTGTAAATATAAAGTAGAATTTCAAAGACATTCAACAATGGTCAAACTTCCAATTTTACAACTCTATCTGTTTTCAAAGGCAGAAACATTCAAGAGGTAATACTTGTGATGGACTGACATAAATTATCATACAGAAATATTCCCTTTCAGTTTCTAAGCTCTTGGCTCTATAAGTCACAGAGGAGGAACAAAATGAAATTAAAAATTGAACATGCATAAAACTCAAATTAGCACAAAACTATCTGATAAGTCTCATTGTGACTCAAAACTGATCCTGAAGACTTAAGATATGGATTTTTTCCAGGTCTTTGTTTCCAGTAATTTAAAAGGTAATTCCCGCAGTAAATAAACAGCTTTGTATACATGTAGATGACAGAAGGTGCGATTTACTGTGACAGCAAATGAGGAATAGATGTATAATACATGCATATTTTTCTTAATACTGCAATGAAAGCAGAAATATTTACTGTAAAACATATCTAGCAATTAACATTTTGTATTGGAAATAGCAAGCCTACTTCTCCAAGAACCACAGCCTTTATACAACACAGAGTGTGGACAAGGAAGTCAGAAAAACAAATCCCCCATGTTTTTACTGTCCTACCAAGGAGGTTAATCATTCGGCACTGCATACTTTAAAAAAAAAAAAAAAAAAAAAAAAAAAAACAGGTAGATAATGACTTGCTTGTGTTTAATTTACTTGTGTCATGATACAATAAATACCAAACTGAGTTCTCACAGCGTATTAATCATTAACCTAGGATAGGACTTTAGCTTAAAGTGCATTCCTTCATCTTTGATATGTTTCATGAATACATTCGTAGATATTTTAACTACAGTTTCAAAGATGCTGAAGAGATAAACAAGCCCAAGGCCCCTCCAGAGCCAAGCTTTTTGTCTTGTCACCTTTTAACTTTTGGACATAATATAACTACTCAGCCTGGCTGCCAGAACAATCTCTGAAAGCAGAACAGAAGCTCTGCAATAAGGGATTCTGGGAGGTACAGTAGAGGCACAGCTCAGTTTCGGAGAGCTTATTTGTGTAAGACAGTGTGCAAAGAGCAGGGCAGCAGTACCTAAGTAAGGCAAAATAATCTGATGTGGTACCTATTTTTTTCCCAGATTTTCTATTGTGACAGACTGCTCAGACCCATGGTAAAGCATTTCTGGTACTGAGCTGAAGACACTGTAAAAGCATATGAAGATTGCCTAAAACATATTCTGGTTCAAAAAAAGTTAGAAATAATTGGTCCAGCAGGGAGAAGGCTTCATGGTATTCATCGTTGTTTGTGTCTTCTTTAGGAGAAGGAAGAGTGAGAAATCCTACTTCCTCATTTGGATTTTGGAAGTATTTATATTCTCTTTCTTCTCTACAGTATTTCATCCTGAGAAGTTTCCCAGGGTCTGGGAAAAAGCAATCAAGCAGAAGACCACTGGGGACAGGATGAACCCTTTAACTATATTGCCTGAGAAAGGCAGTGGTGGGCAATCTGTTTCTGGGAACCATAATATCATCGAAAGGCAGTGGTGGGCAATCTGTTTCTGGGAACCATAATATCATCGGTAACCTATTTGCTCTGGAATCTAAACCACCTGCATCTAAAATGCATGTAAACATGATATGGGGATCTGCCTTCTTTGTTACAGATCTGTAACACACAGATCATTTTTAATGGATCTGGGCAAATTCCTTATTCTTAATAGCATGCCATGCAAATCATAACAAAATTTAAACAAGTGTGGTGATTATTTTCATCCTCCCTAAAGCCATTCAATCCAAATATTTCATCCAGAACTTGTTAATGAACATGCACTTTATATCTCTGTAGAAAGAAAATAATCAATCACCAACAATGACTGCTTTTCAACACCTTGCAGCTTATATATAGTTTCATGTACATATAAGGTATCATGTGACTACAGCACCAATATAATTTATAAAATTGAGAAAGGTTGGTGAAGGCAGGAAATCAGTTAAATGGAAGCTTTAAAAAATAAGACACTTTCTTTATCAAGGGGTATAGAAAGCATATGAAAGAGTATGTACCTTTAATCAAGTGTTACTTTTTTTTCTTTGAAAACGGAATTGCAGAGCAAAGTTTAAAATTACATAGATTGTTAGCAGAAATGTTGAAAACTCATGATTTCCATCTAAGCATTAAACACTGGGTTAGCAATGCTTGTTATATTCTACTTGTAGGCAAATTTTACTCAGGCACCAAAACAACATGCATTAATTACAGCTAGGAAAGAGCATGAGCAAAGACAGCTCGGAGATAGATCCTGAGTCACAAGGCATGCAGTGCAGCCTCTTTAGCATGGCCTATAATATTTTGTGGAATGGTCTTTATCATACTAAAGGGTGAAAGTTGCAGAGACTATATTACAGTGAGGACAGCCATGTGGGAATAATAAGCAGTTCAAGTGCACCTCATGCCTGCATCAGAGCATGAGTCCATTTGACTGGAGGATTCCAGAGCCTGGTGCAAAAATGGGCAACTCTCAGAGTTCAAAGAAGGACAAGAATCCAGAGCACATCAGCCCACCTGCAGCCTAGTTTCAGTGCACCCTGTGTCCCCATGCCTGGAGAGGAAACATCTGTCCCACTGCATTGACACAGCCTCTATGACTGCTAAGAGGATGGGGTCAACACTGAGCAACATTAATTTTGTCTGTGGAAAAAAACTACTTTGGACTGCCAAGGCCAGCGTAGCTAGTTTTCCCAGACCTCAATGTGACTGCATAGATGTCTGAGAGCAGAGAAGCCTGCAGCAAGAGCTGCCCAACACCTCTCCCTGTTCCTCAGCCATGCCAGGATTTCTGGAAGGCTGCTCCCCCAAACACTGCTGGCCTACACAGAAAGAGCTGTAGACACACAGAACTGACAAGGAGGTGAATGAGTATCACATTGTGGGTAAAAACAAAACATTACCTTCCTGTATGTTATCAGCACAGTTCTCATTCTGAACTTTTCTCCTCTTTGTCTCCTTCTTGATCTGTTAATTCCCCCAGGAAATTCTGAAATAAAAGTAGCATAATTACTTGAATTACTTTGTCCACACAGATGAGAGAACAAATGTGTATGGAACAGGGAAAAGCATCTGTTTAGTGATTTTAAAATAAGTTGACTGCTCGTTTGGTTACCAGTCCAGCATATCTTCCTCCAGCTTACCTTGTTTATGGTTCTAGTTGAAATATAATATGGAGAGAGTGGAAGGGGGGAGGTATTGTTATCATTACAATATCCATTTGAATTATTCCAACTATTTAAATACTAAAAGTCACCTGTAAATTGTGGACAACTTTGTTGCACATTGTGTTGTCACTGCAGATTGAACTCTTGTAGGATAAAGGTCCAGAATGGTTCAAATACTTCTTGGTCTTTTTCTGACAGCCAAATATGAATAACAATTTATTTTGGCCAAAAAGACTCATTCTAGGAGAATTTATGTCCTTAATGGGAGATCAGCCATGACAAACAAGAAGGGGATTTAACTCTAAGAAACAGTGCATTCTAGTCAAAAGTAGAATATCTTAAAAATTACAGTAGACTTAATGGTTCCTGCTAAGCCCCTCTATTAAATCTTCAATGTGACAAGCCAGAATTCATGTCTTCTACTTTATGAAAAAAGGGCAACCATTAGGATAAAATAATATTGAGAAATAAAATTTACCTTGGATTAGTTTCATGTAAACATTAAAAAATCAACTTCTCAGAACTCACACAAAAAACATAATGTAGTTAATATTAAGTACAATGATTATGCAACCCATTACTTTTACAGTTTGTGCTCCTGTGTCCTTGATTTCGACCCTGTTTTGCTTATGATTAATGAATGACTCACCTTCAGTACTCTTTCATTTATTTCATACCTCATTATGAATCTTAAAAGGTTATTTGTTATTTGAAAATAGAAAAACGTGTGGAAGTTGAACCCTTTTCATAAATGCAAATGACATTTTTATAAATAATTTGCTATTGCCCAGTCTTGTATCTCTTTTTAATGGTTTGTATCTTCTAACTGCTTTAGATAAAATTTCAAAGACTGTACAGAGTTTATTCCTGTACAGTAACAGGTGAAATTTCCGATCATTTTATATAAACAGCAGGAGTGTCTGTGCACTCAGTATACAGTCATTCTTACACAGAAATCCTGAAACAGCACCTACTGTAAACTGTCAAGATCTTACACTACAGCTTCCTGTATCTTCTCATTTGTTTTGCTTGGAATTATTTTGCAAGGGTTTGATGCTTTATGATTTTATGTCAGCATTCAGGTAGGGATTAAACCTAGACTCAAAAAGTTCATGGAAGTTTCATGTAATTCAGTTGTTGAGGCAAAACCACTAATTTTTTTGTATTTGAACCAAAGTTTCATATCAACAGTTCACTGTACTTTTCTTTTTTTGAGGTATATCCTTTCTGTTTTGATAATTACTTTCAACTATGGTACTTGGTAGTTGCAAAATGTTTTCCTGAGCAGAAAGAAATGACTTGGGTCTCATCCACACTAAATGACATTCTGCAGGACATGCAAAGGCATAAGCCAAAGTCTAGCTTTTCTCTCCAGAGGCAATTTACTGGAGGGAAATTCTTAAATCTCTTGGGCATTTCCATCAGAAGACAGTAGTTACCAGCCACAAAAACACCTATGATAAGCTGATAGCTTGAGGAGTAGATTATATCTGGACTATATCTGCAGAAGCTGATAGTTCTTCCACTTAGCAGTCACTATTATAGCTATCAACCTGCCCTAAAGGAACTTTGTGGTGGCACAGAAATCTCCGTTTGGACAACGGGCAATTAATGCTCTCCACAGCATATGTTGCTCGGACTATGCAAAAACAGGTTCTGTGCTGCCAATGGAGCAATGGACTGTGAGGCTGTTTATGGATTGGGCTACGCTCCAGGCTGCGTAGACACGGCCAGGCTAACTTTAAACTGGACAGTTTGGTAATTTCTGGCAGTTCAAAGTTTCTTGATGTTCAAAGCTCTGCAACAGCAACTTCACTGTAAAAAGGCATTACCTCTAATGCCCCAGTGACAGCTGCACCCAGCTCCTTTTGGAGAAGATAATCTATCTTCATGCCGTGCCCTTTTAGGAGGCTGGCTCATAATGTGTAAGCAGCATCTGCACCTACTATTTTTGCCCCGTCATATTTACAGCTGGATTACGGCTGTGAGGTTTATTCAGGTGAGGTTTATTCAGGTTGGATGCTGAGGCTATATCTGACTGAGAGTAAACCAGAGTCCGTGGACTTTATAAACAGAAATGTAAAAGTCAACCCCAACCAACTGCATACTTACTCACCCTGTACAATATGCATGGCTGTTTGTGGTGCCAAATTCAATAGCTTACATATTGTGTCATCACTAAAAATAATATAACTGAGCATGGTTTATAACTGCAGGCTGACCTTCAGCCTCGGATTTGCTTAATATTGTGGCTTTATGTTTTCCCCCAATTTGTTCAGAACTCTTTGTACCATGGATTATTAAACTATAACTAAACATTGTCCTTGGTGTTCATCTAGATGACGATATTTGGAACCAAAGCTAATCTATTATCTTTTCTTTGAATTTTGTAAGCATGTCTGTTCCAGGCTCTTCCAACAATTTCGGTGCAAACTGTACAAGAAAAAAATGTAACTGTTTATTTAAGATCATTGCTTTAAATCACATCCCACCAATGATGCATTTTAAGGTCTGTGGACAGGCTGTCCTTTAAGTTAACTAAATCGAATACCCATCCCAACAAGATATGCTAATGTATGACAAGCACTATAATAATTTTCAGCATGAATAAAAGAGATACTACAGCAGATGATACAAAGAAAATATAAGGAGGTAATAATAAATGGTAAATTTATTGTGATTTAGGAAGCATTTGGAAAACAGAAAGTGGAAAAAAAAAAACTTCCAGAAGTGACATACAAACTGAATTTGTGGCGAACATGACAGAAATCACAAAAATCTATGTAAAGCAGGTCTGAATTGATTACTACAACGTTTGAGTATCATCTCCAGTGCAGAGTGATCAAAATCAAACCATGGCAGAATAGGATGTTATGAAGAACAAAATGTTATGAAATGATTATTTACCTCTACAGATTTCATCTTATTAGGCAAGTGGCTTCCTATTTAAGCAATGAAGAGTATTTAAAATTCTCACTTACTTCAAAGAGAATCTGTTTCTCAAAGTTAATCCTTAGAGATAAGTACAGACATTCTGAAACCTAACAGGAATTACTTTGGCTATTTGAAGAAGTGCAGCTATTTCAAAGTATCATTTATTTATAATATATATTATAATAATACCAAGAAAGATTCTCAGGAACTATCCAGTCTTTATTTTGGCTCAAAACAACTGACTTAATTGGATGTTTATACTAGAATTACATTTTTAAACCAGAACCTCTGGTAACTCATTAGAATTGGCCTAGAATTTCAGCATGGTGTTTTGAGAAGGCCATTCTACTACATTTGTAGAAAGACTGAACAAATAGAAGAAGGTAATTTTCTGCTGTTTGCAAATCCCAAGAGAATGAAAACAAGTGGCAGACTATCAAGAGCACTACATGTTTCTGCTTTGCTGTTAACATAACAAATACAGTTTTCCCAAAGCACTCAAAAAAACCCCTTTCCATCTTATATCTTCTCTTGTAGAAAAAAAAAAATAGGTATAAAGCTAGTGATAAGGGATTACTTTTTTTTTCTCCAAGTGATAGAATCACACAGTAGCAATAACATGACACTGGATTATTGAGATATTTCTTCCAAAATATTTATGTGCTTACTATTGTCCCACAAAACAGATGGTCTAAAGAAAGAAGCCTTTAAAAAATATAATCCACTTATCATCATCTGGAAACATGAAATGCAAAAGCAAATTAAATCTTAACTCCCACCTTGTCTTTTCTTCTTTCATTTCCAACATGGGCTGTTACTTAAGAGTCTCACTACCACACCAAAAAGTCTATGGAGTTCTCAGAACATGCATATCAACCCTTTTTAAACAAACCTCTGAAATGATGAGCTCCTTGAGATACGTGAAATCCCCTCATTCCTGTATTTTTTCAGGGCTTCTGAATAGATTAGTTTCCATGGCTTCCTCCTTGGTGCTTTTATACCCAGGTAGATGACACTGCTAGTTACACAAGAAATATCTGAGTACCTGGAATTATGGAGAGCCATATTTAGCAGCACAATATTCAGAAATCTCAAGAAAGCATTTACCTGTTTGATATTGTTTGGTTGACCAGGCCTGCATTTCTCTCAGCTCTACTATAAGATGACATTCACACATCACTAACTGAATGTAACCAAAATAATACTTGTATTTGGGACACTAACCCTTGCTACCTATTCTATTACATGTTTTTACTGCAAGCTACTACTTACTGACCCCATCCAAGCACCCATGTAGAACATGTGTTATGTAGACTCAGAGGGTGAAAATACTAAACCATCATAAACACTATAACTGCCAAAGGTTATACTGAAAGATAGAGGGCCAGACTCTGCCCTGAAGCTTCATTGAGGCAAATTCTCCAGTGCTGTGACTTCAGCCCCAACCTCAAATCTGAATGTGTAAATTACATCGTTGGCACTCTCAGCTAACAGACACCTGCAGCACTGTGGGAGATATGCTAGTGTACAGATGATGAGATTCACTCTCATTGCTTTTTGAAGACTGAGTTACAACAAGCGAGGATGCAGAGCACATGAGGCTTTCAAAGAGGAGGTCATGGGGGAAGGCAACTTGATGGTTAGCACATTTTATGAATAGGTCTGGAATATACGATGTAGATGTTATGAGATGGAAACAGCAAGGTGACTGACAGCAAAGAACTCAGAGCTGGAGCAAATGTGGAGGTAAAGCAGAATCGAAATAGCGAACCATCTGCTTTCTAATGAAAGCAGCTCTACTTGTCAGCACCATCTAAAAAAAATGATTTCTTAGTTGGAGTGTGTAACCAAGGGAAGTAGCTTTTTTGCTATATGAGGTAATACTCTCAAATGATGTATGACTTAGATAATAGTGTGGGTTAATGATCTTCAGCTGGATCAGGGAGTAAAACAAAGTAATTTCATAATACAGAACATGATGGATTAAATCATGTTAATACTGGGTATATACATTAAAGAAAATGATCTTTCTGGCATACTAAATGGCAAAATAAAAAGCACTTTTAGTAAGTTATATGATTAATTACTGTGCCCTTTTATTTATGTACCATGATAAAGTAAAATGTACTTCTTCTAGTTACCTCCCAGGCAATTATTCTCAAAGTTATATTGAATACACCAGCTTCATCGTATTGTACCAGTCGATCAGGAAAGAAGGTCTCTGTCTTTGTTGAACGGCAGATTTATTTTTTCTTTCCCTTTCCCATCCTCACTACTAGAAGTTATTTGCTTTTTTGCTATGTACATTTTTCAGCTCAGTGAAACATGATTTTGAATACAGTATTTTGATTTGTTGAAAAAGTGTTAGTGTTTTGTCTAGGACACCAGGGGATGCAAAAAAATAAAATGAGTGAACATTTATAACTCAAATATAATTCAGGCAAATATTTAAATATAGGAATGCAAATGTGCCAGATTCCATCCAAATTCTCAGCTTTTTCACTTCCTGCCTGCATGACTTAGCTGGTTGTCCTGCAACTTTCTACCAGATTTCCAAAGGTTTGATCACATCCAGAATCTCTTAGAAAGAAGCTGGAGATGGACATTAAAAAGAGACTTCAAATCAAAGGAAAATCTCAAATTTCAGAAATAATGGTGCCTACAAAGGGAAAAACACCATCTTTGAGAACTGCATCTCTTCCAGTCTTATTTTGTATCCTTTACAGAAATTATGCCAATGATAAAGTTTTCTCTTATACTACCTGAGGGGAACAAAAGCTATAATTAGCACTCAATTTACTTCTTTCTTAGCATCTTATGAACCTGTAGAAATTGATAAAATGCTGAAGTTAAGGCAAAGTCCTTCTCAATGATTTTTTTTTTAATAAGTCTTAGCAAGCTGGGAGTGTTTCTCCATTCTATTAGGAACTAGCATAGTCCCTTTTCAGGCTGGATTGCCTTTAAGATGTGCAGGACAACACAGAAACTCTGGAAGACCACAGATCTGGACAATTTTGTAGCATTAACTTCAGAATTCAGGTGGAAGTGTCTTTGACAAGGACAAATTTGTTTCCTCGAGGGGCCCTGCACTTGCATGGACTTAACCTATTCCAAAGGCACGCATGAAAAGTGAGTCCTGATTTTAAAACATTAGGCTGAAGGAAATGAGTTTCAAAAAAGAACCAACTAACAACAACTACCTCTCTCTCTCTCCCTCTTTTTTTTATAAAGCTAGTGCCAGACATCTGTCTACTCTAGCAAGTGCTTTGCATTTCCACACAAAATCATCCTAATGTTCTAATCCTGGATCCTCTCACATAGAGTCCACCCACTGATACAGAGTCAGTGGTGTTTCTATGATACAGAGTCAGTACTTGCTGATTAATCTTTTGTTTGTAACATCACTAAAGCTTTCTTCCTACCGTGGGGTTTTTGCCTTCTCCACTCTAATGTGAAATCTGTCTTTGTTGGACATTTATTAAATCATGGTAAATATAAACTCATATATTTTCAGTGGTTTTTTTCATCTGTGCACTCTGAATTTATTCTCTGGCAAAGGAAATGCTCTGTCATCAAGCTCTACAAACAAATTTTCTGTATAATTTCATTTTAATGTGTGTGAGTGTATGCAGGATGTTCGTTCTTCCTATAGTGCTGTCTTATGTTCAATTCCCATCAGCTTTCAAGTGAGCTGTGCAGCTTCAGACTGGTCAGACTTCTGTTTTGTATGAGGAAATGCCTGCAAATTTTCCTCACCAGAGGCATCTTCGTTAACCGTTTTCTATGATCAGAACTCCCCCAAAATATTCTGTACACCTTTAGTAAATGTTCCTACTTATTCTAAAGAAGAAGATACAGGCATTAACCAAGCGGCCTTTTGCATGCCATTCACCAGTATTACATCTGTACTACTTTCTGAAGGGAAATGATTTTTGATAAATATTTGCTTTATTTTACCAATTTCTTGCAATAAAACCTATCAATATCAATGTTTAAATATTTCTAAGGTGTTTTTAAAATGGACAAATTGGATGGATCCTGCCTAGAAATACCAAATAAATACTGACATTCATTAATTCAAGGATCCCGACCGCTTATTTTCAACCAGTAAAATAAACTGTGAAATAGATTTGTTAAGGATTGTGAATTATTAGATGCTGGCGAGACTGTTGTCAGAATATAGAAAATGGGTGAAATGTATCATGGAAAAAAAAGCATACAAGCAGAGCTTCTTCAAAGTATTGGTCTAAAACAGTGTTCAATTATAGCTACACTTTAAACTTTGTAGGATATAACACCACGTAGAAGTGTGACTTTAGCATTTGCAAGTGCCTATGATGTTGGTGATCTTTAGCAAACAGCAGGTTTTAAACATAAAATTACATTAATTTATTTGCTGTAACAAAATTAGATTGATTAGTTATTGCTCAAACTGATTTGTTAAACAATAGAACAGCTTTTATATTAAAAAAAAAAAAGAAACAAATCTGAGAGAAGAGCAGGGATGATTCTCTTGTACTCCATTACGGTTGGCAAGACTCAACTAGAAATGCAAGATATGTATAAAGAGTAATTTTGTCTCATTAAACGACAACACTAGTGGTTCCTCTTCATCTCCTTAATTCATTTCTTATAGTTTTTCTTGTCACATCCACTTGTTTTATGGCTTACTAACTTGCAAGTTATGGTTGTAATTTATGGTCAAAATTGAGTGGTAGCAAATCACAGAATATTTTCATTGATTACCCTAAATTGTCTAATCTCCTGTATGTTTTTAGGACTTGATTGGGTGGTATTTACTGATTGCCTTCATCTAATTTAAAAATCAATCAATAGCAACAATGAGAGGTGGTGGATAAATTGAGTCTAATGCAGCATAACTGCAGCAAATATCCATCAAAGGCTCATTCTCAATCAAATTTGTGGTAAGTTTTAATACATAAACCAAAATGTCTAAAAGCCTTACTTCTAGAGCACATCATTTTAAAATTGTGCTTTGCAGTGTTACATCTTATTGCTCTTATGCTGTCTATTTAGGGCGTTTTTCCACTGCTAAAATGAACATATTTCACTACAATAAAGCTGTAGCAAACAAGAAAAAAAATGTCATCAGCTTTGGTTTAAAGGCACTTTGTTCCATCTTCCTCAATATTATCTGTGTATAATAATGGGAATTAACATAACATCGGCTTTTCTTATAAACTGTATGCATTTTCCCTGAGATAAACATTCTAATAAGTGTCTTGATGGGAAATGTGTTTTCTACATTGAGAAATCAATTCATTAAAGTTGCTCCTTACATTGGTTTGGTTTTTTTTACTTTTTTTTTTTTTTCAAAGCAACATTTATTTCCTGAAGTTTTGGATAGCAAATATGAACTGTCTGGAACGCAGTATTCTGATTTCTTGACAAAGCCACATCATGCAGAAAAGGGCAGAGAGCAAATGCAGAGCTTCTTTTCTTTTTCAAGTGTTGGTAGTACAAAATTCAAATGCTTTTTTTTTTTTTTTAATCTCTCAAGAGATATCATGACACGAAATACCACTTTATTTCTGAACTGAACATGGATCTCCAGTTTATATTAACTGAAAGTAAGTTTTCTACATGAAGCATGGAGATAAACAGTTAAATAAATGGAACTCGGAATTCTGCCTTCATTTATATTAGGCTGATGAGATAGTGAAATAGCCTAAAAAACAAGTTAAAATTGGTCTTTTAATCCATACTCAGAGTCAGACACGTAGTATAAGACTTCACTTAGTAAATATTGAATACAGATAGCTAAGGAGATTCAGCTTTTATTTCTGGATAACATGGGGCATATGATGCTATGTACTTCTCAGGAAGTTCCGTCTTGTGCCTCCATAGAGGGAGAAGAATTTGGAGGTTTGCAGTTACTTGATTTTAGAGTTAAGGGTATATATTAACAGAGAAGCACTCTCCTTTACTGTATTTAACTTGTATTTCAATTCAAGCAAAGAAGATACTGAGTACAGCCTCAGAACACACTGGAGCATAACGTAAGAATTCAGAACTTAATTTCAGCAAAAATGTCCATTAAGCAGAACTTTGCAAGAGAAAGTACATATCACTGCCTAATTATTAAAAAAAATGGACACAAGTTCTGGATTAATCAAAACTCAAATTCTCAAGTTACAAACATACAGATCAAGAAAGCAAACTTTGTGTTAACTCTGCAGCTGTCCACTCTCTGTGACAGGTTTCAACACCTGTGATTCTGAATTTTTGGATAATTCAGATGAAAACACACATTTCTTCTCATTCTATCAAAGCCATGTTTTCTTTCAAGTGTTAAAACAAAGACTGAATGTGGCAGTCTGAGGTACTAATGCAGGGGCTTTCCTCTCACTGCACTTTCCTCTCTCCTACACTTTCTAACCAAAAGAGGGAAGTGTAAGGCATCTTATGAAGTACTTTTCTCCCAGGGTCCAAGAGGTTTGGATAGTTATGAAATCACTCAGACAAAAATCCCACGTTGTGGTACTTATCTGAAGAAAGTACAAATTACATGGCTACAGTCTGCTATTAGTACAAACAAATCTGAGGATACGTAAGAGATCGGGCAAACACCACTGCTCTGGAAAATAATAATTCTACTCCAATCAAAGTATGCTTTGCTACTATACACCCTCGAAAAAAATCTCTGGTCCAAGTAGCAGATTGCACCACACATTACAAATATAAAAGACAACCACCAAGGAGAGCCCTACCAGCAGTGTGCTGTTTATTAAAATTCTGACATTCTGAGATATCTTCTTGCCAAGGGCCCTCTTACAATGACATCTGTACACTTGTCATTACATTGCAGTTCACATTACTTACATAAACATGCCACAGGGAAACCATGACTGTTATAATTTTTATAAGATTGAAAGGTAGCCATTGTGATCATTAAAACAAACCTGAGAGAGCCTTCCTGATGATGGAATAGATTCAGTTACTTCTTCCTTCTCTGTGGGTCATTAGTTAAAAAGGGGAAGGTGGGGGAGGAGGGGGAGAAGCCCATATACTGCAGGTGTTTTATCCTTTGTAAGGAGACTGCACTGAGACAAATGATTCTAGCTGGCATTTTGTACACACCGGAGATTGCTTATCGATCCAGATCAGAATATTCAGGCTGGCCCCGGGGAAAAGGCAGAGTATTTTCTGAGGGAGTTAATAACCTGGCAGCTGAGCTGTCTTGTCCAATTCACTGAACCTAGGGCTCTAATCAGGCCAGAGTTTCTTATTTTGAGAAATCTTGCCATATGTGTCTGCTAGCTGCCTTCCACTCTATTGGACCAGTGACAGTGATTGAAATGACAGCCTATAGATAGAGCCTAATCAAATTGTTTATTATCAGCCTAAATCAATATGTATAGATTGTTGAAACATCACTGTCATGCTATGGAAAACTCGTACTAATACTACATGCTGCAGGTGTAATTCTAAAATGTATTTTTCCACCCTAAATTACATCTGAATTTAACAGAGTAAAAGAAATTATAGTGGTGTATGAGACAGTGAAAAATATACGTGTTTACACATTCCAATAAAATAACATTAAGGATTAATGCTAAAATGTCATGTTGTGCACTGCTTAAATATGTTATCATGTTCTCTGCACGGAAGAGAAGCAACAGCGCTGTGAGAAAGGAAAAAGGGATTGAAAAGAGAAGTATTTTGTCTTTGCTATAGAAAGGGGAATATCTCATGCAGGTTTGTGCAAAGACATTCTGCAAAGCAAAACAAATTCCAGCACACCTAACATCAAGTTTTGAGCATGCAGTCCACAGAGATGAAACATACAGCAATGCGAATTCCTTTGGTACTGCACAAATATTCCTCCAAAAAGCCTTTCAAAGAGCTTGGAGCATGAGGTCTAATGATTTGACAAGAAGGCCAGCAGGGCAAACAGCTTGCACTCTGAATTCAGAAAATAAAGACTAATTGCAAGCACGTAAAATGTAACCCAAGAGATAGTTTCATAAATAAATCTATATTTTCTGAAGACTCTTGGATATTCTTTCTGCACAGAAAATATATAGATTCATTATACAGAGGAAAAAAATAATAATATGCAGTGAATTGGTTTCTATAGGCTTAATTAACTTAACAAGCAGAACAATTCAAATACAAAAAAAAAAACAACAAATACAGTAGGGGTATTCCAGAAGGCATGGTACTGGGAAGAAGCATCTCAGCTTTGGAACAGACCCAGTAATCTCTGTGGCCCCATGGAGCCCACCTGAGCAGTGCACGTGCGAAATTCTTCTCTAGTGTAATTGACCTGAAACAAATAATCACTTGGAGGGCCCAGCAAGAGTCGATTATGTATTTTATAACTTTTGAAGTAGGCCTACTGGCAGAATTCTGCACTACCTAATGTGTCCTGTGGAATAATTTATTGCCTTGCTTCTCTACAAAAGAATTTTCAAAACAATTTTAAAGTACTCTGGCAAGGTAAAGGTGCCTTAACCTTGGAGTAAATTATATTTTTTGCCCTGAAGAATAGTGTAAAGTAACCTTCAGGTTAATTAATCTTTGCAATGTAATACACTCCTGTTTAAATATCATTTACATTGTGTGATTATTGGGTTGAGTCAAACGTATAACAACTTTCAGCATTACGGCATAAGTGTTAATAAAAATAATATTGCCCTGTAGGTTGTACTGATTTGAAGTGGTGTGTTTTTCTTTGGATAAAATGTACTTTTCTTACCATGGGCATTCAGTGCTGTCCAAATAGCAATTATCTTTGGCTGACTGATTCTAGGAATTTTCCTGTTACATTCAAAATAAGAATTTCTTCATTGCCACTGTAAGAAACAAAGTTACTTATTCAGCTAAAACTTCAGCATGTAATTTTTTCTAAGCATATGCTTAAATCCCTCCCAAGTCAGGGAAGGGGATAAGCAAATGGCTACCCTTAAGCATATCCTTAATCCCTGATGATTTCAGCGGGACTTTCCCTTAAGTTTTGAACATGTTGCATACTCCTGGCTAAGCATAAAATATGAATACAGGTGGCTGAGTTAGGCACACAGCTGGCACAAAACCAGAACTGAACACTACTTTTAAAGTGTTTTGACCAAAATCCAGCAAAGCACTTAAGTCTAAACATAGTGCTGATTTAACTATCCCACCTTACAGTTACACTGGTGCAATTTCCTAGCATGGATATACTTCTGTTAGTATTTACTTTGGCATAACTGAACAAGACACTTTTAAAGAAATGAATGCCGCTGAAAGTCCTGGAAAGGTATGGTAAATCTGCAAGAGATAATACCAAATTTGAATAAACTCCCTCTCTCAAAAAAAAAAGAAAATAAACTCCTCTGCTGAAGGAACATAAGAAAATAGCCTGTGAGCTTCGTTAAAACGCACAATGCAGCAACTGCAAAGTCCCACTTTCTCCCCAGCTGTCTGTCTTGTTCCCTAAACGTGGTGAACCTGCCAGGCGATGTATTTAATTTGCACGGTGAGAAGAATGGAATCACGAGGTCTAACATTGAAATTAAAGTAAGAAATCCTCCATTGAATGAAACTGGAAAAATGTCATGAGTTTCAGCAGGGTGGTTCAACCATTGCAGGTCAATATTATTGCAGAAAACTGTATTTTCCTCCATGATTAACCTTTTTATAATGCTGGAACAACATTGTTCCTTTTTTTCCCCTCCTACAGAACCAACAGACAGAAAGAATTCTGCCAAACAAAAATTTCTCAATAAGTGAGTCACTAATCACGTATACTTTCCTGGTTCTATAACTTGAAACAGCAGAGTCTGCTATTGAGGAACACGGAGACTTTGGATCCAAATGAAATGATATATGATTTAAACAGAATGCTAAATCATCTACAAAATCAGAGCTTCGTGGGGTTTTTTTGCTTGTTGTTTTTTTTTTTTCTTTTTTAATTGGGTATTTCCTGTGAAAGAGATATTACATTCTTGACCAGTATTCATTTCAATTTAAAAACAATTTTGGTGATAATTTTCCCATGCACTGAGACATACTTCTGTATGTAAAACTAAGTGCTACTGTTAGAAGGTCTACAGGTTTACTGTTGCTTCTTCCCCGCATCTTGTATAAAGAAGAAAGACATTAAGAGAAGATGCACAGTGTACCAAATTCTCATCCTATTCAAAGAACATAATCCAAATCAGATTGTTCAGGACACACAAAATGCAGTATTAGAGTCACCAGTGCAGTCTTTACCCTGCCTCCTTCTTAATAAGGGTTGCAACTGTCAGACAATTGCTGTCTTTCATTAAATGCATCATTATCTATCAACATATGGACAATTCTAATTCAGTGAATATTAACCCACAAAAACTTACGATCTAAATGTACTTAAAGGTACAAAATAAAAATATTTTTATTTACTACTTGCAATGATCTCTACTGCACTCTAAGTGATTGCTATAAGTTTCTGCACAAAAAAATAAACAAACAAAAAACCACTGCCAAAATTAAAAATAGCTGAAGTTTCGCCTGCTTTTCTACTAGCCTCTGGCAATCCACTTTCAGTTTTCTTGGATACCATACAGAATTTAACAACTTCCCTTTTTGTCATATGAACCATAAGGCCAGTGACTCTACAATTAAGTACATTTCTCCACTACCGACAAACAAAGCCACATGTTGAACTATTTTAGTTTTTTCAGCTGCATTGTGATGTTGCTAAATAAATCCAGCAACATCACAATAAAGCCATACTTGTGCTCAGGCTCACGCAGTTTGCAACCTAAATGTCAGAACTAAAATATTAGTACTTGGATAAAAAGAGAAAGGACAATATAATACAGACTGGTGTCCTAGAGGACCTCTCTACATAATCCTGTTTCACTTCAGATGCACAATTGATTGCATTGTACAAATCAGACCTGCAGATAAGTTTGCCTTCCAAACTGTACTTTAAACCTCATATTTAATAGCCCTGTACCAAAATGCCAACTCCCTTAACAAAAATTTTGGCTAGACTTGCACACTTGAAAAAAACAGAGAAATGTGGAAAAGTGTAATATTAGAAAGTTCTAAATTCACACTACGCTTCAGCAGCATAAAGAGGGATAATCAAGAACTGTGATGGTGAACTTCTGGAAGACAGAGTTTCAGAAGTGAAATCCATTCCAACAGTGCAGTGTCACGCTGCTCAGCTTAATTACAGCACCTTGTCTTCATCAACTGGAAAAACAGTTAGTGTGCTGTTTGCAGATTGCTGGCAACCATCCTGA
The DNA here is from genome assembly GCA_016647715.1 of Pavo muticus. Taxonomy (NCBI): domain Eukaryota; kingdom Metazoa; phylum Chordata; class Aves; order Galliformes; family Phasianidae; genus Pavo; species Pavo muticus. The sequence continues at coordinate 3,245,342 of JACDJE010000015.1, read as the reverse complement.
ATATCCTGCACTCCCATTGTTTGTGTGGATTTATGTATAGCAGAGATGACAGGTGATCCCCCTGGTCAGTCCAGCTACACTTCTGGACAGATAACACAAGATAAAATGGTACTGATCATGCTGTTCTAATATGTTACGGTAGATCTGTAGAAGTGAAATTCAGTCCTAAAGTAATATCACTATCTTTTTACTTGATGCCAGGAGGAGGTGGAACAACCTAAAAAAAAACCAAACATATATATAAATATTTTTTAATATGTATATAAAAGGAGACTTCTGAAACACCTGAGGGATCTTACCTTAATAAGCACAAAGGAAAATTCCAAGGATTTTGTCAGCAGAGAGAAAATTGCCTAAATTGTCTGGAAAAGCTTTTTGACCCACTCAGGTTGTATGAAGCTTGCTGTCAAAAACAGCCCCAAGCTCTCCCATCTTAAGCACTTGTGCTTCTTGCTCAGAACATGCAGCCTAATGATAAAACCCCCACTATTTAACTGTGATAAAGACTGCAATAAGATGGTGCTTGCATAGCAATCTGTGAGTTGATCTTCTTTAGGTAGTTTAGAAATATTAAATTCAAGTTTTGTTAGGTGTAAATTTACAGATAGTGCATGCAAAGAATTGCAAGGTTTCATTATTCTATTATTTTAAGTAGAACATTGAGCACATCAATGCTACAACAATACAAATTAATCAAACAGAAAAAGTAAAGTAATTAAAGCTGAACAGTGAGACTGATGAATTCAGAAACTTCTGTAATGCATATTCAAGAGCCTGAGTAATTAGGTGTAACTGTAGAAAGGTTGTTAACATGCCCATTATTGTGTAGTTACGAAATTTACTTCACAGAGGAACCAAGCAGTACACTGCTTTCATGGCCTTCAGATAAGTACACAAAATTAGAGAGGAAATATGGTGCTGTGAATTAGCAGCTGTAACAACAGATAGGAAGTTTCCTTAAGTCATTATAGTTTGATTGTTTTGTTTTGTTTTGTTTTTTAATTCCAGTTCTGTGTTGTCCCCCCCTGCCAGTACAAAAGAGACCAAGACATAATAGAAGGAGTCCAGTGGAAGGCTAATGAGATGTTCAAGTGTCTGGAGCACCTCTCCTATAACGAGAAGCTGAGAGAGTTGGGACTGTTCACCTTGAGAATTGGAGGCTCAAGGGAAATTTTATCAATGTGTACACATACCTGAAGGATGGGTGAAAAAAAGACAAAGTCAGACTCTTTCAGTGGTGCTCAGTGCTAGGACGAGAGGCGATGGGCACAAAAGGGAATGAGGGAGGTGCCATCTAAATATCTGGAAGCACTTGTCAAGTAAGGGCAACGTTAAGGAGATGAAGACAAATCTGTAGAGACTGATCTATATGGTAGCTGTACCATATTGAGTCATTTTTGGTTGGAATTCTTTGTAATAAACATAGGCAATGATAACTTCAACAATGTGACATTAAATTTAACATTGAGCATATAAGAAAGCGTGTGTAGTAATCTTATAAAGTGAATCAAAATAATGCAAAAACAAGAAAAAGCCACCTTGTCCATCTTGGCAATAATGTAGTAAATGATTAGTCTGGCATAACAACAGAATGGAGGACGAATGGAGAACACAGGACACCAGCTTGAATCAAAACACTGATCAGACAACTTATTTAAGTAATTCTTTAGGTTTTTGAAAATATTTGGTGCTTCTGCTCCCTCAAGCTTTGTTTCCCCACAGTAGTTGCAATTGTTTTCAGATAGAGATGTAGTCTCTGCTCTCACCCCCACCAGATGCTTACAACTTGCAGTTTAGAAATATTTTTCCACTAAATCACAGCAATGAAAGCTGATTACTCTAAAATATTCATTCTCTCAATGTTTTGTAATGGAAAGACGCATAAGATCCTTACCTAAATGCATGCGGATTTGACTGATCTTTCTCTGAGTCTCTAAGGTGTCATTTTATGGTTGGAAAATCAGTTTTATGTTTATCCCCTTGTTTCTCTGAAACTGCCAGTAAGTCTGTGAAATGGGGAGCATGCCGCATGATTAGAGTTATCCACTGTTAACCTTCTATTACCCTATGCCTTTTCTATAAGGAATAACACCTGCCCTACAGGCAGTACTTCAGCCAGCTAATACAAAAAGCCCTCAAGAGTTTTCACAAATACTTCAACTTATATAACAAATATGAGTTCATAATATGGTACCTAAAGCTATGCCCTTTAAGGAGCGCATAGCCTTTGAATACCTAGTAAACCACACTAACTGTGAAAAACATAGTGGAACAGTTCTTTCTTAAGCTGAAGCCTTTTCTCTTTAGGTTGAAGCCAAGTCAGGTTTCAATACCCTAGACTAGGGCTTCAGTCTTCACAGACAGTCATATTTCTGCAACAAACATATTAAGAAGAGGAAACTTTTGTCTCCAGGCTCATATTGCTAAGCTTAGACTGTCACAGAGAAGACTTAACTTTTTACAGAGTAAAAAATCTGAAAGATAGTATCAGTGGAAACAACACAGTGAACTGATAGAATCCAGATAAAAGTCTGCAGGATGTAAGAGAAAAAATGCAGTAATATCTTATAATCAAAATCTACAATCTTAAAAGAGAACAAAAGGATCCTCAGGAAAATTCAACAATGGAAAGCTCTTTAAGGGCTCCCAGTTGAAATGATCTTTTTATGTTTGAAATACTCTGGTCAGTAATATTTAGTATTACTTTCATATAGTAACGCCAAATTTCACTGCAGCTAATTCAACACACTGTGAAAGTTACTATGATGGTGTCTCTGTCTTTCTGATAGCTGGGTCACTGAGGCCTGTGTGCTGCTGAGCTCTGCTCCTGAGGGCGCAGTGCAGAACATCAACAGCCAATGCAGACAGAACATCCTTTCCCACTCGCAGACCATAGCCCTGCCAGAGCTGGGGAGGCAGTGCTGGGAGTGCCACCAGATTTTCTGAAAATGGTGACAGGAACTGAAGGTATTGTTCCAGTCTCAAACACAGTTAAAGAATTAGACAATGAAACTCATACCACCATCAATAAAATTCTGGCCAAAGGTCAGAAAAATGTCTGGGGAGGAGATATCTCCACGTGAGAAGGAAAAATTCTATTCCTACCCAAAGATTATATGTAGAGAACACATTGTAGAATTGGGCCTCAGCTAATGCTATTTGCAGTGTGACAGACTATCCTATGGTACATGCACACTTTTTTTCTAGTGACTTCACTAAAGAAGCACTCACTTCCCTGTATCTGCAACAGGTGATTGAATGCATTGTACATAGGTTGCTCCAAAAGTAATTCATACTATTTATTTCCATGGAAACTACAAAAGATACAAAGAACACAGAACACCATCTCATAGAATAAACTCTCAGCTACAAAACACTATTTTTCAATGTCAACACCACCATTAGCTCTGCATTTTCACCAGCAATGAACAAGAGCCTGCGTGCTACACTTGTAAAAATCTGTACCAGCAGAGGTGACCCACTGTTCTGTCACTGCTGCTGAAAGGCACCACCCACCGCTTCACTGTACTCACATCCACTCTTTGTCTCTAAAAACGTTCAGCAAGCATTCATTGACATTCAGTCAATGAATGTCAATAGGTGCCATTTATTGTGCAGGGAGGAATTCAGTGGCACACCTTTGCTTCATCCACACTTCCATGTCAGACACCGTTCTGTCAGACTGCCCTTCAGCTGCCATCCGTCCCACCACAATGAAACTGAATGGAATTGGTGGGAAGGTTCAAACTCTACTGCCATCCCACCAACATCTACCTCTGACATCGTGGGCCAACATAATAAAATAGGAGGCATTACTTTCAGAGCAGCCATTGTATCAGAGGCAAATTATTTAACAGTATGTTAGTCGGAGCAAATAAAAAAAATTGAATTACTCCATGATAATTAGTTGCTGTTGGATTCATCTTATGGTCTTCTACTTATTTACAGGTAAGTTAAAAACAAAGCTATTTGATTTCTGCTAGAATTGTTAGTATATCTCAGAAAGCACAAAGAGCACATCAGTTTTCTAACAATGTTCAGACCTGTCACAATTAAAGCATTCTGTAATACAATGCTTTCCCTTTATGCACCAGCCTATAGTGGCCCAGCTGTGGAGCCTGAAGTTGGACTGAGAAATTTTGCTTTCCAACTCTTATCAGTTTCTCTGTTGATGCCAAGCTGCATAACTTCATAGCTTGGCAGTTCAAATCCTACATCTGCAACAAATGTGGTAACAGCTCTGTCGCCTGTCCCTGACACTGTAGTGCTCATATGCTGCACTTCTATGCTGGAAGAAACTACACGACACAGCATAAGGTATTTTCTTGATGCATGGGTACTGATATAAGAGTTTTGCTATGCCCTTGTATTTCTTCACTGAGTTGTTATCTAATGTTTTTACCTGCAACATCTGATGTTATCAGCAACCCTGACTTGCTATTTACTGGAAGTCAGATTTTGCAGAACCCAAGACTTTCTGGACCTTTATCTTTTTTTTATATTTACTAAATAAACACAATGTCACAATGAGAAAGTTAATTTCACTCTGTTCTTTGAAATGCTTAACTACCATGGGGAAGAATAACATCAAAAGTCACTGTGAACTGATTGATTTTGAAAGAGAGATTAGAAAAAAGGACTCACAATAGGGGAAAAAAAGAACACACAACAAAACCCACAAGACAGCACATATCTAACCAGACTTTGATACAGATTCACTTTGCAGTATTCCATAAAACCATATGCTTATTCGCACCAGGTTTACTGAAAATAAACAGGTGGAAAATAAATAAATAAATAAATAAAATGCAGCTGCCACAGAAAAGGTTATTTATGTTCAAACAGTACGGGAGAAATTAGTCAAGGGCGATTCATGCATGTGAAAATATGATTTGTAACACTGCCAAGGTCGATAAGACCTTAGGGAGTAAATGTTACCATACAAATCAAAGATGCCTAGAGGCAGTTTTGAAGGTGGATGTCAAGCCTTTAAGAGTTAAAAAAACCAACCTGCTAATAATCCAGATGAATAAGCAAGGATACAATAAGAACAAATAATTTGTTTATGAAAGGAACAAACCATTCCTAGATGTCTTTCTCCCCACCGATTGGATTGCCCAAGCCTAAACCATACCTTTCTCTCCTGCATTTCTTTCCTGTTCCATAATTCCTGATGTTATACCTACTTAAACCAGAGAAAGGAGTGACACTTTATCAGGCTGTTTAAGGAGAGTTCACGTTTTTCACAACCTTTTCACTTGACTGCCTAAGACTACCCTGCCATTTGACTCACGATAAGGTCCCATCCCACACACTTACGGTAGAAGCATATTCACAGAAGCAAGTATCCAGTTCCTCCTCCAATTTGGAATATAAAGATGATGCTACCAGTCTAACTGAATCAGAGCTACTGAACTAAGTTACTTGTAAAAATATTTGAACAAAAAGGCAGTTGTGGTGACCAAGATACTTTTATAGGAACATTTCACCTTTTTTTCAACATGTCTAAAGAGAGAACAATTTTAAGTGAAAGTCCATACAAAAAAAATTACATTTTCATTTAACAATTTTCCACTCTAAATTAACAAACAGCAAATGACTTTAATTTCCTTTAATTTCATTTTAAGCCCAGAATCCAAACAGAGTACTCCTCCTTTCATTTGCCATAAGTTTCAGGTTGTCTTTTCAAAACACTGGATAAGACAGAAATACATTTCCCACACAGCTAAGATTTTGGGCTACAGATCTAGTCAAAGATATCTGAAATCAAATTCATTTTTAAAACAAGTTTGTGAAGATATTGAGTTACAGTCATCAAAAATACTAACAGAATAAGCATTCCTGAGTCAGATCCTCCCAAACCTAAACAAAGATGAATTCAAGATAGAACTGACAAATCAAACTTTCTGTATTTATTCACCTCTTAATAATTAGTATTAAGTTCTTAGATGCTCTTGTATTATACTAGGATCTCACAAGCAATCCACAAGGAAATCATGATTTTATTCTTGAAGAGATTAAAACCATTTTTGATGTTTTTTCCATGTAGGTTAATTGTTAAGTTGTGACAATCGCTATCTTCACATACTCTTTACCTTTTCATGCCTCTGTTAAAAAACCCTGTGCCTTCTTCAACCTACTCTTCTTGGCTGTGGTTTTCAATGGCTCTGCCATCTTGCTATTAGAAAAAAAAGAGACTAACTAGATGTGCAGACTTCTCTGATTTAGGAATGAAGTGATTAATCTGGTATACTCAGAATCTCAACATGAGCAAGCAGAAAAGGTGAGAATAATGAGAAAGATCATGTTGTGTACAACAAGTCACAGAAAGTACCTAAAGACTAGCTGACTACAGGGAGAAGACTGTAGTCCAAAATCAGGCAGCCAATCCAAATCTGAAAAGCATTCAGGAAGAAAAAGAAGGAAAGCAAAGAGGAGGAACATCAGACAAACAGCTAAAACTGCTGTGTTCTACATCACACAGTTTTGACTCCAGGCAGAAATTGGGTAGAATTTGAGCAGATGATTGTGAAATGTATATCTGCGAGGCAGAAGGGCAAGTCTCCTTTTAAATCTTGATGTCAGAGAGACTTCTGCTCTTTTAATCTTTCTCAGTTTTCTTTGGTGTTCATTTCCTCAATTCCTCAATCTCAGGGCCATTCTGAATCCAGATAACTGCTGTATTTTCCATCTGCATTTTCCATGCAGTTTATAGTTTAAATACATTAAGACCCATTACATGTATTAGTCAGTGGTTATCCTGGCACATGCTTCGCTGAAGAGCACATGGTAAGCACAGGAGTCACAGCTGTTCAAGACTTCTTGGGGCTCTTGAGACTAGGCCTGTACACAGATGATTCCTCACATACAATTTCCCCCTCCTTCCCTTCAGAGGAGGAAGCGTAGCTGAAACCATGATACTTTTCCTTGAGACAAGTTGGAAAAGATCAAACAGTATTTGCTTGAGGTTTCCAGTGAAATTTTGCCAGAGGACAAAGGGCTTCATGGGCCAAGACAAACCAGAAGCTCTTCAAGTGAAGGAGAACTGTGTTTGTTGGCTGAGTTTAGGAATCACTTGAAGCAAAACTACAGAGCCAACAGCAGCTGTTTCTACCCTTCGTGTCCGTGTGTGTGTGTGTCCGTGTGTGTGTGTGTCCGTGTGTATGTGTGTCAGCACAGCATGTAAGAAATTTGTAATTTGCTATGGACTTGGACTGGAAAAGCCAAATATATGGTATTGCAGAATTGAAATCCAGAAACTATAGTATTTTAGGAGACCTGTAGCTAGTAAGCTGAAACTACTATTCCTGTTTGCATTCCATTTTCTAGTTTGCTCACAGCACTCTTTTCCATTTTGATGTGTTTAACTTAAATTCTCAGGTATTGCTTTGCATGCCCTTCCTTAGATTTTTTTAATGCACACAAACCTGTTCACAGTATCCCTTAGCATGACTGCACTATCTGACCTTCCAAAAAGCTGGCAAAATCTGCAACTTATTTCTGCATGTAGCAACAACTAACTGAGGTGGTCCTAAATGCAGATGTGTTTGCCCAAAGAGGCAAATGCAGAAAGACAGTAATTTTCAAAGAATATTTATTTTTACAGTAACTAATTTGTAGAGTTATTTTAGAATAAATTCAGGACAAATACAAGGAAAAAGAAAAAAAAGAAAAAAAAGTAATACTCTGTACCTTGTTTTCTTATTTAAGACCAAATTGTCACAAGATATTTTATATAAACAGGCAAGACTTATATAAACACCTTAGAGTGCATAACCAAATAAAATAGAACATTATTTTAAGAAATAAAAACCAGATAAAATAAAATGGTAGTTCAAGAAATCTAAAATAATTTACATTAGGTGAGGATCTGTCCTTAAATATTAAAACAGCAATCTTGACTCTTTACTTGTTTTTTCAATTCAGACTTTATCGACTCTTTGCAGTTCAATGGTACAGATTAAGAGAAATTCTACTGTATGTTGTTTCTGGGCAATAACAAATCTGTCATTTGCAAAAAAGTTATGACTCAATTGGTTAGGTTTTCAGAAAGATGGGGCGAAAAACAACTATCTAACCATATGCAAAAAGACAATTTAAGCTAAGTAAAATACTACCTAGAATTTCTTTTGGACACTATTACTAACGAACTTCCCTTGTCTATGAAAAGAGACAGGAAATTTTATCTGACTGCGAGCATCCAAGGCTGTCACTTAACACATCATCTGAAAGATGAATTTACTGGGCCCATACTTAACTACCATGTAACCTGCATTACGGTTTACAAGATGGAATTATTTTGTCTTACATGACAGTTTCTGGGCCTATTTTTACTTGCAGTTATACCAGTGAAAATTTGGAACAAGTCCATTAAAGTCAATGACTCTATAAAATCTAGGTGAAATTTTACTCAGGCCCCCCGTACAATTTAATAATTGCATTACAAACCAGGACAGTCTTCTGCTCAGTAGCAAAAGCAGTAGTTTTCCATTGGTAGAAGGTGGAACTGAGCATCAGATATCATGTACTTCTACGAACAAAGACACATTAAGCTCACGTTTTTCCATAGAGGCTTAAGCTCATCTGATGTGGCACATGATGTGCTGCATATGAATATTATCTAACACTTCCCATCAAGAAAATAAAGAAGTGAGGAATTTAGAAAGCAATTTTTGATTATAATAGCATTTTACTTCACACAACTTGGAAATTACTGATTTTTATTAATACTGTCAAAAAAATTGTTCCACTTTCTATTTGGATTGAGCTTACCTTCTCTTGTGAGTTGAAAGCTTTCCACAGCTTTAGACCAGGCAGGACTTTGCCTTCTGTTTCCCGACAGGTTTATCATGCTGCACCGAATAGAGTTTTTCTTCTAAATTCCAAAGATTTAGATCTTCCTGGGGATAGTAATGCAGATCCTGGCTTCATTAGGTTGGTATGCTTCTTGGGTGCTTTAAAATGGATGCTCAAGATTGCAGTCTTTACTTCTCTGCAGTAGAACATCCTTGCAGGGTTTCCTGCAATGGAGAAATAGGTATGATCACCTGCTTTAGTACAAAATAACAAACATCACCCCTACAATGAGATTTTGTGATCTCCAAATACCACAAAGTAAACGCAGAATAAGTGGTATTCAGGTGCTATACCTGATAGAAGCTTTATTTTTCTATCAATCATTACATCTTGCAGTTCTCTAATTTATTTATTGTACCACTCAAGTCAGACGGCCGAAGGTATAAGAGGACTACAGAAATACCAGTAAGTGAAGTTTAAGTTCACCATCTGGTGAGTGTATACTCTAAGGTTATATCTAAGAAGTGGAGATTAAAAAAAAAAGTTAACATTTTTTCTCTCTTTAACTAGTGTTCTAAAAATAGTAATTTTAATATAAACTACTCAATCTGGAAGCATGTGAACAGAAATACACTTATACTGCTCATTGTCTGTCCTGGACAGACAAATTGAACCAAACACTGGGTCACTACACTAGCCACTGTGCTTAAGTATACCTCTAGGCCAGAAACAGAGTGAGCAGAAAGGAAATAAGATGCTCTATCAGTATAGAGGTATGTTCTCTTCCTTAAGAAACGAGCTAAATTATTTGCACTTCCTTTAGAAATTCACATTCTGAAACAAACAAACATAAAAAGTGGCTCTTGCCCACCTTTTCTATTGTTGGTGTTGCATTACCAATACTGTATATTGCTTGAGTTGTCATATTGTAAACTGTTACTAACCAACATCTTTACAAGAAACATATGTACATGAAAGCAGCATTTCCTTCCCAAGTTCACTAACAACTGGCTATCCTGAAAAAGTTTATTTCTATCTATATCAGTACATGAACAGGTTGATAGCTTTCAAATGATCCCATTTATGTTACAAATGGTACAATGATATTCTATTATTTCATTGAAAATGAAATGTTTTGAGACATTTCATATTGTTTTTTACTTTTCTAGTTTCAGTATTCTTTTAACTTTGATTTGTGCCATCTAACAACTAAAAGACATCCAAAAAATTGTTGTACATTACATCCATTGCATTACAGATGATCTGTGTTTATAAAACTAGATTGATTTATGAAGAAAATGTAAAGAGAAAATATAACCGTCTCAACAGCAATTTTGCCAGCTAAAAATATAGCAATATAGCTTGGGTTTCTATACTTCAGTGCATCTAATGAGGGAGTGAAATGCTTATTAAATGGTAGCATGCATTATTCTCCAAATCTTCTTTTACGTGCCTATTTTAAGTATTTGATTATTGCCTGGCTAATAATAGGTGCTTCTTCAGTCAAAGAACATGCTAGAGAAGACAGTGTAAATTGTAGCATGTAATTGTTCACTGACTGCCACTGAAAATGTTTAGCTACTACTGTGTGACAATCTCCCTCTGATGTCAGCAGCCACTTTTGGAGCCTGGCAATTTTATCTTGCAGCGTATTTCAGAATTAGTCATCAAGAGAAAGATAAATAGAAAAATCTACTTTTGGTTTATTTGAATTGAAAAAATGTGTCCTGTCCCCTGGCCTCCAAAAATTTTAATGAAGTGACAACACAAGAGGACGCATTTCCACTACTCTTCTTTCCCCCTGGTATCAATACCTCAGAACTGGAATGGAAACACCACTCACTGCTCTCAGTGACAAAGCCTACATGGGGCTTTTATGAGCACCAGCTCTCAAACTCGCCAGGTATGCTCAAAGAATGTTATTTTTTTGCACAAAAACAGGTGCTCCAGCCACCCTACCCTTTTCTTCCTACCTCCAGCAGAATGCTCACACATTATTGTGGGTAATTTTGCAATCAGTCAATTGTGTTATCCAACCCTTTAACACTTAGAGAAGCCTTTTCATCCACCAACAATGTAACCGGGAAAGTGCCAAGGGATCGAAATGGTCTCCAGAATGATTTATTCATCCTAGGCTTCTTAGTCCCTTTTCCTCAGTATTAATACTAAGATTAATGTGTCCCAACAGTGTGCTGCCAACAGGAACTTTAATAAAAGCAAGAACTAGTTGGCCCAGTTTTCTTCTTACTAAGGTTAGAACACCATAAAAAAAAACAATAGTCTACACAGGACTTTCCCTTTAATTTACTTCACAAAATGAAAGTGACCACATTTAGTTTGAGTAAAACACACAGATTACATGAATATAAGTGCATCGCTGCCTGAAGTCATTCATCAGCCAATTTTTTGTAAGGATAAATGCAATATACTTACATATTTTTGAAATGGTGCATGTGCAGCTTTTTAAAAAACCTTTTTTATAAGCTAGCTTAGACAGTTGTATTTGAACATAACCAATATACAGTATACACAATATTTATGAAGGATGGCAGACGCAAAATGACCATGACTGAAACAGAATAAATGACAGATGGGGCATATCTACTAACATAAAAGAATTTGCTATAGGAGAAAGAATACTTATTTTGTATAAGTATCTTTAATCTTTTGCTCTTTACACATCTCTTCATCAACTCCTATTACCATAGACAATACCTGTGTGCCATGCTGATGGTCCTGGCAGTGTGGACACATGCCCTTTCTTCCACATTTGCCATTGAACAGTCTTCAATTACCAGTAAATTGCAAGCAGCCAAGCCACCATGACCTTGCAATGAAGGATTTCTTTCTCCTCCTTAGCCCTTCAACTACACAGCCTACACAGCTTCTACACACTAGATCTTCAAGTATCCAAATTCAAAATTCAAACCCATCAAAGTCTATCCAGGAAAGCTTGGAGAGTGCATCAAATTAATATTATTTCAAAATATAACTGAAAAATGAAGACTGTACCCAGACTTGCTGCTTTAAGAAACTGCAGTGTGACAGAAATACCTAAATGGATTACGTAGGATACTGTAGACTATGTTCAGACCAAATTGCATACTTGAATGCATAAATGCAAATGCACCCATTTGCCATGCAACTGCAAAGCTGCCTAAGCCATTTAAATGTAAGATTTCAAATGCCTTCCTGATCACACAGCTAGACTCGGAAATGCTCTCATTTCTACCTGTGAGATGTTTTAAGTTGTTTTTCTTAGGATCACCAATCTTCCTCCCTTCTTTTGTGAAAAAGTATGTGTGCGCACATGCGCGCACTTCTCTTTTCTTTCTTCTCAGCCCCTTTACCAATTGTTCTCCTAGATCAAGCACAGAAACTGCAGAGTTGCTGGGTGGTGGTGATGGGTGAGTGGAGCAGAAACTCCCCCTAAAAGGCAGAGATTGCACAACTGAAAGAACAGAAAGGCCTTTTATTCTATGAAGAAAAGAAGAGGAAAAAGCTCTTCACAGTGAAGATGAAAAATAATGTATTTGAATCCTGGGAAGATCGTCTTCCTACAGTGGAGAATAGTTTGTTCACAGCACAATTCGAATAGCTGTTAGCTTTTCAAATATCTGCAGTTGGCAAAAAGGACAATATGCATTTGTTTACCTTCATTTATGGCTTTAGAATTTATTTTCTGACCACAGTACATATGTCAAACTAAGACATTTCATGTTATTCTTTTCAAATAGCAAAGCTAAATTTTTCTGAAGTATGTCAGTCTGTAGATTCAAAACTTCACCTATTTTGCTGTTATTGCAAATATCCAGGCTGTGATTTATTTTCTCAGATTTTAGTGATTACTTTTGTAGTCCTATGAAAGAGAAAAAAATCTGTGCTGAGAAGAAAAAACCCTGCCAAAGAAATTTATAGTTAGAGTTCTAAACTGATATATAAAACTCACAAAGATTTGACCGAATTCAGAACAGTACAGTATTCAGTGAACTCCTCTTATTGTTTTTGGTGGAATCATAGAACAGCTTGGGTTGGAGGGGTCCTTGAAGATCACCTAGTTCCATCCCATTGCTGTGGGCAGAGCTGCCATATTTTTCTGAAATATCTTGCAATCATTTTGAAAATTCTCAAATGTTTTCTCAAAATACATACAGACACATGAGGATATGTTCAGGCACTGGAAAGAGGCTCCCCAGGGAAGCAGTCATGGTCCCAAGCCTGTTGGTATTCAAGAGGCATTTGGACAATGCTCACAGACACATGGTTTAACTCCTAGGCTGCTGCGTACAGTCCGGAGCTGAACTCAGTGATGCTCATTGGTCTCTTCCTACTCAGGATATTCTATGAAATGCAACCATTGAATTGCAAATATTTTGTAACTCTGGCAAAATGGAAGAATACTACAGTTGGAATAAAGATTTCCTATGTAGATTAGTCAAGCCTTTCATTTTAAATTTTATATTTTTATGAAGACTCCCACTATTTATTTCTTTAGTAATTGTATTAATAAGTAATGGTAAACATACTACTGCTGTTACTAACCTTATGATAAACATGAATTTTTGAGGAGATTTAACTGTGATTGTATCTGTTATAACTAGTTAGAAGGTGATGTAGATTCATAGAGCCATAGTAGAATTATTTATCCCAGTTTCTGCACAGAGCTCAGAAAGAACTCAGATAAATGGCTTGAGGAATCAACCTACTTTTAAATTTTATTTTACCAGCAGAAAGTATGACCAGCAATTTCTGGTAAAAATCTGTGTTCGTTTTATGACAGGTTAATGGCTTGCCTCCACTTTCCCACATCAAGCTATTTTCTGTTAAAAGTTATCAGATTCTCTTGGGAGAAAAAAAACACAACGATGCCATCCACACTGTCCTGCTTTATTTGCATACCATCTTCACCTCTTCAGTTTATTCTTGCTGTTTTTTGGGTTGGTTTTTTTTTTTGCGCTTATTTACCTTTCCTGTCTCATGCTATATTTGAATAGCAGCTGAAGACAGTTTGTCCTAATTCAATACTCCAGATCTTGATATGAATGTAAAGTTTGTAATGGTCTGAAACAAATCACCAGAAGGAAAACCCTGAAGAGTACAATAATTCAGGCTGAGATTCAAGTAGGCTCAAGTACACACCTTACAGTGTGAGCTTACTTGATCTTGAGAGTTGAGAACAGAATGTGATTGGCACCAATGGGATTATTCCATTTCTGGAGAGCAGATCATGTAGGTATCTACACAGGGTAAGGGAGGGGAGGGCTATAATTATGTTCTTCTGAAACGGTTAAACCATTTCTAATTAATTATAATGGTTTTAGCTAAAACTTTCCAGATGAGCAGTTCAAGCTGAACCCAACACTGAACAATCGTATTGCTGAAATGCTCTGATGAATTCCAAGTTCTAACTTTTTGATTCATGAAAACACCAAAAAATGTGCAGCATACGTTATCTCAATCCAGGAGATTTATAAAACCCAGATATCTTGTGATCATGTTGCTACTTCAGCAGGATAAAAATTCCTTTTCACCCCCTTCACTTTTGAAAATCTCCCCCTTAGCTGTGTCTTAAAAATGTCAAACATATTTTACTGTCTCCAAATAAACACATCATTTTTGGCAGAATTAGTAGACAGGAAAGGTAGGGGCACTGTTGTTACAGGAGTTCATATAAAAAGCAAATTTTAATGTTTCAAAATTTAAGACTTTCTTCAAGTTTTAAAATACATCTTCCCTGGCTCCATCTGTATTATTGTCAAAACAATTATGAATTGTCCCTTTGGAAAAGTAAAACTGATTAATTAGTGTTGATCGCCACTGTACACTGAATTTAACAGCTATATAAACAGCCATGGACATTCTTACTAACTATTCTATTATTTTCTTCAGCATTGTTAAAATCTAAAATGATTTAATTGTTTTACCATTGTGTTCTGTACATTGTTTGCAAAGTTTTCAAGTAAAAAGCACTTCTCTTACAATGTTCTAGAATGATACCAAATTGTTCTATATACAGAATGCAAAATCAAGATTGCTTCCAAGATGGAATTCTGCAGATAAAAGCAAAGAAAGAAGATATGCTAGAGCTTCCACTGCATTACTCTATTTCATTAGAAAGCTGGTGTATTTGTGATATCAGTGAGACCAAAAATACTGCTTTCAGAATTGTCTAGCAAGAACACGGCGATCTCAGTTGCAGTTCTCCACCAAAAAACCCTTAATGCATGGTAAGGATGGTTGCTTATTAACCTTGGCATAGTGGTTTAGCTTTTGTGCAAGAGACAAAGTAGATAGACTACCACTGTCCAAAGAAATCCCCACTCTTCACAGGAACTCCTGCTTTGAAGGCCCTGTTGCTCCATGTCCTTGCTGATCCCAGTTCATTGACAATTAAAGCAGGGCAACAGCCCTCATCTGGCAGCAGGGCAGCTTCTCAGGAAAGGGATTCGCATCACTAGCTTCTCCTGGTGCCAGCTGACTGTGGGCCAGCGAGGAGTAACTCATACTGCTTGCACTGCACCATCTTAACTATGGAATAGCAAAGGCTTCAGATTTTAGTTCCGGCATTCTAACATCTTTCTTTAACCAGTTTCAGAAGTCCCTTGGCACTCTGCACAGATTTAGCTAATACATGGTTCTATCATGAATCAACTGGAAAAAATTGTCTTTACTTATATATTAACACACACACACAAAAAAAGCAAATATAAATACAAATATAAGCCAGAAAAAAATTAAAAGCAAAACTGAAAAAGAACCAAGCAATCCCTCCCAATGTTTACTTGCTTGTGACACACAAAGCAGGATTTCAGCATTCACCATAAATAATACGGCCATCTTTAATTTGGCCTCCAATATCTGACCAACCTTGATTTATCCCACAGACAAAACCAAGCATCTCTAATTTGCTAACAAATCACTGCAATTCTTCTCTTTCCAACCAATAATTCTGCCATCTCTAATTTACCAATAAATAATTCTGCACTCTCAAATTTACTAACAAATAATGTGACCAATTTGCTGACCAATGGCTGTTCAACTGGTAATAGAGCCCCTGGCAAACAGTAATTTGCCAAGGAATATTTGGACCTTTTCCCCCCTAGCAATAAAAAAAATTCAGCAGCCTTTTATTCAGTATCTGCTACATTGCTCGGCAAATGCTTAATGTGGATAGCAAGTTTTGTTTTGAACAAAGTGTTTGCTTTCTGTGAGAATAGTTGTTTACATTGACTGCTTGGAAATTGCAGTGGTCTCTCTTAAATGTTGCACATTGCTAACTCCTCGGTTGGTACTGCTGCCACCATGCTGGGACTTGGCAGCTATTCCATGGTGCTTGGTAAAGGAGTGACACCGCTAGCCAGCTCTGTCACCCTGCTGACCTTACCACACAAGTTGGTCCTGCCTGGGCAGAGGATTCAGCAGAATGATTTCACATTTAAAGCCATGTGATTGATTTGTTTTTTCTAATTTCTGTGTCCCTTGGCACAAGTGAAAAACAGGTCTTGAGTTATTGGTTTCTTTAAACAATAACAATAGCATTTTGAAGTAATGTAGTAACTTCTGCAATCAATTTTACCTCCAAGGAACATTACCAGTTTCGTGTAATTTTATTAGTTCATATTAAAACCATTAGCTAACGCGTCAGCTCAGTGAGCAACCACTCCAACACCCATTTTACAGGGAAAAACGACAAGGAGTAAGGGTATAGCTGGAGCGACCATTGGTGCTGGAATTACTGAAGAATTTCCAAGCTCCAAGCTGCTGGCTTAGACAACTACAGAAAATTAAATACCCATAGGCTGTGGGGGAAAGTGCTGCAAAATTATATGACAGAATATTTACCATGAGAGACTGTGAGTTTGGATATAGCTCTAGGCAAAAGAGAAAGCCTACAACAGCTCAGGATATATCCTTCTTTGTAATCAATCTCCTAATACAGCTTACAGATGAATTTATTGCATATTTCAAGACATGATTCAAAGCAATATTCATTTCATAACTGAATAAAATGCTGAGATTTCTAAATTTTGCAACAAAAATGACACACAGACACTTGTATTTTAAATTAATATAAAAATATTAATCAATCATGTTAAAATTTTGTCCTGGAAGTAGCAGACAAGAAACGTATTCTACAAATGCACTGAAGAACCCTTCCTTCATTGTCTTTCCCATCTTGTGGAATAAGCAAAAGCTGAGTAGCACTGTTGCTTCTCACTTATTTTTTCCTGAAGTCTCCTGGGATTCTTGAAAGAAGAGACAGAAATGCCTTTCTGGGTGGCTTTTTCTTTAGAGGAGGTTGTGAATAAAGAAAGTTAGCCAAGAAAGAAAAGGAGTTGGCCAGGAGGGCAGGAATTCCCAGATGGCCAGAAGTTTGGTGTATTTAATGCTTTCTTGATGCTGGAGAGAGCAAACATAATGCAACCAAAGCTGTATTAAAGCTTATTTCCTGATCCTAATTACATGACAAGAGTGCAACTTAAAAATACTATGTTAGTTTCAGGGGTAAATAAAAATTCTGATGCTTTATTCAGAAGTATTTCTGATAAAGATTTCAAGTAGACATAACTTAGTTTTATTTCCACAAAATTGTTATACAAGTTTGGGCTTGCTATGTTTTCACTAATAAACATTTAATTAGCCAATATTGGGAATCACAGAATCACAGGGGTTGAAAGGGACCTCGAGAGATTGAGTCCAATCCCTCCGCTAAAGCAGGTTCCCTACAATAGGTCACACAGGTATGCATCCAGATGGGAAGATTAATTGGAATAAAAAAATCGGTACTATCTGACAAGCATAGGCAATAAATATAATTATATAATGGCATCAAATATGTGTGCATTTGCAGCTCATGTAAGGTAGAGGAGGGTGAGAAATGTCATAAATGAGAGCTGGAGATCACTAAGACTATACCTGAATGAAAGGTGCTGGGGATAGGACACCGCGAATGAAAGCAGAACTGTACTGGTCATGCAGTAGAATTAGCAGAAGGAGAAGATGGCCAGAGTGTAGGTGAGAGGAAGCAGGGATTCTCTACAGATGAAACAGGAGAATTTCTAGATAAGTGCAGCTGCGTTTCCCTTCAAAAGTGGATACAAGAAAGGAAAAATATCTCTGTTCAGGAGTTCCTAAGTTTGCTTTAGAGTACCTCTATCAGTACATTCACAAGATTACAGAGAATAGTAGAAAGAGAAGTGTCCAAGGAAAAAAACAGATGAAAAGCATAACAGCATATGTATATAGCATAAGTACAATGGTATACACTGTGGGGAGCACAAAGATTGATGCAGGTGGGCAAGCTGGTTTTGCCCTGTCTGGTTAAATTTTCTACATTAGAGTACTATTGATCATACTAAGTATATAGGATACTGTATATACCCCATTCTGCTACCCTTACACAGGTTAATTCTTTTATCCATTTCAAACCCAGTCAATCAATAACAGTGATCAGGTAGGTTGTGAAATTGCCTGGAAAACACATTCGCAAAGTAAACCCAATACAATGGCCTGTCTATGTGACTTAAAGCTTAGCACAGCATTGAAAATCACTAATGGAACACTGTGCAGTTTGTTCATGCTATGAGCAGTCAGGAATCATGCATAATGTAATAGTGCATCTGCTAACAGCAGCTCACACAAGCTAATTTAATCTTCTTTTAAACTAGACACAAGGAATTAATCTTTAAAGCTGCTCCCGTGATTCTCTTTGGCCCTTAAAATACTGAGGGTCTTCCCACCTCCCCATTTGCAATATAGTAAAGCATTTCAGTTATCATCATGTATTTACACTTCATCTACATTAGCTGGAAAATGGATGCAACTCTGTAATTTATCAGGTTTAAAAAGCACATTGCTGGTCCAGTTAAGAAGTTGTGTTTTGTGTTGACACATCTGAAATTGATATTAAGTCTCAGGCCTAATTGTGGAATAATTCATATTTGGAATTTTTTTTTCTTGAGTTTAGTTTGGTTGAATTCACAACTCTTTCTGATGTAGAAATTACTTTTATTATTACTGTCTTAATTACTTGTACTGCTACAGTGCTACTATTTTTGATAGCATGCAAATACTGAAAAAGACAGTCTTCACCCCAAATAATTTATGATCCATTAAAAAGATAGAGATTAGAGAGTATAATGAGAGCACCAAAAGATGATAGTATTGATAGGAGTAACACAAAACAAAATACCCATATGCAGCAAATTTTGACAAGATTTTAAGCTGGGAGCTTAATTGTTAATGTTTGGACCTATAGTCAAAAGGATGTTTGGCAGGACTTTGCAAGATAACAATTAATTAATTTGCAGCTGCAAATGGCAAGCTCCTTGTAACTGTACTGAATTGAAACAAAAATACTCATAGGAACAAGGGACAGGGTGGCAGAGACTGATCAATCATATGCCTCACCAAACCTGATGACTTACGTCTTGATACTGAGAGGAGGATAGAGAATGGGAAAGGAAATAGCAAACATGAAAACAACTATTTTACTATCAGTGTGATGGAGCTAATGTAAGATGAATAAGGGAAGAAGGAAAGAAGTAGTTTAGGTTAACAGGCTTTGCAAAATGCTTCTGATCATCTGCAAATTGACTGTATATCTCAAGTGGAGTTTAACTTCCAACAAACAATAGATAATGACGAGAATCAGGAGAAAAGTTTATGCTGCACATAATGGACAGGGCATGCACTCTTTCAGAAATGGATTTCCAAAATAATCATATGGCTTAGATTTCAAGACACGAAAGGTTTAAGCCCAAGTCAAATATCAAGTTAAGGAATAGTGACAGAGCTGTAATGCTGGACATTGCAGTCAGCAACAGAGACACTGAAAAGAAGTTTGGTTGTTGGAAGCAGCTGTCAGCGAAATTTCAAAGTTCTACTTTAACTATTATATGTTGGATATTTGTGAAGAAACATTAGATGTGGCAAGCCAGTATTTTAATTCAAAGAAGGGAGAATATCTGTGAAGTTTCTGACTAGTGAGAGTGGTTTGGTTTGCATTTGGGGACTATCTCTATAACTCAGCCACAGCATGTAGAGAGAATAACAAAGTGGGAGCAAAAGATACACACAAAGATGGAGAGGAATAAAGGTGAAGAGCCGGGCAAGGACAGACTCATAGGAACTGAATGACTTGAGCCAAAAGTCTGAAATTGAATTAGACAAGAAAAACTTCAGAAAGCAGTTCAGTAAGTTTAGAGAAGAGGCAGAGAAGTATCAAAAGATTACCAGATTGGTATGAAGTTGGAGGAAATAGACTGAAATGGAAAAATAAAACTAGCACAATACATTATAAAACAGGAGAAAAAAAAAAAAAAAAAAAAAAACAGGTAGGAGAGGAAACAAGGAGGAAAATCAAAGAGTTGTCTTGGTAAAATACTGGGATAGTGAGTAGTGATCTACAGAAAGGAGACCTGGACTATTGGCATAGGCTCCTAAGAAAATGCAGAACAACAAAATACACATTATGAGAGCCACATGCTTTCATTTCTGGTAAAATTGATACTGATCTGTAGGTAAGCGTGCTAGCAAGCAACAAGTATGACAGAACCTGCTTGTGTACTCAAGTCAAAAATGAAGGAAAACAGTACTTTTGTGACATAGTAGACTCACAGAAACAGCGGTTGAGTCAATGCTGATCTTCTATAATTTTTAACTTATGATTTGGATTCAGGCCAGCCTTCCAAACTCAGCTGGAACCTTCAGGCTTTATTTTGCATCCTGAGAAATAGCATTATTTCCCCCACATCTTCTAGAAAACTATAAAATGGGGTCCTTTGAAACTTGTTTAAGACCACTTCTGCAGTCAAAGCATTCACCAAGGACTGTTCATAAAATACCTCTATTTTAGCTTCAAATATAAACAAACCACATGAGATTCAAACCTAAGTATCACCCTATCTGATTTATAGTAAATGTTTAAGTGACAAATGAAAAAAAAAAAAAAAAGCCCAAAAAGAAAACACTTTATTTAGATACAAACTAATAATCAGAGAAATAGATTTTTAAACCCATCCAGGTTAACTCTTGTTAGCATGCATGAAATACTATTTTTTACACAGTTTCTAAATCTGTGGGTATGACTCTGACCTTAAGGACTCACAATCCAAAGACAGCCAAGTAGTCAGAGAGTAGTGGAAAAAGAATAACAATAATAAAATTATACAATTTATACATGTCAACTTGATTCACAATAAGCACAGCAGATCTTTAAAGGGGACTTAAATGTCAGCACGGTGTTATGAATGAAAGAAGAGAATAAACATCCATTATGTTGCAGAGTATGTGAAAAACTGCATGGAAAATAGAAATCAGGTTTGATTTAAGGTTATGAACACATAAATTCACTTCTACTTCTTACATGTTCAGCTTGTCTCACGTAGTACTTATTTCTAAAGGAAAAAGAAACCTTAACATCCTGTATAACAATTAGAATTTACTGGTTTCTTGTGTTTCCAGGATATAATTTGTTGACTCCATTCTCATTTATAATTAATTTTAAGCTCCTTTACTGTTTGTTTTAAATGAATCATAGCAGATTCTTTCCGTATGTACACATGCGCACAAAAATTGTATAATACACATATACAAATAAATGCTCAACATCCCATTCCTTTCAGATAATTAATGCAATTGTAATATAAGATGTTCGCTATAAACAGTTAAAAATAATACTGAGTAGAATTTCCTTTAAAATTAAACTTGAAACTGTGAATGAGGCTTGAGCTGCAAAGCTTTTCATTGTCATAAAAGAAAGAAAGTTTAAGTAAACAATATGGTGTTTATATATATATATATAAAAAAAAGAAGAAGAAGAAAAAAATCATTCCATGCCAAACCCAGTCAAAATGCATTATTAGGGTGTCCAGGAAATTATAGCTTGTGTCCATTAGTCCTTTCAGGGTTAATATTGATGCAGATATTATTTCTATCCACGGTACCATTTATTTGAAATATTATGACTGGGAGTAGCTGCAGCAGTGAATCAAATCAATTGATAGAGCAGTTAGCCCCGCAGTCAAGACTGCCTTTACACCGTGCAGTGAGCATGAAATATTATGGAGATTGTTCTTTAAAGTGATCACTTTATCATCATTTGTCTGCAGCCCAGGCTATTCCTTCCTGCCTCGCTTCCCTGTTGGGTTAGAGCTGTCATAACTCAATCAGCCGTATAATGCTGTTCATAGCACCTCCGTAGCAGGTATTGAACCTGTCAAGGGCCACTGAGGGAATTATACTTATCCATTTTGACAGCTAGCAACACCACTCTGATATTTATGTCAGTTTATATATGTATGATATGTATTTCTTAAATGTAATTAGAAGCCTGTTTGTGTGTGATATATCTGAATTGCCCAGAGCTGCCCATGATTAAGACATTGATTTCTAACCTTGTGCATTACTGGAGAAGGGAATATGACAAGCTCCATCACTCAGGGGTTGCAGCTAACCTCTTCTGTCTATATACATCATATGAAATTGTCACTATTGTTTATCTGTCCAGCAAAGTTGACTACAAAGCAACTGTTATTTTAGTTTGCTAAATAAACTAAAAGATTGTAAAACAAACCATCATCTTGTCCCTCCAGAGCACTTGTGTTTTGCAGCTGTGTTACTCAAACTAAGGTCACAAAAGCAGACCACACTCTGAAAGCTGAGTGGAGATCTCCATCTTGTTTGCTACGCTGCTTGCTTTCATTGTGAAATACTGGAACTCCTCCTGTGCATCTAGAACATACTGGTTTGATTTCAAAGTGACATTTTTGTAGAAAATGCACTGTATTACAGCTAAAAAGGGAAAAAGACAGATACGAATAAAATGAAAACAAAATAAAAACAAAGCAACAAACAAAACCACCACACCCTAAACCCTAACAAAACAAACAAACAAACAAAAAAACACAACCCAAAGCCCAGCCACCTCTTCACCTTATTGTGGATTAATGTCAGGCTAAAGCTGTTACATAAAATAGTTCCTATATGAATGACTAGCCTGTCTGTTATTTTTTTTCTCCAGTTTTAATATTCTTTTGGTTTGAGGAAATTATTTTGTCCATATTGTTCTTGTTGTCACTGCAGAATTAATGCTGAAGCAATTATGATTAAACTTTATTAATTTTTAATTTCTCAAAAAGTTAGGTTAGAACTTCTGGATTTCTGGATTGTGATTTATATATTTCTGTTTTTCTGGCTCATTTGCACTGATCTTTGTCTCTGAAAATTCATACATTTACTCATGGATTTTCAAAAAATCTGTCCTTGTAACTGCACACTCAGGTTTTAAATCCATTTCCTTCTGTTTAAGCTGTCACTCATCATCATTAGAAATCCCCATTTTAAGATGCCTTGCAGCTTGCTGAGATCAGAGATGGGGGTAAATTGTATGATCTTATGTCTATATTGTTTAAACAACAGAGAAATCCAAGAAAAGCAAGAAGTCTGCAAATACTGCTTGGAAATAGATACCAATCTTGAAATAACCAACCAAAACTCCCTTTGCAATATTACTTTAACGTACATTAACTGCATTTAGTTTTGAGATTCAGATGCTTATAGAAAATGGAACTGCACTGAAACACAGAAACAGCATTAAAAACCACCAAAGGATCCACCTGCATTAGAGAATTAAAAAAAAAAAGGCAGAAATAGTAATTTTCCTTACATCTGTAAAATAAGATAGCTGTCTAAAGTGTATTTTCTTCCCTATTTGTCACATGAATATATGATAGAACAGAGTAAAATAAGATGGGTATACCAAGGAAAGCAAAATTAATATTATCAAGCAACAAATTAGATCTTGAAGCTAAAGGGCTAAGCATTAATTGGATAAATCTGAGAAGCTTTCTCATAACTTTTGTTGAGCTACATCCATCAGCCTAGCTAGGGATCTTGCTGTTAGAAAATAGCTATATCAGTTAAGGGTGTAATCCCACAAATCATGTCTGCCTGCATTATCTTGTGAGACAAATATTTACGCACCTTACAGTGTCAAGCGATGCTGACCTCAGTGGCAACACAGTTATCAGCTGCTCCTGAAGTATTGCCAGTGTACGAAGACCTGAAAGGTTGCTATACGTTGCATTATACCAGTTTCACTTTTCAAAGTTTTGTTTTTTTGTGTTTTTTTTTTTTGCAAAGTAGATGATGCAAGAAGCAGTCAGGAGAACAAAACTCACTGATAGTATAATTGCAAATGATCTTTCATCGACTCTCATAAGGGAATGGCACATTGAGAGGACATTTATATTATTTTTGTTTTAAAAAGGCTTTTCCAAAAAATGCTCCAACATTCAAAAATGGAGATTAATTATCCTGGTCCTACTGCGTGGTGGCAAGGATGTGTTGAACTGGAGTGTTATGGCCTATTCTTTGAATAGTGAAAAGCTTTTTTCTTCCCTCCAAAACACTTTAAGATATGAACAGACCCTTTAAAAGGCTACTGGAATTTAAAAGGCTGTTGGAGGGGGCTGTCAGCAGAGGCACAGAAGTGAGAAGGGGGTAGGCACGGTTTCTGGGTGAGGGGAGCCAGGAAGGTAGCTTCCAGGGGTCATGCACTCTTCCTTCACTCTGCCTGATGCAGCTCAGGAGCAGCCCTCAGCACAGGGAGGGTGCACACTACAAAGCAGACTCTCCTGCACTTCAGCAAAAATCAGGGTTGTTTGGTGAAGGAGCCATAAGCAAAAGAATGCTGAAGCTGCTAGTAAGATCCGTATTCAGAAAAGTACAGCACTGACAGGTATGGGAAAAAAGACTCGAATGCTGTGGTGATCACGTTAAACCTTGGTATTTAGGTTAGGGTACTCATCTACCCCATTTGACTGCTGCGAGTAGGAGATTTCTCCAAGAGGAGATTCCAAAAGAGACTGGACTGCATGGTACATGGAGATCTCCTGCACCCATCACCAGCAGGGAATGAGAGGGGCATCTACCCAGCTGCAGGGTTACTCTGGCACTACATACTTAGCAGATGCAGTGTTGCACAGAATAAAACTGGCAGAGTAAGAAATTCTGCAATCAATTAAGCCTGTAGAAATTAATTTTCCACATCTGGCAACTTTTATTGGACACAATAGTCTGTCAATAAAACATGAACATCACAGACATTCTAGTAACATAATATCTTACGTATCTACTAATTAATATGTAAATATAAAGAAACACCTATGGAAATATACTTAAGCTGTTACCAATACGACTTCTGCAATATTCATGATTATGATTATTTTAAAGCTATTTATAACTGTGCACTGCTACTCTCCTTTCCTTTTAGTTTATCCTAAAGATCCACAGATCTTTATGAATAAGTGGCTTACAGAACTCTTTTCTCCCTTTTTTTTTTTTTTTGCCACTGGTGATACCTGAATTCAGAAAATAAGTTAGTGCCATCTTTATATCGCAGTGTATTGCAGTGTTGACAACTTACATGGGTTGCTAAAGACTTCCCATTTCAACTTGACCCACAATGAAAGAGGAAAAAGAACCATATGTGAAATTTTGAATCCACATTCAGATTTTGAACAAAGCCTGGAATTCTTTGGCTTATGGTTTTCTCACTAATGCACAGAGCGCTGGATAGAGACACAGATTCTGATTCTGTCACAGACCTGCTGGGTGGACTTGAACAAGGTTTTGTATCTGGATAGCATAGCAGTGATACAGATAATCCTTGTAAAACATCCACAGACCTTCCCATGAAAAGAACAATAACAAGAATACTTCTGATATGTCATATAATAGATGATCTTTTACTTCCAATTTCTTTACTGAATAGCGTGGCTTATCCAGTTTGTTTCTGATAACCTGGTGCAGGCATGTGAAGGAAGACAGGAGGGAAGAGGAGAAAGAATACAGACTGGCACTTCTGGGCAACTAAGTCACTGCTGGCTATAACAGCTTTGGGCCATGCTTCCTAGACCTGTTTTCAGTAAACACTCAGTGCAGTGCACCTCCACTGGCACTGTACATTAGAATCAAAATTTAAAAATAAATTCAGCCACTGCTCTCGAGAGCTGTCACAACGAGAGCTACTGACATACTGATCTTTACCATGAGCATGGACCTGCAGTACCTAACCGTAAATGACACCAGAAACAAATGCAGTTATATCTGCTAAATTGCTGCAGCTTATCTCTGTCACCTTTTCCATCCATGTTCTAGGGGATGGAAAGCGTGCATAAGTTATGTAAAATCATTCTGACATGTCTGAATTCATTCTTGTCATGCCATTTGTTTTACACAGCACAGTCAGCCAACAAAGAGGAGAAAAAGGGATACATAACTCATCGTGGCCATATCCAAATCTGTTCTCACAGTTTTCCTGCTCCACCCTCACTGATTCTTACACACCTCTCAAATTAAAAGCATTACCTTTTGCAAACTCTGATCCTGCAGCAACAAGGCACTTAGAAGCACACAAAGCAGCTGCCCAGGGCTGCTAACATACTCAGGGACTTTCTCATGACACGTTGATGTGTGGCTTTCATAGCTCAGCGAGAACTCAAACCCTACAGAAACTGCAGAAACTAGGTGAAACATCAGAGCCATTACTGTTATTACAAAAAGCATGACTATTGAATGCCGACCTACAATTATAAAGAGGGTTGCTATGGGAGAGAGAGAGAGCAAGTGAACAAATTTAGGGGGTTTTTGCTGCAGCTCTGGGATTCACTCCTGTATTGGTCTGTGTGACTGCTCTGCCTCCCGTTGTACTGATAGCAGGAGTGCCAGAGCAGCTGAGGGATCAATGAGCAGCTGAGGGAGCCAGCTGGCAGCGGAAAGGGTAAATGGATCAGGAGGGATAAAGAAAGAAAGGAAAAAAGAAAAAAGATTTGTTGAACTAAACAGTAATGAGAAAGGGACAGAGGAACTCGCTAACCCTTTTAGAAGAGCCACTTTAAGTCTGCCACAAAACCTAGGACCCTCTGGAACTTTCTAATCAGTTTAATGATGCAGATTCCCCTTCTACCGCCTGCACGAGCTGGGCTGGTTTTTTTTTGTCTCTCTTTAAAAGGATGACATTCCTAACAATGATATCATTCACAATGCATACATTTCTAGAGCCAAGGCAGCACTGATCAGCTGAGGTGACCGGAGTTACACCACATGCTGTTCTAATGCAGAGCATTCAGACACGATCCTCATTTGGTGGAAGAGAATCTCACATGTTGTAAGGGAACGTAAAGTTTGCAGAGAAGAGGAACGCATTCTTATTAGACCAACTGCTATATACAGGAAAAAATGGGTGAACTTTCAGGAATACAAGGGTAACTTCACACCTGAAGCAGAAGCAGCAAACTTTAAGCTAAATATAGATTAGAAACAATTGCTGTGATTTAACTTAATTATGTTAATCTATTAGGCAATTTGAGAGAAATGGCTTGTTAGAATCTGCAGAGCAGAGGGGCATATTAACAAGAAAGAGACTAATAAGGGAATTAGGCCTTGTTGGACAGAGAGAAGAGAGGTACAGTCAGTTATGTCAGACTGAGGAATAAGGAAAAGGTGAGATATGCAGAAAACGCATAGCATCTCACACTCTGAATTTCATACAATGACCATATGCCTATTATGCCTGTTGGGTAGCTGATATGAAAGATGCCCATATTTACAGCTAGCTCGAAGGCAGGCAACTTTTCATTTGTACATCCCTTCTGGATGGCATCTAGGTATAACAAAAATTAAATGGCTCTGCCCTTTGTTACACCTATGGATTCATACATTTTTGATACCTAATGGCCCTATAAAATAGCATGGTTCTGTGGCTATAACAGGGCAGATGTTTGTGCGTATACCACCCAATCCACTAGGGAGATGAATCATTCTTGCTGCCAGAAGGGGATCCAGAGGAATGCCTTGAGTTTTCCCTGGCGTTGGTGCTCATAAAATACACAGAATGGCTCCCTGTATTGGCATGAGCATCAGCAGTTGTGTTCCTTTTACATTAATGGAAGGAAAAGAAATTCTCTGTCCTACCATACGTATCTGTTGAGGAATTAAATCAGATCAGTGCACAAAGAAAATATTAAAGAAGTTCTAAAGAAAATTAGAATCACTAAAATTTCCATGACTCCATTGGTATCTTTGCTAGAAAACTGATGACTGGCAGATTATATTACTGCAGGAAAGAAAAAGAAAAGCTTCAATGAGAAATACTTTTTAAAAATAAAGTGAGATGGAAGCATTGAGACAAAGGAGAGAAGGCAGTTTTTACAACTAAAATTTTTGTTTAAAAAGCAAAGTGGAGGTGGGAGGCATAGAGCTCATTATTTGAAAAGACACTTTGGTCTAAAAAGAACACAAACTTTATTTCTGTAATTTACAATGCAATGCTCTGTTTAAGAAAGCCTAACATGCATGGGGACAGCTGTGATAAAATTACTAGATAGCACCAACCAATCAGTCAACGTCTTTCAAAAAAAACCAAAAAAAAATCAAAAAAAATCAAAAGCAAACAGTTTCAAAATGCATGCATTAGTAGCATGGAATTCTGTGGAGTATAATACCCAAGGAATATGAAGGAACAATAGACAGATGCAGAATTTAACTGGAGCAGTTGTAGGTTTGGTATGAGATTTGAGATGACAGGCATTCCTACCAATATGCATAACACTGCTGAAAAAGCATGGCAAGCTGCTTCAGGCTGACCACTGCTGAATGGAATACTTGGTAAATATACTCAGCTTAAATATATACAACTCAAAAAGAAACACAAAACCCTAAATACATAAAGAACAAGTGATAGAAACACCTATATTTATCTATGATTTCACAGAATATTAAAAGCAAGGAACACCTCTGAACCCCTACAAAGCTTACTTAATTTGAACCAAATACATTCTTTATTCTCTATAGATAATAAAGTAAGGTTATAAAATTACCCCAAAATATCTACATTTAATGTTACCAGGTTGTTCACAACACTTTTTACTTGACTTGCACTAATATTCGCCTCCATCTCTCTTGCATCTCAAGATGCATTTTATACAGTGGCAGAAAATAATCTCAATTGCCTTAAGATAGATGTTAGTAGAAGTACACACTGAGAACATGAAAGCATGTACCTAATGTGAACAGAAAGATGAAGATGAGTTGTTGGCCTCTGGCCAGAGCATTGCAACTTTTAATAAAGAACCAAAGAAGCGTTTCACAGACCATTGCCCTGGTAGCACCTTTCCTGGATTTTCCATTCTTCTTGCTGGTGACTCATCATCACCCCTATGGGCCACTGTTGGACCTGTTTCAGTGACCTAGTTCATTCCTGTGCCAAGAAAGTATTTCTGCATATGTTGTTGGTAGGATAAAAGCAAATCTTGTCCTGTGCCCAGGCAGGGAATTACAGTACCTGCTGAATGGGCAGAAGACGGCAAGTTTGAAATGGCTAAGCCAAACCAAGCTGAAGTGACCACCAAGCTTTTTTTTTGGGTGATTCAGAAAGCAGCAGCCCCAAGTTAAGGGTGGGAAAGAACAGTTGGAGGACAGTGCTCTTCCTTCACAGAATTTCAAACATCAGAGATGGGAGCACTATTGCTATGCTATAGTCACACTTAAAACATTTAAAAATCCAGACAAAACACATTCCATGGGCTGAAGTCATCTAGCCTGTATGTCTTTTATCTTTACGTGAGGATTACAGATACAAACATACAAATGACGTTGCTTTTCTGACACCTTTCTGGAGGCCTCTATGACACAGAACCCAGGAAGCATTACTTCAAGGGTTCATAAGCTAATCAAAAGGGCATTCCGTCACAGGACATCTGGATTCTTATCTGCCTTTTTATCATTCAGCTCATTTATCTAATGCTACAGTGAAGCCATTGCTTTGTTGAAGAATATACCACATGAATATCATCCAGTGTTCTCCACCAGATAAGACAGAAACTGAGAGACGGATATTTTCCTCTGTCTGCCACCAGAATACCTTTAAAAAGACATCTGTGCCTCAGCTTCCCTATCTGCCAAGGAGGAAGGAGGATTTGTTTCTCAAATTTTCCATCTGGGACCAGGAAATATATAGCAGATTTAGCTCAGTTTCATTTTACATTTTTGAGTTCATTTGATCTCAAAGCTCGAAAATATGCAAAGCCACATGACTTTTAATTTGGAATATGGTGTATAAAAGAAAGACTGCACAATACTCAATAGCAAAGTGATGCCAAGCAATTGTTTGTAATAAATAATAATGGTACACTACAGCTTTGTTCATGCTGAAAACAACAAAGAATCGCCATCAGCTTGCAAAATGGTGCTACAAGAAAAGTCAATTTGCTAGGCCACAGAAAGTGGATGATTTTGAAGCCCTTGCCTGCCTTGGTACCTTAAGAAAGAGATTAGAATGGGAAAAAAAACTGCAAAACAATGGCTGGAATATATGAGACCTCAGAACAGCACAAACTTCATTAATGAAAAAATCTGTATCTTCACTATTCTCTTCTGGGAGAATTAATCAGATGTTGCAGTTTCAGATTTATAGATTGCCGTGGAAATGGGTAATCTGAGGGGATAGCCTCATAAAAACTTAACAGCAACACAGAGATAATCTGTGGGCTCACCGTGGCCATGTCAGGGCTAATTGAAATGTTTAAGAGCAGCACAGCTTCCAGGCTCCCTGCGATACATGCTGAAGACACGAATATAGACCATCTCTTTGTCTTGACTGGACATATTTTATCACTCTGTATCATGAGACTGTCACCCCAGACTTCTAATTGCTCAAACCTTTAGACACAGGGCACCTAATAATTGCAGTACCATGGCTAGCCTAATAATAAAGATAATTTACAGTTCAAAAGCAAAGGGTAATTTGTAATATGAATGGCTTTTTGTGTCCCTAAGCTCATTTCAGGTCTTGAGGCTTCACACAGCAATAGCTACAGCCTTTTGCCTGAGTGTGTGACTTACTGGGCTGGTTTATTTAGCCATTTTGTTCCAGAGAAATACAGAAGCCAGTGGATTTAGGGGAAATCAATGGAGTGTTCAGTACCAGGCAGATTAAAAAATTTGTCCTTATGAATTTCTCTCATACAAGGATA
Source organism: Pavo muticus (assembly GCA_016647715.1). Lineage (NCBI taxonomy): Eukaryota > Metazoa > Chordata > Aves > Galliformes > Phasianidae > Pavo > Pavo muticus. The sequence goes on along the minus strand of JACDJE010000015.1, from coordinate 3,214,509 downwards.
TCTCCTGCACAAACACAAAATATGTTACATTTGTACAACTTTGTATATTTGGTCACTGAGGATACCTGTCAGTGTTACTGAAGTGTACAAGGCCAAAAGAATGCTTAAATTACATTCATAATTAGAATGGTGCGTAAGTCACAGTGATGGTTTCATTATGTTTATGCAAGGGTTAATGAAAGCAAAACCTGTACCTTCTGGGAGGGAAAAGACCAAGGACTCTTGCCTTTATCAACACCAGGAGGAGATCAAAATGCCTGAGGAAGCATTTTCTCTTGGTAGCTGCATGCTCCAAGCAACACCTCCCACATGCAGGTCTTTTCTAAGTTACCTCCCCACATTGCTCTGCCCTCTCCAACAGGCAGACCCACTGAGACCCTCAAGTCTGTGTCTTAATCAGTTTTCCCTTCCACAGCACCAGGCTCCTATTATATACAACCACATTTTCCCCTTGCTTTTCTTTCTGGTTCTCTCATTTTTAGAATGAGAGCACATGCCACAGCCTCAGACTACTCCTGCCTTTTGCCTTGCCACCCACATTGCAAGCATTACAAGAACAAAGCCTCTGTTACTGTAAAGCTTTAAGCCATGACAGTTTTAAAGAAAGACACAGTGCACTGTGCATACGAGAAGCCTCTCTTCTCACTCCTCAGTGAGAGCTTGTTTTTGGGAGAGACAAAGAGCAATTAAGATGCACATGTTTTCCTCATGGTGGCATAGCTCTGGACCTGACCACCAAAATCACTGGAAGCCTGCCTTACCAGTCTGAGCACCTTCTAAATTTTTTTGCCATTTGCTCTGCCTGTCAGACTACTCTGGATGTATCAAATACATCCATTCATCTCACAGTGGTAAACAGGTCTTTAAAACCTTGTTGACAATCTTACCACCAAGCCCATGTGCAATTTAAATATGAAAAAAAAAGAAAAAAAGAGCACAAGAAAAAAATAAAATGCTAACAGGGACCTTCCAAATGTGGTCACACTGACAAGACAGCACTAGAATCTGGGTTTGTTTTAAGCCTACATTGTTTAATAGCAGCAGGGGACCAAAATGATGATGGCATCATACTGGCTGAAGGGAGGAACCTGACTTGAACTCTCAAGCCAAATTCTAATGTCATATTTCGGTTTCTGTATTCTTCATTAGGAAACTCCCATAGACATCGATGAGATTCCAGCATGAGAAGGGCTATGCAAACAGCACTAGAATAAAAATCTACTGTATGGGCACCACACATGGAAACGTTATCCACAATTTCTCTCACCAGACGTCAAACATCTTGAGAGAGCAAGTAAAGGAAAGCAATATTCATAAAATCAAAACCACAAATAATTAAATATTTAGTTTTCTAATCAAGTCAAGTTGCGCGTCAGCCCTGAAACAGCATTTACAAGCATGTGATTTGTTTTCTCCATTGACTGTATGAGTACTCATGGGCTCACAGATCAGAACTTTGTTTGATTTGTTTTGAAATAACCACACTTGCCACGTCAGGTGGTTTTTTTCCCTTATTTCTCGCTGTTCCCTTAGAATCTTGTAAACCAGGTCAATTTATTGAAATGTCAGCTTTTATAAATATTCCTATCCAGCCAAGCCTCTAACTTAACACATGCTGTAATTACAACGCAGCCATTTATGGAAAGTAGCTGAAAGTGGGATAACCCTTCTTACTCACGTTGAGAAATATCCTACTCCTTGAGTGAACATTTTTATTTCAGTTAATTTACTTTTGGAATTCACTCTGGAAAATGTATTAGCAGTTGCAAGATCTCTCTGAAATCTTACTGCTTTTTCAATTAAGACTCAATCTTTCAAAAAAGCACTAAATATATCTGGGATTGAACATTTTCTGTTGTGTTATTGAAATTTTTTGCTTTCCCAAAATGAGAGTGGTCAGTTATAAGGTCACAATTAAATGGAAACAGAAGCAAATACAATTGATGGGGCTTTTTTAGATGAAAGTTAAAAAAAAAAAAAAAAAAAAGGAAGAAAGAAAAAAAGAAACCCCCCTAGAAAAAGGCCTCACTACACCTTCTCAAGATTAGAGGCAACTAAAGATTAATCTCATCATCATTCTTTGGCATTATTCCAAAATGAAAAATTAATCTATATTCTCGTATTTGGCAAAAGCTGCAGGCTTTTGGAAAAATGACAAAATAAAACAGCAACCAAAACATCATCAGGGAAATGCGATCCCAGCCAGCAGTCAGAAACAAGAAGCAGAAGTACACATTACAATAGGAAAAGAAAAAAAAGAAAAAGTTTAAAAAAAAAAAAAAGTGTATATATTAGCAAGTTTAAGCATCATTTGAGTAGTTTCTACTGTACCAGCATAGCTACTTGATATGTACAGTTTCAGCATGGAACAATTCACCCAGCATAGGAAAGTACTGAACTCTGGGCCTACTCTGGAACATGAGATTTATTTTAAAGGTACCCTGGCTTAGACCAGATAAAAATCAACTAGCATTTCATCTGCATGAGTCTGAAATAGAATACTTTGCCCTGTTTGACTCTTCCATAGCAGGATCGTAGATAACTTACCATCTCCCCTTCTCACCCTCCTCGTCTGTGTCTGCAAAATATTTGTGTTTGGAAAGATGCATTCAAAGCGGTTTGCTTACACAGCAACACACAACATTTCCAATTGTCTGTGAGCAATAACACAGTCTGGGAATACAGTAAACTTCCTTTAATTCAGATCACTGTTACTGACGCTTTGAAACTGAAAAAGGAAAATAAATCACCTACTGATATAAAATACCCACAGTATAGCTAGAGGCAAACAGCTGCTTTTTGTTTAAAATTAGGAGTTTGCCTGAGACACGACTGGATTTCAAGTCAAACCAAGCTACTAAACCAAATCTTTTTTATTCTTGCCAGCAGACTCCCACAAATAACTATATATAGAAGCTAGTAATTGCCCTGTGTTTTGGCTTGTAATGGAAATCCAGGTAACACAAGTACTCTGTGCTCTCCAACAATTAAGATTTATTCACTCTCTTTGTCTTGCCAAATATGAACATAATTTAAATCAAACAGGTTCTTAGTCTAAAGAATTTATGGAAGTCTCAAAAAAAAAAAAAAAAAAAAGAAATGAAAAAATAATAAAAATAATTCACAAAGCAACGAACCTCAAAGAGGGATGGGGAGAAGCACTGTGCCCAGAATCCATGTTACTCTATGTACAACACAATAGCACACTGCACATAGACAGATAGTTGGTATATATAAGCATACACACAAACATCAGTGCAGAAAAGACTCAAAGGTGTGTGATGAATGGTTCTGCAATTTTATCTCTGTGATTTTATCTTACATACATTACAATCAGATGGTGAAGCCTGTGAAGTACTCTAGGATTTACTTCAACATGGAAAAACTACAGGAAAACACGGAAACCTAGCATCCTTATCATATGACGTTTTTTGGGTTCTTTTTATATCTATCAGTTGCCTTCTTTTCTTTGCCTTTTTTCCCTGTCTTCTAATTTTTAGAGACATGCTTGGATAACTTCTGAGAAAGAAGCAGTTATTTGAGTACAAGTAACAGCTGGGAAGACAGATGTCATCTATGTTACCATTTTGTTGCTTAAGGAAAATAAAACAAGATGCTAACTTTCACTGAATAGAAATTTTTAAGTCAATTCCAGCTGTGACCATGTGATCAGCATCTTGTGTTTGGTCCATCAGCCAAGCACATCTGGTAAAATATTCCTGAGTGTGGGGAGAGAGGGTGCAGCTTGTGTGGAGATAATGCTTTATTTTAGCACGTGTAATAGTATGTTCTTCTGAAGGATTGTATAAGAAATATTTGTGGGCAGATGATAGGTGGGAAGAACATCGAAAATAAGTATGGGGACAGGGTAGGCACAAATAGGATCGAAGTGACGGAGCAATCATAGAGGCCAAATTATAAGGGATAGATTTAAAATTACTCTGAGTTATAACAGAGCACTACTATGAAAGTAAAATACATGTATAGATGGATGGAAAAAGGTTATGTTACACTGAGACAAGTGAACAGGAAGCAGACAACAGAAAACAAGTTAATAATAGAAACGCTGCTAAAATGTGTCACGTAAATAGTAAATGCTACTGGCAAATTAAATGCAGCTAAAAATTATTAAGTTTATTTATGCACATTAATGAAAGACACGGCATCTATAGAATTAGGTCAGCTTTTTTGCACACTACTGTTTAAAGCTACCTATACTGTACATAATTCAATTTCCAGCCTTTCTTACCCCCACACGGTACAAATCAGCCCCCCCCCTCCCCCTCAAGTTGTATCCAAAACCATGCTAACCTGATCACCCATGCATCCATTTCCAGCTCACCTATCAGCTTCGTGTTAGGTGGCTGAGCCTCTTTGTCCTATATTTTGCTGCTCTGGAGACAGCTGTGCTCTAGAGAAGCTCACCTTATCTCTGCTGTGCTTGCAGGACCGCTGACTACATACAGATGAAGGTCCTTAACATCGGGTATTGGATCTAGACATGAATTCTTGTTCATCAGAGAATAATTATTTCAAGGTCTTCTGAACTTTCTTCATTTAGGGAGTAAGGATTTCTAAAGGTTTTTTTAGTGGGTGAGAATGTAAAGAACACATACGGGAAGCACGAAGTTAAAAGAAAGTGCAGGAATCAAACTAACTGCTCTGTGTTGCTGAATAGCTGCTCAGCTGCTAATCAAAGAACTCAGGTGTGCTTAGTTCCCATGTACATGTGCTTTATGCAATTCCCCCTTCACAAGGTGGTTTGTTGTTTGTTTTTTTAATATATAAACGTCTAATAAGAGAGCTCTTAAAGATGTAAATCTATGACTTAAATCTGGTCTGTGGTTCTCTGCTTTAGAAGTGATCTGTGCAAAAGAAAACATCTGGAGCTGAGGAGTCGGTTGTTCACTGCATTAGAACAAGCAGTTTCAGGCTACTTTGCCACAGCTGATTTTTACTTTTGCCTATTACTGCAGAAAAACATACAGTTCTCCAGCTGCTGATAGGCTGGTAGAGCCAGCAAAACCTAACTACATTTGAAGAACTGCAATTTAGTGCAATTATTTGGAAATAAACAATCTGCCCTGTCAATTAAACAGCATTTAGGTTACATTTTTGATATATCACACAATCAGGCTTCAGGGCTTCCTTTGTGAAAGCTTACATTCAGTTGCTACTGTCTGTGTAACAAACAGCAGACAAATGGATCACACAAAGCTAGTCTTAAAAGGATTATAAGCTCTTTCCCATCTAGAAGGTACATAGGAATTACTGTTCACCTATACAACAGCATTCGGTGACAGCAGACAGTTATTGTTCCTTTCGTTCTTCGCAGGACTACGGAGAAGCACAGAAATGGGATTTAAAACATTACAAAAAATTCTGTCAGGGAACATCCTCTGAATTCTGTGCAACTCAAATGCACTTTCTATTTGACTTTGTTTTTGTTAAAAAACCAATGTGATGTTGTCGAATGTATTCTGAATATTACCAGATTGTTGCTGCTGACAGCCAGATCTGCCTCCAACTATGTAAATTATTAATTTTTCCATTAGTTAGTTGCTAATATAAAAAGTATTTTAAAATAAAGTCACTTCTTTTTTTTTTTCCCAGAAAAACAAAAAACTGAAAAAAAAAGAAAAAGAAAAAAACAACAAACCCAAATGTATGAAACCAGTAATTCAAGTTTTTATGTTAACAAAGATTTATTGGTTAAAGAATAAAATCAGGAGTTTTTGTTTGTTTTCCCAAACCTTTTCAGATTTTTCTTTTGGTTCTGCCTTGTAGAGCTTTGCACGGCATCTCAATACTGAGGTCAAGGTGAATTTTCAAATATTTTTCAACCACAACAAGATGTGATGAATAAACTGTTCCTTTGATCTACTTCACTTAGTCCCATGGATGACATACAGTATCTAGGGCTTCTATGCTAAGATTTCCTGCTGTTAGACTATATTTTGAGCTATATTGCAAATTACTATTTATATTTGTCCAAAGTATCGTATAGGAACCAGCCTATATAAGCCATTTTGTAAGTCTAGACAAGCTGCTTCTCTCTGTGGGAAGAGTATCTGCTATTTTAATTCGCATCTTATAGTGCTTGTGACTGTTATATGCAAGGCTAGAAAATATTTCATAAAAGTACCATCTCCTCCATCCAAGTGTACAGTGAGGCCAGAAAAATGCTGTAATAAACAGAATGACCAAGAAGCCAATTATGTACTTTTTGTGAAACATATAGCTCAGTGCCAGCTACCTCAAAATCTTGTGAAATAGAATTACAGCCAGGAGTCCTGTTTGGGGTATTACACAGATTAACTCTACACAGGAGTACAAGTGGCAAATGATACTTTTGGAATGCAAATAAATAGCTTTGCTCTAAGATGCTATCACCCTTCGGATATGATGTGCTTTTATCGAAGAGAACTGCTAGAGAGACAAGCACACTCTAGGTTTTCATCCATGACCAGCACTTCTTGTGGACCACATCACCACCTGGCAGTTTGTTGCTGAAGTGCTTTTGTACAGAAGTTCCCATGGCTGGAATGCTTGGTTTTCCACCCCTTCTCTTTCTGCCCTCTAGAGCTTTGTATGGCATCTCAATACTGTGTGTCCAATTTTACTCTCTTGTTTTTTATTCATTCCAGATTGCACTGAGACCAGGGCCGAAATGCAGATTCTGTTCTTAAATTTTAATAGAAAAAGTTCGAAAAACTTCACATCTTAACACAGTGTGTGAGAAAGGAATGAAGCATTTGGCTTGCCCTCTGCAGTATGAGGTTTGGGATGGAAACTTAAGAAACTCCCCACGTGTATGCAACTTATGCAACAGAGACCATTATACCAGACATATAAATGCAAGGACAGTATTTAACTACCCCTCAAAAATCCTCAGCCTGTCTCTATATTCTGTGGTACAACTCTGTTTGCTAAGAATTTGGTCCACTTAAAGAAGGATGGGCAGCCTAAAAATAAAGACATATTTATCTGTTTCCAGCAATTACACTACACTCACACTAAAGGGGAAAGCTCTGCAGCGTATCCCACTTGCTAGAGAAAAGGCAGCCTTCTATACAAACAATCTCCTTGCAAATACCTGCAGATACTTGAAGAATGGCATTTGCTAATGCAGTTATGTCTTGAATGAGTCCTAATCACTGGGGGAGCAAGCGCCTTTAACAGTGCCACCAAACTCCATTTACTATTTATTTCAAAACATGCAAGTCCTATTGCCAAAGCATCACCTTTGTTTGATTTCAGCCAATAACATTCATAGATTAAACTAACTAATAATAAGTTTCCCACCTTTGAAAGTTAATAGAAGTTAACAAAAAGAGGATGCTTTTAAACTGATTTATTTGTTTTCTTCCTCCGTTATTTATCGTGAGTTGCCACCAATGAAGGTGGCACCTACATCCAGGAGAATGTAACACCAGATCTTACATTCTCAATAAGCAGAACTTAAATTCTGGCAGCAGTGACAGCCATTTCTGATTGGTCAATGCTGCTAGCAATGTGACTGCAGCACTTTTGTATTCAGCACGATGTCCTCACTTCATACAAGCAGCATCAATTAAAAGCCAAATTCCACCCTGCCTCTAGTATGCCTTATACGGAGTATGGAGGAGAGTGAATCAATTTGTATTTTGACCTGCCCAGCTTTTTGTCCTGACCAAAATGTCAGTCAGATTGCAAGCACAGGGAGAGGCAGAGGGAACCCAAGGCCTTGATTCCCTCAGCAGCAGGCAGAAAGCTGGTCTAGGGCTCTTGGAAGTACGGGATACCATTCAAGCCTGCAGTGACACTCCAGGACCTGGATGGAACTGCAGTTCCACCACCTACCAGTCAACTACCAAATCCCAACCTGCATGCTTACAGTAAAGTCTTTGTGAAAATAGGACACACAAGCTTCCAGTACTTCACATTTATGGCACACTACATATCAACAACACTTTCGTGGAAATAGGGGCAAGGATTGGATGCTAAGAAATGGAACTGATATCACTAACGGGAAGTTGCATAAACAGCACAAACAGGATCTTTCTGAAGAGGCAGCACAGTTACAGCCATGGAATGTACTTGCTGCTTAGCAAGACAGTGGCAAAAAATCAAAATTATCACACGCCTCTCATTCACTTTTCCCCCTTTTCCCTCTATCCTTGAGTAGCATATAGCTGTTAGGATATTGCTTTACAGTTAAGGAATTTAAACTCAGGATACTCTCACAAAGTCAGCTCATTTCAATATCTGCAGCAATGCTGATGCAACAAGATCATTCCTAACATGTGTGGGAAAGGGTCACAATCACCCTGCCAGCTAATGCCTCCAGAACCAATTGTAGAAGTAACACTTACAATCCCCTCATCCATGCGTATCTGTGCAAGGAGCTACAGAATAGTCTTCCTTATAAAACTTTGCAGTGAAAAATATATCTTTTTAGACTGCAATATGCCAACTTGTATATCAGTTCATTGTTATGTTAGGGACATGATCAGGACATTACAGAAAAAAAGTATGCAAGGAAATGGCATAAACAGAAATACCTTCCTGACTTGGTGGATTTAGGATTATAGCTAGTTAGCATCTTTCAAAAATTCATACACCAAAGAATTATTTTTCATGAAAAGCACTCCTGACTATATAACTACCTGCCTAGGCAGCTGAGAAAAAGAGCTGACAGAAGAGGCAGGCAGCCCATGGAAACTGAGCAAGGAAGTATTGTACGGTTTTGATTATTAAACAAAGATTTTTGTGTTGGGCATTTCACAGTCACATTTCCATTTCTGTTCTTGGATGTCTCTGTAAACTCACAGTCATCCCAGAGTTCAGGCGCCTCCTACAAGTCATCCTGATTCACAGGATAGAATGAAGTATTTGAGAATTTAGAGGTTCTCTGCAGGTGTTAACCCCTGCAACACAATACAACAACCCCTGCAACATGGAAGCAGCTTCAGTGTAGGTATCGGGAAAAATTGTACCACATGCATAAATTTCCCGTCTTGTTGGGACAGCAAAATTGAGGACTAACTATCCTTTCTCATTTCTAGCAGCAGTTCTGTCAACTTTGCTGTGGCCCAAACAGCAGGGATCTGTACAGCAGAAACATACCAGAAAAGTTGATTAGGCTCCAGGAAAATTTTAATCCCGGAAAAGTTCAGGTAACTGAAATAAAAAATTGCTTCCTTTAGGAAGAAAAGTAAATTTAAAGGCCAGACCCAGCTTTATAGCTGCATAAGAGACAGGCTGTGGCATCTTTCTATTTGTGTTGGTGCTGTACTGTTTCCTACATTGTTCACAGTTACCCACTATGCTCAGCACTCAAGAGAGATCACATAGTAGTTCATCATCTCTAGCAGAAGTTCCATGCACCAATTTCATTTCAAGCATGTGCGAAAACATACGGAAACAATATAATGAAAAATATTAAAAGAAAGAATAATAATTATAATAAAAAAATATTTCCAGCACAAAATGACTCTACTAACTCTACCGGGCTTTTGAACCATACATAGCACTGGCATTGTGCCTCCTTAGGGGAGACAGCTAGCCAGGAGGTTGCCATGGGCAGCTGGTAATTGCCTACACACAGTGGGCAACAGAGATTAAGCTCAGCTATTTGAAGGTTTGTTTTAAAAATATTTTCACCATATTTAAAAAATGAAGCAGTATTTTATTCTTCATATTGAAAACATTAAGCCAATTTACTCAACACTAAAACACTCCTCATTTCCACAGGTCACCCCTGTAACTGCTTCTCTTCCAGGGTATCCTGCCATAGTGCGTGCGCATACTTGTGCAAGGCTGCTAAGTCTGGGGAATTCCTCTAAGTCACTCAAGTCCTGTGCCAGGTGTTTGTAAGGATTAACCTTGCAAGGACTTAAACAGATTGGGGGTTTCTACAAATTGTTTTCAAATCCAGCTCTTAGAGTGGATGATAACTGATATTACTGCAGAGCATTAAAGAAAAGCCTCTCTCACGTATTCATATTTGACTATTTCACCATTGTCGTTTCCTGTTTCATGCTGGAGCCAAGGGGTTAAGGGATGTGACCGTTTTTATGATGTAATGATAAAGAAAAGCTTCTTTTCTTAAGGAAAGCAGTCTGAGGTTATGTTTTCCTAACATTACCATGAAAGATTTGGTTGCGGTAGAAGGCCTGATGCGTTCTTTGCTATCAGTAATTTATAAGGTCATGGAAAATGTGATATGAGACGAGAGATTTGGGAAATTTTGTTTTAAGACTGTAGCTGAAAAGTCTTCTGTCTAACAGTACATGCTCCCTCTGGATTGAGTAACCTTTGCAAGTTTTCCACAAACTGATTCTGCTGAATAGAAATTGATTAATGAGCTCAGACACAGAATTGTCACAGGAAAATAGCCATTGAGATTCTGGTCAGCAATCACTAGCCCTGGGGTCAAGGAAGATCATGGACCAACCTAGCTGCAAAAAGAGCAGTTTTCATTTTTCTTCTCACAAACTTCATTTTAACCATGTCTGGTGGCATTGGTGCAGACAAGAGTCTGTCTTTGGCCTTTTTGATAAATCCGTGTTCTGAGGACTTCTTAGCTATGCTATAAAAATTCCTTCAAGGCTATTATTTCATCAGCCTCAATCTCCTTTGCCTCAAGGCTTGTAAAATTATTTACACCTGTCCAAAATGCAAGAAAAGTTGGAATTAAATACTGCCTATCATTCTAGGCTTTCATGGCATCATCTGTGACATTAACTCTAAAATAATCTTACCATCAGTGTTACCACTTTCTCTGGAAAGTGCTGGAGGAGCATCAAGCTTACTGAAGAACGGACTCACTTCACTCCATACCACTGACAGCTAGCACTAGTCATTTTTAAGCCTTTCGCATATACAAGAATCAAAAGAGCTTTCTATGGACCGTGTTCCACTCTTCCCTCCAGATGTTTGCCTCTGCTGGCCTGAGAGAGAGGATCTGCAGCTAAATCAATCCTCAGGGCTGTTTGAGGATGTGTCACGTTCAACAGATATGAAAGGACAAAGGTGGGGAATCAGTTCTCCCCCCATTGCTGTGGCCACGTGGTGCTTTGGAATAAGAAGGATGTGAGAAAAATAGGAGCAGGAAAGGAAAGCTCTATTGAGGGCAGACTGCCAACACATGTAGGTAAATGCATGCAGAAAGGCTGGAGAGATAGTAGTCTTGAAAACTGAAATCATCTCTTTGTCCAAACATTCACAAGTTTTAGTCATTGTGAAGAGAAAGCTAAGGGGTAGATGTTATCAACAGATATCTCCATGACAGACTGCACCAAGGTTACTTCCCTACTGCATTACTATTCTGCTGCTAAGAAGGCCGGAAGTGACGCATGAGAAAGCAGCAGCCATTCAAACACAGGTGAAAACATTATCTTTACTAGGAGAGTGAACTGTCAGCCTTGGAGCACTGACATTCTCACTTGATGAGGACATTCAGAGGAACTGGAAATTCCAATATGAGATCCTTTGCTTTGTACCATTTGCCATATATTTGCTTATCAACTTTAAAAAAATCATCATAGATTAAAGTACATATACCTTATTTCTAGCCAATTATTTTCAATAAATGAAATGTCTTCTCACTCTTCGTTAATAGGTTTTACAGAATGAGGGAATTACTGGCTAGTACAGAATCATAGAATCACCAAGGTTGGAAAAGACCCACAGGATCACCCAGTCCAACCATCCACTGATCACCAATAGTTCTCACTAAACCACGTCCCTCAACACAACGTCCAAACGTTCCTTGAACACCTCCAGGGTCAGTGACTCCACCACCTCCCTGCGCAGCCCATTCCAGTGCCTGACCACTCTTTCAGAGAAGTAGTATTTCCTAACGTCCAGCCTGAATCTCCCCTGGCGCAGCTTGAAGCCATTCCCTCTAGTCCTGTCACTAGTTACACGAGAGAAGAGGCTGACCCCCAATTAATTGCTATGTCACCTCCTTGTTTGTCCAATTATTTTACATTTGAATGTTGTCATTGATTATAATTTATGTAACTTGAATAAATTATTAAATGCATTTTTTTATATATAGATCAAACAGTTAACTACAGAAAAGAAATATCAACTACAGATACAGTAAAGAAAACATGCTTTTAAATTGTTTAATTTCAAGTTATTGACATTCATTAGAATTATAAAAACAGGTCAATGGTAGTTCTAGCAGTAAGATATTGGAAATTATGTGAAAGTTGTATTACAACATCATCACATTTTATAATACATGCTAGATTTCTAGAAAGACAGAAATTTGGGAATTATTAATAGAAGTACATGCTTTATCAACTCAATTTAAATTGCATTTTTCTGGTAATTATTCTGTCACCAAGGAGATGCTTTATCTGTGGGGGGTTAGATGTTTTTTTTTCCACTGAGATCCCAATACATTCAGTAGAGATTTTTTGTTGTTGTTGTCCTTTAAAAACAATGTATTTCATGGTTATTCAGCAGCTCTACAGTTTTAAACATCAAAAAGACCATTCCTGCGTTTTGTTGTTGTTGTTGTTTTTTTTTTTAATTTAGACTTTCTATTTTCACTCTCCTTTTTCTTGATGATTTCCATATTCCCATTATGTGCTTCATGGGCAGACAGAGTCTCTATGGGGTTCTTTAAACAGAAATTACACGACTTGAAAGTTATTTCATTGATGTGAACATTGTTAATTCCTAAGGTGTATTTCACTCATTGAGCTAGGGGGATGATGGTCTTAAATTTCAAAGTCAGAAGGCTCCTGGCATTCACATCTCTCTGATGTAAACTACAGAAAGACATTTAACCTCACCAGATTTCTCTTTCCCAGCTGTAAGTTGGGTGTCAGTAACTTCTCAGGGATATTGTTATAAAAAGCCATTGCTTTCGCATAGAGTATGGTACACAGATCCCCCACTAAGACTGGTGACATTAGTCCCAAACCTGGAAGTCCTATGTCCATGGGCATGGCATCTGAGCTACTAATTTCTACCTCCTAACAAGAGTAAGTTGGTGCACTGAGAGCTGCGTATGTATGTATGTGTACGTTATCCCAGAGGTAGTGGGGAAGACTTCTGTACTTCCCTTGGGCCTCATGTGTCCATGGCATCCCTAAGAAACAAACAAACAAAACAACCCACCCTGTATTTCTGTATTTGCTCTGTGTTTTTGAGAATGTTAGCCTTACTATTCCACAACTGAGTTCGTTTTGATTTGAACTGCATTGCAAATCAGGCTGACTTTAAAAGACAGCAATAAGTCATGCCAAATAATTCATGTGGAATTAATCATATTCAACGCATGCTGGCATATTTTTGTGGCTTTTCTTAGCCACAAAAATAAAAGTAGACAATTAACTAGAATTGATTTTTACATAAAAAATACCAACACTTCAAATCCTAAACTGATAAGTATTAATGAAGCACGTGCATAAATGTGGTATCTACTCCAGTGCTTACCCAGGACTTTTTCTCCAGTGCTCTCATTGCAACAATAATTGAGATATAATACATTATAACAGCACCTTGCATCTGAAAGAAACAGCAGGCAGACATACAGGTTTTTCTGCCTGAGAAATAGAATATTTCTTGTTACAATGATAGTCAGACAAAAAGCATACAGCCCTGAGCAGCTTCGTTGGGATTATTTTCATTAGATGTCATAAGGTCCCTGGGTACTTGTACAATCAGTAACACTTCACAGAGCCTTCAGTTCTAACAAATAATTAGCTAAAATTGAACCAGAGGTTTCTTACATGCATGTCATAGATTTGATATGAATAATGAGGGAAAAGGTTAACAGCGGGTCATAGACAGTTCCCTATCTTCCAGCTTATTTATTCAGTGAAATGAGAAATTGATCACATTATTTCGTATAGAAGAACCTGATTCATTACAATCAGCTCTGAATTGGCAGTTTTTGCTTTAGGCAATTTCAGAGCATTACTTATGCTTAAACAGTTACTAGTAAGGTCATTTTACAACTTGTAATCACCTCTCTGACTGCTTCACGACTACACTCTCAAAAGTTGAAGCATATGTGAAAATTGATAAAAGCATACATATGAACAGGAAACAGTTAAGAGGAGCTCAACAAACACAACCACACAACTAAAGTAGGGAGGAACACAGTTAAGTGTACTAGAAAATATTGAGAACATATTAGTTCTTGTATATCAAAAACACATGAAGTCATCCCTATTTTAGCAAGATACCTAATGGAGGGAGAATTATTCTGATACTGCTACAATGTAAACCAGTGGATGGAAAGGAATAGGAAAGTCAGCGGAGGAAGATACAGGTAAGAAGCTGGAGTTGGAGGTGATGCTCAGTGGTTGGGGGACAGAAAAGGCTAGTCCTTTCCCCCAAGAGGAACAGTGGTCGCTACTCTCTCTTCTGCTAGCTCATATGTGCTCCATAACCTGGAGAACACTTTTACCAATGGTTCCTCTTGCTATACTGGTAGCACCACAGCCAGTGCCTCTTTTCACTCGGACCCCATTCTAGGGACTAAATGAGAAACTGCAAGCCCTGCAGGACCATAATCAATTTGTTCCCAAATATAGCAATGTACTGGATGAAGGTAGGCTGAAAGCTGCAGGGTTTTAGAACTGCTGTCATGTGGATGCTGCAGCGTTCACATACTATTGGGCTCTGGGTTAGATGGCAGATATTTACTCAAAGTACATGCTGTTCATCTAATAAAGGAATGGGTTTGTTCAACTATTTTTTGAAAAACGAAGCCCATAATTCAGGTAATGCACCCCACTGCATGCTATAAAGAGAAGAGCAGGAAGATTTTAAGAAGTGAGTTTTGATGTTTAAGAGCAGAGGAAAAGAGAAGTACAGAGCTTCTGACAGACTTATGACAAAATGATGTATGCTACTAAAGCTACAAATACAAAACAGAGAAACATTACTTATATATTTCAGTTGGAATAACTTTCTCAATTATGCCTATCAGCTGCTGTGCCAAAAAAGGCATTATCACCACTGCAATTCATTTCCAAAGAAAATGATGCTTTAAAAAAATAATTCTGGTTGATAACTAAACTAGGATGTGTTCAGAGATAAAATACAACACAAAACATAGTCTGTGAACTACTTTTTTTTAAGCACCTATGTTCCCTACACGTGAGGCCAGTGCTCTGATCTACAAAAGGATTTAGGCATCTAAAATGAGATTAAATGGATTTCTATATGCTTCTACCCCTCACTTCTTCAAACTTCATCCTGATCCTGCAGATGCTTGTCTATTAATTGCTTATGTGTCATTGACTAAGTGCTTAATGGTCTGTTTTGCACTTGTTGAAAACAACCTTTTCACTAGCAGAAGAAAGCAATTGGAGATTATCTAAATCAGCTGTTTTCTTATGTTCTCTCCAATGCCAATCTTCCAACATCAGACCAACACATATCTAATGGGAGGAAAGTTCATACAAATCACAGCAGTCAAGTGCCCTTACTCAAAATGTGATCAAAGAAAAAGGAGATATCTCAATTTTTATTCAATAAGGTAAGGAACATATGCTCAAAACCTTTCTTAATGCAATAATCCAAAAAAAGTTTCTTGCCTTCCAAGAGAGTTCACCACTTATCTATGCAGAGGTTGTAAAGACCTAAGAGAGTATACTGAGGTAGTGGAGAGGAAGAACCCAGGATTCACATGGATAGAGAAAGGATAAGATGACAAAGAGGATTCTCCAGCCCAGTGATTCAATTGTAAGAGAAGTGTTATGGGTTCAGGTTACTTGTTTGGTATTCAATGATTTAGTTTGGACAGTGCTGTAGAGGCAGTTTCAAGGCACTTCATTCTTTCTGTTTAATTTAAGGCCATAGATTTCACTGGTGGAACAAGGTACTTTGGTCTGATATGCAGTAGTATTTTGTTATAAATCCATTAAGTTTACTGAATAAAAATAAAAAAAGCATAGGTTCATGTGTTGCTCCTGAATGTGTGATTCTTTACAACTCACTAGAAGTGGACACAAAAGCACAAGAGAAAATTTGATAAGTTGTCAGCATCTTCTCTGAAAAAGGTCAAAGTGGTGTTTCAGCAGTTTCTACTCTCCTTTAATGTATGTCACATGGTTTGTGGGTGATTCTGATAGTTTAAGGAAGAGGGAGAGCAAATAAAAAACTAAACATGTAGCATACTCAACTGCAGCTTTGATATCTGCTTTAAATAAAGGTATCGCTTAGCCTTTGAAAAAGCTACTAGCAGCAGAGATGTAGAAATGTGGGCTCATTCTTAAACAGCCCTAAAATTGCAGTTAAAACACGTCTGAAACAATCATACCATGAGAATTAGGTGTGCAGGTGGATTTTACTGTGTGCCCACTAGAAACTGGTCTGCAGCCTGCATCTTCCTTATCTTCAGGACAGTTAATTTACTGAGATTTGTGCAGTCTGTAAGGAATGAGAAATGTGCAGTTAAAAAAAGAAACAGGAAGCATCTAGTTGACAATAATAGCTAAGAATCTTCACAGAAATGTTTGCAAATGTTTTCACCTATAAACAATACTTCTAATGTTTTTGTGAATGTGAGTACATTTTATCTGACTTTCACAGCATGTGATTGGCCTTTCTGGTCAGCTTATCTCAAGTATGTGAGTAAAACATCAACAGCAGCAAATACACACCAGGTCCCTATTTCGCGTACTTTCCAACATATCTCGTGCTTTCTAATTTTCTTAAAGCTGTTTCACTGTGTACCAAAAAGACAAGATTCATCAAAGAACTTGCCACTTCCTCTAAAATTGTCACCCCCATTCCATCTCACTTCAGAAAAAGCTTTGGTGTAGTTTCCCAACCCCTATTTAGGTTTTGTCATATTGCTAGGCTGCTGCTTACATTCCCTCACACAATATTTTTGTATAAATGCAGCAGTCTCTGGCCAAAGCTTCTCTTGCAACAGGCTCTCCATCTCTCCACAGGCAGGATGTGGTAGCCCAGATGCCACAGACACATGACAGCAAAACAGATTCTTCTTTTATCCCCACCCCTTTTCCAGAGCTTCAACTTTGTCAGCACTCTGGATTTACAATTTCTATCTGCTAGGACATACAGTATTTCAAACAGCTAGGCATTCTGCAATGATTCTAAAAGCCCGAGTTTTTCTGTTTTGTTTTGAAACTCTAGCTAGCACAAAAACTATGTGGAGCTAAACAAAAATAGTACATACATACACAGTTCCTTCCCAGCCTCAGAATCTCAGAGTCATCCTCATCAGCTGCAACAGAAGGCTAGATAAAGAAGAGGGAAGATTTTTGCTGGAAAAACGTGCTTTATTTCTTTTATAACTCTCTACATCTTTGTAAGTCCTTTCTTACTTACAAACTTACTTACTTACTTTGTAAGTCCCACTCTTACTTAGACTCAATAGAATTGGCAAAGCATTAAGACCTAAGTACTTTGTTATCCTGTTGGAAATCTTCTGCAAAGATGAGACCATTCAATTGTTCTGAGTTGTTCCTATATGCAAGAGCATTATCAAAATTCAGCAATATTCTGTATTCGGCACAGGAACAGCTCTGAAAAACATCATAGACATGTAGAGCTCATTCATCACCGTGACAATCTCTTAATATTTGTGAACTATGAGATCTCAGCCACAATTTAGACACTGTTTGTAGACTGAATCTCCAGACTGGCAGGTACACATCATTCATATCTAACTTTGTCTTGCAAAAATCCTTGCTGATCAACTCTCTACGACAGCATTCAGAACCATTTCCTTATTTCAGAACTTTTACTGGTATGGCTTATCTGACACTCAGGAGGTATTTTTCAGGAAAATGAAAGATAATTTCTGTCCCAGGTAGTTAATTACCCTTGCCCTTACATCTCTAAGTTGCAGTGGTGGCTGGAAATATTTCACTTCTGTGTACTTTTTCATACAAGATCAAAGTTCAGTTCTACAAAAGTTTAAATAATGAATAACTTTGCAAATGTTATTCATTCAGATGTTAAAAACTGAGTACTATCTAAAAAGACAACATAAAGACTATGAATAAGGCATATGAAAAAGAAAGTATTTTTCCCCTTTGGAACCACCATCTCTGATCAATATCTGTATTGGACCCTAAAGTGAATAAGCTGATTAATTATGATGAAATATGAATATCAACAAGTTGACAGCTATAGTATAATTTACTGGTTTAAAGACAGGCCTAGAATCTGCTTGAATTTTAAACAAAATATACTTTACAAAGACTGCAAAACTGTGCAGAGTTAAGTGTTCCACCTTTTATTTATTGCTTCTAGGATGGAATTTCTCATCAGGGAGATAAAGAGATGAAAGAGAAAACTAAGCATTCCACCTAATACTTAAATCTAAAATTAAGTGAAATTGCAGAAATGCTGTTTTATGGAAGTATTTTAAATGACTTTTGTTCCAAAACAGAATGAAAATACTTTTTGAAGCTATGAAGATCGAACACAACAAAACTGTGACTTCTTTTCAGGCTAATTCTAGACAGACCTATCCCACATTGGTTGTACATCCAGCTACAAACATCAGAGGCCTAAAAAACAGTTAACATCCTATTTCTGTAGCAATTGTACCATATCCTTGCTTCATTCAAAGGTTCCTAAATCCCTATAATAAATTGAAGATATTTCATTTTAAAGACTAACAGATTCCATAATGAGTTAAGCCTCTTTACAGTTTATTTTAATAAAGCACAGCTTTCTAAATATACAGAGGCAATAAAACATGCAGGTTGCAGCAATAATATGTTTAGTAGCCTTGCTTGATAAAATGGAAATGTTTGCATGTTTCAAATTACGAGCAATTTAAAGTAGGAAGTAAGCAAACTAGCTCTTGTGTTATGAAGCTTGACATTGTTAAGCCTTAAGAGAACACATACTTCAAAGTCATACAGACTGAAATATGCCCTGTAAGCTTGGCAAGAGGAGCAATGCCATAATGATGTACTGCACAACAAAAATCACCACAAACTTCCATTTCAGTGCAATGTCGCCTGGCTGTAAAGTTTTAAAAAAATGTACTACTGGTGTTGCTTTAAAAATTAATTCATCCTTCATTTTCCTTTAGAAGATCAGCACATAGGAAAAACACAGTGCTTTAATTTGGACATAAATATAATAATTCTAAATTATAAGTAGTAAAAGTGGTACCAGTATTTTAACCGAACTTACAGAGTCTGAAATATTACTTGCTAATAAATCTATTAATAATATTAGGGATAATAATAGTTATTTTATCCTGCACCAACTGGAGACGCTTTTTTTCTCCATGACTTCGTAATTAATTCTGCATTCACACCTGTGTGTTTTCTGCTAATGAATACCGGAATTAAAGTAAACCATACCATTAGAAATCTAAAATCAATTGCTCCTAATTCTTTGTAGAATCAATTAGAATTCAATTAAATTATTGTCTATATGAAATACCACAAAATGCTAGGAATTGACTGGAAACACAGAAGAAATAATAAAAAGAAAATTTCAACCTGAACAGCCTCTCACTCTTTACTTTAATAGTTTAAATTTGTTCATATAAATATTGTGATGCCATGAATGCAAAACCATTTACATTATTGCAATTTAATTTTGCTTATTGTTGACTGTAAGAGGCACTTAATAAATCTTATTTTTCCTTTGTTGATTACTCATCTAGACAAAATGCAGTGACAGATTATAGATAGCTTTCTTATAGAACACACTGGTTATGATACATAAAATGTTGTTAGGACCTTATAAAAATATTCTTGACAAAGCATCACCGTGGAGTTGAACATTACACTATGCATATCTGTTTCTGAGAGCTCATTAGGTAAGACAAGGATGATGCTTGTAAGCTATCTGAATGAGATATTCCAAACTCACTAATTAACAGCAAATCTTAAATCATGAAGGTGCTCTTGAGTATCCTTGTCTATGTCTGAACACAACAAAGGCCAAAACATGTCAAAGGCCCTGGCTTGTAACCATGCTGTAGCCTATGCAATCCCACTTGTGACACTACCTGCTACCCATTAGGAGAAATTGTTAAAAATATTTGAAGCTTTTATATCACATTCTGACACTCTCAGTGAAGTTTTTCTATCTGGCACTTCCTTGTTCTGACACTCAGGTCTTTTAATGAAGGACTGAAGCCACTGAATAGAGAGCAACACAGAGATACTCTTCCCTGCTTCAAAGATGCTTGCTGGCACTGCTGCACAGGGTACCAAGAGGGGTAACTTACTGTTCTGGGAAGGAGGTCAGACTGCGTTCTTTGCTGCTCTGTGCTGCGACAGACGACAACTGTTACGTGACTCCAAAATTCTCTACTACATCCTGATTCACCATGTAGGCTCCCACACCGATGCCTCGAAGTTTACGGCAGCCTTCACAAACGAAGTGTCATTAGCTGAGTTTAAAACATAAGAAACATCATAGAATCATAGAATGGCCTGGGTTGAAAAGGACCACAATGATCATCGAGTTTCAACCCCCCTGCTATGTGCAGGGTCGCCAACCACTAGACCAGGCTGCTCAGAGCCACATCCAGCCTGGCCTTGAATGCCTCCAGGGATGGGGCATCCACAACCTCCTCGGGCAACCTGTTGCAGTGTGTCACCACCCTCTGTGTGAAAAACTTCCTCCTAATATCCAACCTAAATCTTGCATCTCTCAGTTTAAAACCATTCCTCCTTGTCCTGTCGCTATCAACCCTTGTAACAGTCATTCCCCCTGCTGTTTATATGCTCCCTTCACGTACTGGAAGGCCACAATGAGGTCTCCCCAGAGCCTTCTCTTCTCCAAGCTAAACAAGCCCAGTTCCCTCAACCTAAGGAAATAATTCCTCAGTAAGGAAACAGACTTGCCAAATGTGTTCACATAACGGTGGTGGTGGCAGCAGATACATAGCACGGGGGATTTCTAAGTATGAACCTTTGCATATAAGACAGGAGCTCAAACCTTCCCTTCTAAAAATCTGAGTCCTCACACCACACACTCAGTCCGTATTCAATCAAAGCAAAACACCTTCAAGCATACATGATGTATGCAGTTTGCCCTTTTCCTAAAAACAAGGAACATCAGTCAATTCAGCAGAAAATGCTTGTGGATTTCTGTGGGTTTGTGTCATCACAAAAGGAATTGACTGGTTTGATCCAGACTATATGCAGGTGATATGTCCATTCTGCTGATTCTGATTTAATAAGCAGCTTCAATTGGCTATAAAATAAAAACCTGCATCTTTTTGGTTTGGCTTTTTGTTTGTTTGTTTTTGGAAGTCATGCGCATTGAGAATCAGAATGCTTTGTCAGATAATGCTTTCAGTTGATGCTTTTGAAGACATGAATGCATGTAGCTCCTGACAATGATTATATGCACGTGTTCCATATAATTCCAAAAGCACACCCATTATGAAAGATTAGTACAGTTGTGCTTATGATGTATTTAGGTCGTCTGTTACTGAATATTTCTACTGTCAGTACAACAAAAGTGTGATGATCACAGTTAAAGCTTAACAAAGAAAATGCTGTCAGGCAATTAGTAAGCTGAAGTCAGCAGTACTAAAGTGAAATATATCATGTTTGAAATAGCAGAGTGGTTTGCTTGTGATAAATGTTGAAACTGGTCCTCATATACAGAACACGTACTGGCTTTAGAAAAAAAGTTCAGCATCTGCAAAAAAAAATCCTAAACAGCTTGCACTCATTATTAGATTTCTTACTGCTCTTTCCAAAACACTCAGTCACTGGGCTTCCAAGATACAGAGCATTCATTCATTATTGCACAATTGCCTTTTGTGTACTACCATACCACACCTTAGGAAAAGACTGTACTGCAAAGACATTACCTGTTTTAAGAAAAAGGAGAATCTATGAAAAGAATCATCTCAGTGACTGCAGAGATTTTGGGGAAAACACAAGTTAAACTTATTCTTGAAAGACTATTACATAAAAGTATAAATTGGCAAAGCCTTATAGATGCTTTGTATTCCTTTGGAAATAATAGCAAGGTAGAAATACAGTAAAATAAAAAAAAAACAGCAAGAGATCTTTCCAAAGTCTCTAAGCCTTCCCATTTTACAGCTAAGCAATTACAAAAGCTATAAACAGCATGTTTTTAGAAAGGAAATGATGGCTAAGTTAGGTACAGCCTAAGCAACACAATTTCATCACAAGTCAGTCAATACTGGCTGATTTACAGTTGGTCTCCATTCTAAATGTATTACAGGTACATTTTTGAACTGCTGGATTTAATCCTCCTTAGCACTGTTATCAAAGTAGTGAAAAAACCCTACTACAACATGCTATAATAATATAGGGCAGCTCATCCCCAAAGTATGTATAAAATCATTGGGATAGTTTGGGAGCAGGATGCACAAAATGAGAGAATCTGAATAAAAAATAAGGCATACCTGGAAGAGAAGGAAAATAAAAAATAATCCCTATTGTACTCCAGAGCTATTTAAATTATCAGAAATGTTCTCAATATCAAATACTCAACATCATCTAAAAGCAACATACAAAATGAATAACCAGCAATAGCTGCAGAAAACAACATGGATTTTACCATCCAATCTGCAAAAGAATTAGGATTGTGGTATTAATATAGAAGTTCTACATCTGTAACTGAGTGTATCCAAAAGAATTGGTTTTGCTCTGTTGTAACTACAGTGGTACCAGCAGAATATAAATAAATTAGTTCTAATTTTAATTTTGATAATAATGAAAGCAATCTAGCACTGATTTCAGGACTGCAGCATTAGGGCCTCTGTATCCATCTTCAACAGCCAGCGATACTGATGCTACGTCTTCCCTGATAACAGTAATCAGACTACTTAGATTCTAGCTTGCTGCATGTGCTGTGCTAATCCCACTGGTTTCTAGGTAATCACCTTTGTTACATCTGATGGAGGAATTTTATCTTCTTCTCAGTGTCTAGAACAGGAGAAAAACAGAAGTATCATATGAAAAGAATGGACCATGCTTACTGGAAATGTAGAAGTGGAGTACTGAAACATGAAAATAGAATATAGTCTGCAAATTTTAAGATGGTCTGTAGAAGTTTACCTGATTTAAAAACTGGCTGACTGACCTTAAGAACAAACAAAAACCACATTTGGACGAAGCAAGAGGAAAGAATCCAGAAAGCGTGGTTTACACTTCTCGACCTAGGCCCAATCACCCTCAAGGTCTAGGTTCACAACTGGTACATCTGCTCTTCTATGCTGAGGTCTTTCAAGAAGGATGCTGTATATTTATATCACTTCTTAAGTGAATGTTAATTCACGTGTTACACGAACAGTGGGAAAGTGAGAGGGAAAAAAAGAATTAGTAATCTAAAGAAGTAAGTTAATGAGCTTTTCCAGAACAGGGGGAGATTTAATTCTACTGTGTTTTGAAGTGGTGAATAGATACCATGCAGCACTGAGAACTGAGGTCTCCCTTTATTGCTCAGATATGCTTTGAACTGTCCAGAACTGAATTCTGAATTTGTAACTCTTGAAAGCTGGATTATTAGTATGTAATATAAAATGATGGGAATTCAGCAAAAAAGGGTCTTGGTGGAATTGCTAAAAGCATCAATACCAAATGCTTGGCAAGTTAACAATGGGAGGTACAATTGTTTTCATTTATGAGGGGTATGGACAAAAAAAAGAGTAATAAAAACTGCTTGGTGGATCAAACTTTCAATAGTATTTGTCATTACAAGGCTTAGGGAGATTATTTGAAAGAAGGAAAACTGGAAGGAGCGAGAAAAGGAAATGATAACCTGGCTGAAAATTCTGTGTTTTGGAGAGCCTCCTTCCAGCTGTCTGAATGGACCAATGCCTTCCCACAAGCTTGCAGTGAGTAATCAGTGAAGGTGACCAACAAGAAACAATAAGTAAACCAAATCCTATAAACTGCAAATCACATAACCACCCTAACTGTTACAATAAGCTGGCAAGTGTTCTCTGATAGTCTGTTGGTATTGTTTAGTGAAGTTTGTGCCTATAATGGAATCCATAAGTAAAAAAATCTCTGGCACTTCGCATGTTCTGCAGATGGCTCAACAATGACAAACCCACGCACAGTTGCACATATCTGGCCCAAAGCTTTTTAAGGCTGTGTTTTCAGGACAGGCAGCCAGCAGTCAGATGCTTTGGGAAGTCCACCATTGTTACTCCATAGCAAGGGAAGGAATTGTCTTCTGGCAATTCTCTGCTGCAAAAATCTTACATCTCCACTAATTGCTATGTCATTTATTGAGACACCAAACTACTGTCAGACGCTGGCTGTGTCTGTGCCACAGTGGCTTACTAGAAGATCACTGACTTCATACATTCTTCATGCACAAGTAGCAGGTACTGTGCAAGCAGGTAGCATCAAACTGCTCAGATATTTAACTTTACAGAAAATCTTAGAATTTATGTAATGGCAGGTGAACTAGTATGACAATGTCTATGAACACTTGATACTGAATTATAAGACATACATATTCTACACTGTGGTTTAACAACCTCAAATTTAGATATCAAATGTAAGTCAGTTGCAAAGGTCTCTCGCTACTCCAAGAAGAGGAGCACGCATCTTAAAATGAGAGGAACCTCTCTTGGAAATGGTTAATACCCTTCTGCCAGTGAGCCCAGGAGAGGCAACCAATGTACATATACCTGTAAAAATCAGATGAAGGCAATCCAGTGTTCAACCTGTTCTACCATGCAACATCACTACCTGAGGGCAGAGCTCTAAAGATGCTGGTGAAGTTCCAGCTGCACAGATCTCACCGAGTTGTTTGCATATTCCTATAAATTCCCTCAGTCTCTGAGCCAGGTTACACTTTCTTATCCTGTTCTATCCCCAGTACCCCAGTAAGCGTATTCTTTTACATTCTGCCATCTCCCAATAAAAAACTGCATAAGTTCCCTCATTTTCAAAAGGTCCCTCGCATTGTCGTAATACAAGGCAATGAGATTACATTTCTGTTTAATGCATTGTGTTTTTGATATCAATTAGAATCATAGAATCACAGAATCACAAGGTTGGAAAGGACCTACAAGATCATCTAGTCCAACCGTCCACCCATTACCATTGCTACCACAAGCTACTAAACCATATCTCACAGCTCCTCATCCAGATGCCTGGATTGCAAAGAAGGAAAAAGAAATAAACATTCCACCAACTCTCACACATGTACCAACTATAAGCGTTGTACAAAGCACATATCAGGATTCTGTAGGAAGCAGAGATATGATTGGCAGAGTACAGTCAGTCACCGGAATGAATGCCTGTTTAATTCCTTTTGATTATGCATATTTTCTTATGGTGGCTCTGTTTCAGCTTTTAATTATTTTCTATGAGAGACGAGGATGGACCAACCTGTTAGCTCCTTTGACAGTGTTAATTGTTTTCACAGGATGTCAGCCAACACCAACAATATGTTATTTTTCAGGATGAACTATTTTGATAGGCAGAACTATAAACACATCAAAACAGCAGCAACATTACTAACGACAGCATTTTCCTCTCACTCAGATTTGCATGATGGCAGGCACTAAGGACTTGCATTCACTGGTAAGAAAAACAGTGGAAATGAACAGAATCCATTTAGGTAGGTCACTTTTCTTTTTTTGTCTGTCTCTCCTCTCCTATTATTTAGAATAACCACCAAAAAACAAACCAGGATATCAGATGACATCAAAATGACAGAGAAATGTGAGCAGTGTCTTAACATTCTTGACCTAAGTACAAATTAATTACTTTAGTTGTGTTAATTTGTGGATCCTGAAATTGTATGTAAATCATTTTGTTTCCAGATTTATAATGCTCTTCTACCACCAATAGAGACAAATCCTAGCTCCATGGAGAGTATTTGACCATAGTCAACCAGACCATTGCCAAAGCAGAAAAGTGACAAGGAGCCATAACTACAGTGCAACAGCTGAGTTCAACTACATTATTGTTCAATGCTAGCATAAGAGAATCTGTCCTAATATCTACAAGATGAAAATAAAGACCAATTAGTGATTGCACTGGAACTGTTCACTCTGACTTTAATTCCATCTGCAATGAATCATGACAGTAGAATGAAGTTTCAGTAGAAAACCAAGGCTATTTTGTCTTTCTCTTATTTCCTTTCTTTTTGATGATATGCATTTTTTTTTACAATTAGGGCAATTTGCTGAAATTGTCATTAAATATAAATGGATTATGACCAATTCTGCCTGACAACATATGCTGTTTTAAGTGTTGCAGTACGAAAGCATCTTTCTTGAGTCTACAGATTTCCACCCACCAAGGGGTCTTCAATATTTTCTAAGCATTTATACATACCATCTCACATCACAGACTTAGCTATTATACAGAGACAGTGGTACTTTCCACATGAAGGTCATAGGCCACTGTTATTGACATATGCCTTTAATCCTTTGGACGCTTCAAAAGATGAAGATTAGCAGAAAACCTCAGAACTCACACCCAGGAGATAGCTATTTGTCAAAAAGTTGATATTATTGATGCTTACAAAAGAAGAAGAGGAGTGTTTAATTTATATAATAAAAGTCAGGTCTTGTTTGCCTAGACTCCAGAGTTTTGACTGTTCCCTTGCTGAATTATTTGATGCTGAATTTCATATAATAAATGCAAATTGTTTGATCAGCTTTGCATCTTCTTAGGACCAGCCAGTATTAATAGGGTTTTTTTCCTTAGTTTTCTCCAGAGATTTTCTTCCTAAAGTCTTTGTTTCCTTTAGAATTCATTACAAACAACATAATTATATGTCTCTTTCTTCCTTGATTGAGAGCATTTCTTACAGATGATGATTTACCACTTGGAAATTACAAATAGCGTGAATAGATACAATTATTATATTGTAGAATTTACTTTAAAATCCAGAAATGTAGATTAGCTGAACTGTTCATAAATTGTGAGTAGGAGGGTCACGTTCTTTCCTCTAATCTTCATATGTGACCCTTGATACAAATTCAATTTGTTCCACAAACCAGATTAGAAGTTTTCTTCTGGAATGTGGGATAGATTTAAGGTTGGGATGAGCAGAAATGGAAATGAAACACAACTCGAACTACAGAAAAGAATTATTTTTATCAGGAAATCACCATGTTTCAGCAAGATAGACTGTGCTCCAGCTGAGGTTTAACTGACATACATAGCCTGACTGAAACCCACTGAATCGACTGAAAAGCTTCCCATTAATTTTGACTAGACTTTGGCCCAATTTAACAAAGATGCATTAACAACAACTTTATTTTCCTATTCCCATTTCCTTGGACAGAAAGGTAATAGAACATTTAAAACTTTAAACACCGTTTGTATGAGACTGTCTTTTTAGAGTCATCTGTTACCACGTGATTTATTTATGGAAATGCTCAGCTGGTTGGTTTCTTTGAATGTGGTTCTCTACAGCTTAAAAAAGATGAACCAGAATAACTTTTTAAATGTTGTACATAGATGCTGTAGTATTTGTTTTATTGTTCCTGTTTTTATGGAACTGTGAGAAATTCTTTTTTTTTTTTTTTTTGCTTTATTTTACTTTAGAAAAACATTCAAAATAAAAATGTAAATCATTTATTTTGACAATGGTGTTAATTAATCCATTAATGAACCAAAAGCCTGGTTACTTATATTTACACTAATATATACACTCTGTATCTGTACACATCACATTAATTGTCGGTTACTGCAGGTACACATGCACACTAGGTAACTACACCAAAGGCTGCGTTAGAGTCTGTTACAGACAGTATGGCCTGAAGCCCAATGAAATCAATCTAAAAATGCAATGACTTCAGCAGAGTCCTGTGCGTACGCATTTGAAACAGATGGCTGTTCCAACAACCAGTTCTAAGTATTTGAAACAGGCTCATCTTCTCTTCCAAAATGAGGGCCAGAGCACCCACTAATGGAGTTAGAAGGGGAGGAGAGGGGGTCAGAGGAATTCAAGATCAAAGAGTTGCAATTAGGCAATGTTAATGAGGAGCGCTCTCAAAAGCTGAGTGAAATCGAAGTTGAAGTTCATATTAACTTTAAACAAGGCACAGCTAGGCCAGTGCTCAAGAACTTCTTAATTAAAATAAACAAATAAAAAATCCCACAATATTTTTCAGAGATGTTTACCATTTCTTTCATTGCCTTCAACCTTCAAATAAAAAAAAGAAAAAAGAGCTCTTATCCCACTACTCCACAACTTGCCACTCAAAAGAAATCTTAAGTAAAGCAAGAAATGTATATCAGCATGATATAGACATGATTCACAGGCGTATCAAGGGCGAGATGGAGTCAGAGAAGCACTCACTCTGCAAAATTATATTGATCTATACAAGTAAAAAAAAAAAGCCAAATACAGCAAAAAAACAAACAACAACAAAAAAACGCACAACCCTACAAACACACACACCAAAAAAAAAAAAAAAAAAAAAAAAAGCCAACAACCAGAGAACAGAAGAAGTCTGGTAATCACAAGAAGAATGGAAAACCTAAATGTAAGCTTCTATAGCCTATCACCACACCTATGCCAAATAATTCCAAAGAGGTTAAGGAACATTCAGCTGAAGCAATATCTGCTGCTTCTCAGAACATAATCTCTCTCCCCACATGCCCTCCCTTATTTTCACTTCTTCCTGTGAGTTACAGCAGGCCCACGTAGCTTTCACAGCTATGAGTTTGTAGACTGGTTCATTAGATCTAGTTCAACTTAAATGTCTACTCAGAGAGAAATGGCAGTATGCCAAGAAATTGTAAGTCTCAAGTAAGGAGGCAAAACAATAATGCGCCAATGGCCTAACAAAATGGGTTCCTATGATCTCAGGAACACCTAGGTTGGAAAAGAACCTCAAGATCTTCAAGTCCAGCCATATTCTATATATTTCTGCCATATTCTGTAGCACATTGATGGAAGACTCGTCCCCCGCCTCCCCCCCCCCAAAAAAAAAGAGGTGCTGTGTCTACATATTTGATGGCAATTGAAATGTTTCCTCCTGATAGGAGAGACGCATTCTTCACAGCTGAGGCATAGAATTCATTAACAGAAGCAGTAAGAATCAGAAAGTAAAAAAGAAACAAAAATACAAATAAACAAAACATAGCAACAACAACAACAATCAAGACTAAGAAATGTAATGATCCCTGCACATGAGGGTAACATTTTGTCTGGCCAAACAATATTGGTCACGTTATTTTTTTGCAAATCTGCTTTTTGAGTCATCTATTCAGATGAGAACACGTTTAGATAACATGCCATCAGGAGTTTGCTGGTGCCTTTGAATTCTACACTGCAGTACTTTAAAACAGGTGTTTGATCCTAGCGTATAAGAATGACTTCCGAAGATCACATAAAGAAATTAAATCAACAATTTTATCTGATGTTTGGGCCAATTTTTTTTTTTTAATTTTTTTCTAATATGTAGAAGTATACACTAGTCTTGTTTAAAATAAAAGTATTCTGCAAAGATTAAAGTCATTTATAAATCATAATATTTTAGCTAACTGAAACTTTTTTTCAAAAGGGCTCTTTTGAAAGGAGCTTTTAAAATTCAAATACAACAAAACAGTCTGTAAAATCCAGAGGATAAATAAATAGGCTATTGTGAACCTGCAAAATGGAAACAACTGTGAAAGTTCAAAACGTTTCACAAAATCATTTTCGCGTTTTTCAACGAGCTCTAGTTACACACTAACTACAGTAGAGTGACTTTTAAAAAGCAGCTGTGTTTTCCGCCAAGGGGTGACAGCATTTCATTGTGGGATAATGTGTGTAAATGATCCCATCACTATATAGGGTCTGATCTTGTATTCTTTGTGCATCCTAAGTTCACACTGAAGCTAACTATGTGTTAACAATAGTATTCTAGCCAAATTCTAATGTGGTAATTGTGTCATTATGCCTACCTAAGTTTCCCTTGTTTCATTGGGATATAGCATCCTATTTTCTGCTATTGAGCCGAAGTATTCAAGGGGAATTTTGCCATAGACAACTGCACAATTTTTTTGGTGATTTGCTAAGATTTTATGCGCGTTGGTAGATTTCCCTGCTGAGATAACTGCACCTTAACAGCATAGAAATCTCCTCCCTTACATGTTGTGGAATCTGGCAACTGTTCAAAAGCAGGCGGACACAATCCAAGATAGGTCAGGAAACAATCATATCAACTCAAATGGAAACATAAGAAGCCATACAGGTGCTGGACTATTATCACCCAACCTGGAATGTCACTGAGATACCTGATCAACATAATTACTCTCACAGAGATTGCCAGAGGTTCTACTACCACACTGGTAAATGGACAGCGAAACATATAAACCAGCGCACAACTTTAAAACAGGCAAAGTTTCCAAAAATACAGTTCTACTACTCTGATTTTGAAGAGGTTTTGCAACAAAAAGTTCAAATTACTTCAAATAACCAAGAAAGCGAGGGTCTTGTAAAAGACCACCAATACAAATGCAAATTTTAAATACCAGAAATTCCATACCTCTCCTGAAGAGTAACTCAAACATGAGGCAAAAAAAGAAAATGCCCAAATTGTTGCTTGCAGAATCAATAATCTAAAACATATCTCCATTACGCTGATTTAATGAAAGCTACATTTCTTTAATCCTTGCCAAAAAAAAAAAAAAAAAAAGAAAGAATATGGCTACAGAATTCATGCACCTACTTTTTATCTACATGACCTGCTTAAAGGCCTAAGCCAAGTTTCATTAAAAATTATTGGTCTCATAACTTTTTTTCCTTGAAGAGTCCCATATGGCACCAATATCAAGATAAAATTATGGCAGTGCAAAGATTTTCCCTCTCCTATTTTTAAAAAGTGCTATGAAGTGACTTTATAGCAAAAGTCAAAACCAGTAAACAGTGGTGAGATCTCTCTTGAAAAACTATCGTGGGCAGCTGCCTAAGTTTGAAACAGGGTATTTATCTGAAAGAAGACACACAACAAGAATTCTGGTGTCTAATACAGCGTACTGAGCTATACAAGTTCAGTGGAATACTATCCCCTTCTTGGAGGTTGCTTTGCTAACGCTTATTGTGGTATTAAAGAATTCTTTTCTATTACTGTGGCATCTGCTAAAAACGTCAGATGTGATCACAGCCCTTGCAAAACAAGTATTTTAACAACCAAAACCTTATGATAGGTTATATTTCAGTGACTTGGAAACAACACTGCATTATCTGAGAAAACAGCACAGATGTTGCTTAATAAACTGTTCAGTTTATGCATTGTATTAACCTCATGAAACATTTATGCAAATCTTGCATTAACAAAAGGTAAAAGAATCATTATAGGTTATGAAGAAAACAATGTGACAACCTTTTTTACCTCCGTATTTTATGAGGGCATTTTAACTCTTTGGGGTTTCTGTTTAGGAAGACACAGGGGCATTACAGATTTTCATCTATTTTGTTTTCAGTTCTGCTATCATTCCTTCCAGCTGATTTCACATTTTATAATGCTAATAGTGGATGTATGGTTTTGAGTTTCTCTACTGTCAGCTGGTCAGTAGGTCTGGGGATATATTTAATGGAATCTGACAGCTGATGGAACTGATCTCATTGAAAGGGGATTTGATATGTGGGATGAATGTGGTGACCCTCAATTCGCCATATTAATGACCATTATTATTCAAACTCTTGCAGCCAATATAACTCTTTCTTGGACACACCAGTACATGGGTATAAAAGAAATGACTTATGGATGAGTTAGTCCATATACTAGTTTGAGTGCCATTTAGATAGCATGTCAAAACAGATTAGCTATTTTACCCTGAGAGAAAATTAAAGGAAAGTCTTTTTACCCTGCACACTTGTAAACAAAGCAATCATAAAAATGGATAGTATCCCTGGACAGTCAGAAATCCAGCAAATACAAACACCTTCATATGTGGAAAAAAAATACTAGTTTACTCCAGAGTATATAAAAAGAAGCATAGCCGTCAAATCCTGTGGCTGCAACTAACAGGTTTGCTATTGGCTACCCAAATAAATTGATTATAGGCACCCCTTGCATGCAGATCATTTTTGGAAAAAGAGAAATATACAAACTTTAATTCATGCAAACCAGAGTTTAATTAGGTACATCAGAACTGTAGCAGAACGCAACATTCTGCATTCATTTGTGCCAAAATACTTACTGTTTCATTTAATCTCTCTGCTTGTTGAATGCAAGGGAAATATTGGGCACAACCAAATTTGTGCATGACAGGACAAACGATGCTATATTCCAAAATACTTCTCACATTTCTGTGATTTTTTGGAAGAAAGGAAGCTAGTTACAGATGATTTAACAGACACATAAAGAATACAGAAGGAAAGTTAAACATGTGAGCAAGAGTCACAAGGAACCATTTGCTATTAAATTATACAGACTTGCTACTTTTTTTTGGTCAGAAATAAAAATCTATTATTGATCTTTAGCACTACCTCCTATTTTGAATGTCTTTTAAAGCCAAGGGCACTCTAACACCATTTAATCAATAAATGCTTTCACATTTTTGAAGCAAATATGCAATTTGTTTACAGATTTTAAAGGCTACTAATGCATATTGCCTTTTCTCTTCCATCATGTTTGAGAGTAGTTCTACACTATCCAGCTACAGCATTTGTTGTGCTGGGCACTCCGCAACTTGTGTTATGGTGCTTGTGGTGCATGAATAATATAAGCACGTTGCAATTCTTTCCTTTCTTGCTTCAACAATTTCTGCAAAGGGAGAAAATCCTCAGAAAGGAACCATACAAAGTGATGCCACCACCACTACCAAAATAAAGTGCCGAGACACTCAACCTACACATATAAGTACTGCAGCATATGAGGAATGCATCAATAACCTTTAAGTTATTAAGGAAACCATCTGAGAAAGAGGATGTAATTAGATCATAGCAGTGAGGTTCACATTTGGTTTCCATATTTTTGAGGATTCGGTCAACATTATAATATCTCAATTACTGTATGGTTTGAAAGGCTTAACCATATGATGACACTCAATTACTCATTCATCTAGCCAAAAATGTTAAGAGCCCTTGAAAAGTCAGTTCTTTAATCTTTTATGAATCATCTTCATCTAAACATTGTCACCACATGGGCAAGGGCATTGAGTATCATGATCAGTTTATGTTCACTTACTTGTTCATCCTCTAAAGAAAATTCTAGCTCAGATTATATCTGAATTTTAATATCCACGCTACAGGACAAAATAGAGATTGGAATAAAGATGGACTTACAAATTCACAAGAAACACATGCATTTAATAAAGCTAAAAGTTAATAAGAGAAAATGTTTATCATGCATGCTATTTTTATTTGCAAATTTAGACCCTAAATACTCTAACCCGCAGTCACTTTTCGTGTACCTCATGCAAATAGTCTTCTCACCTTCCACAAGATAAGCTAACATTTAATTTATTCTGCTACTTATCATTACATATTACAACTTTAATGAAAATAAGATTAACATCATGAGAATAAAACCAGCATCTAGTATTCTGTAAATAACAAGTCAAGATACATGCATCTGCAATAGGTTCTCCAGAGATAAAAAATGAATTACAATAACACATCTTTGAATCTTCTAATTCTTGTTTCAAGTACTGATTAAAGTTCAAGCTAGCAGTAAGCAGACCCTTCTAGTCTCAGTACTTCATTTCTCATCTTTTCCTATGCAAGAACCATCTCATCTGGTAACTTCTTTGGTAACTTCTAGTTTTCAAAACTTTCTATCAGTAATTTTACAACATGAAGCCACCTGTACCTGTGTAAGTCTCTGCATTACAGAAACAAAAAAAAAAAAAAAAGAAAGAAGAAGAAGAAAAGGAACAAAAAAGAAAAAAAAAGATGAGTAAAACACATACAATTAGAAGAAAGAAATTAAATAGGGTCAAAGCTCTCTGCACATCTACTATCACACAAAGATATTTGGCCCAGACACCAGTGACCATTCACCTTATTTTAAAGGAAACAAACATAAAATAGACAAAATTGAATGAGTCACTTCTTAAGCTGTTTTTGTTCTACTTTATGTAAAATGAATATAAAAGTCTGCAGGTTTTAGGACCCTGAACGTTACATAATCCCACATATTGGCTTGCTGAACCTGAGCCACAGCTGTTCTGGTAACAGGCCCTTTGAAATTGCTGCAACTTGGAATAAAGGCAACGTTTGCAGCAATGCTGTTACATGGGTGGTAAATTTGCCACTGCCACACATTTCTAAATTTTTTTTGTGTTGCTCTTAAATGAGTGCCTATAGTACTTCGAACACCTGAAACTCCACTCCTTTGTCCATGTTGCCAGAATGGTCAGACTTCAAATGAAGTGGGTGAGTCCCACCACTGATTAAAAAAAGGCAGGTTTCAACATGCCCTAAACTTGAGTTGTTGAATCATATGAATCATATGAAAAAAGGCTGAATCCAAGTCCATAGTACCACTGTTTTATTTAAGAAGAAATACTCCAGGAGGCAAGTTTGCATTTGATAGGAATACGTCTGACAAAACAAAGCAGGGCTCACAGCACCTAGTTCATTAATTTGGATGTGAACATCATCTATTAAAAATTGAAAGTTGCTGAGCATACATAAACCCAACTGTAGGACTTGTATCAGGTATGCAAATCGAGGTATTCTGAAAGAATAAAAAGCAATCATCTAAGATAAAAAGAAGTATTATTTTAATCCAAACCACATTTTAAAATCCAAATCTGAAAATAGTGGATCTCGTTTATGTGCAGCATGTCAGTCTTTAGTACCGATGACATTTTCCCATATCTGTACTCGGTGATCCCAGTATGGATCTTACAGTGGGCTACCACATCATTACATTCTCCAGCAAAGTCCATAGGTCTATCTGAATGCTACTCTCCCAAAAGAAATGATCATGGCCCCACCTTTTTTTTTTAAATTAATTAAACATGCTTGCTCAACTTCTAGCTGAGGACTGATGGCACTTTTCTGTGAAAAGTTGGCAAAGTAATTGCATTTTCTCTGCATTTCTGGAATTACTGGGCCTAACGAACACAGCAGCACTGCTGTACTAATTCCCCTCTGCATCAGTCTTAAAGCAGTTACTGTTCCTTCTTCAGTGTCCAATCTAAAGCATTTGCAGAGAACTTTTCTTAGCTTGAACACTATAGTTCAAGTAAATTTATTGAAGTTGGGAAAGGCCAGCCAAACAGAGATAAACAAAATTCCACCTACTTTGTGTAAAGGGCTTCCTATTATTCTCATTCTAGGCCTCCAAAGGCAACAAGCCAACAAAGCATTACCACTAGATACGCCATATGTATTAGACTTAGGCCATCCGAACATCTCTCAAAACTTCTGCTAAGATTTACTAATATTTTATACCTTATTAATTTCTGTTGATTTAAAAGATATTTAAAAATACAAAAAATAAAAATAAAAAAATAAAAAAACGCAGCAGTAGTCTCTTCTATTATAGAACTACCAAACACCCTGGATTTAAACAATTTATTTATATTCTGGTTGGTTCTCTGATACATCCAAAGTGACACACTGTGGTCAATCTGTAAATTATAAAGAAGCTCAATTAAATTGAAGCTGCAGGTCTGTATTCAGTAGTAGCAGACACTAACCAAAGCATTGCTGAGGCTAAGTCAAGATTTTCATTATGTGACAGTATTGACTGAAGAAAACAGAAAACCAGCTTGGGTGTAAATCAATGAGCTTCTGCTAGGCTTTCACAAAATAAAAGACCTGCTGGATTCAAAAGTAAAATAATCGATTGTGTTACACTGAACATGTTGAAGATTGCAGGGAACAATTCCAGAACGATCCACGGCCATAATAATTTAAAAGTACTGAAAAAGAGTCAGGTTTTCTTATTTGACCTGAAATATTCAATTTTAGAAGATACAAATAAAGACAAGATGCAACAAATGCAAGGTTCTGACAAGTGAGCTAGCTCAGCACCAGGCAAGGTTATTCCGAAAGGAAATCTGGCAGAAAATTACCACATGAACAGTCAAAAAGAGCATATATAAGTAAATGAGTAAATGATTAAGATCATACATATTAGTTTTGATCACTTGTGGCTTTTTTTTTTTTTTTTTTTTTTTGGAGCTAATTCGCTTTGTTTATTAAAAAAACAAAAAAACAAACCAAAAATTACTGAACAAATAAGACCAACTGATACTGGACTGAATGGATAATGATTCAAGCTACATGATAAAATACATGTACATCATTTTTAGCTGATTTATGTCATCTGATTGAGATGAGTAAAAATAAAGTTCAATCCTTTCACACAGAATCAGAGTTATTCTTCCCCTAGTTTCCAATGTGACTAATTAGTTATTGAAATTCAATCTACGAAGGTATAATTTAAAATGGTTCCTGAACAGTCAAAAGCTTTGAGAACTCTCTGCAGCACAGTATTGGTGGTGCTCTCAGACATACCAACTACAAATAAATAATTCTTCATCTGATTGTTTTTTCCTGTTTTTAAAACATCTGGAATTATCTCCCCAGTCCTGGCTGGAGAGTGCACAGGTGGAGTGTTGGAAACTTAGGGATTTGCAGGTCCTCAGTTCGTTCAGCAGTCAAGTAGATAAACTGATGAGAAAGCAGACTGCCCAAAATGACGTATAAGAAAAATATCACAACTTCTTTTTACTAATATTACCTTCAGACAAAGCTAAAATGAGGTTTCCTTCAGTCAAATGAGGCTTTAGAAGGTTATAAAATGCATTTCACCCCATCAAAAATAGCTGGCATTATATAACCATAACCTCTTCCCTAGACAAATATGCTTCTGAAAGGCACCAAAACATGCATAATTATAGGCAACAAAACACTAAAAATATACTCTGTACCACACACATGCAGCGTAACAGCTTGATTTCATCACAACACTTAAATGCAATATTTTCCTGCATAGTATTATATTAATATGATAAAGAGCAGCCAGCCAAAAAATAGCTGAAGAGCTGCAAAGTGATTTCAGAAATTGAAAAGCAATTTCAAATGTTTGGTAAGCATTAACTTGCTCGCTATGCCCTATCAAAACCAGCTGCTGGCCCATAATTCTAACCTTTTCCCTTTCAAAAACACAGGGCCTCGAAATTCTATATTAATAAGAAATGAATATGGTAATTGAAAGAGTAAATGTAATTATAAAAGAAACCTCCCACAATCAAAACCCTCCTCTTATTACATCAGCCTGTTCTACTAAAGGAGCAATTTGAAAATGTGCTCCCATGCAGCACGCTTCTGTATCGGCAAAGATGTTTTCTGAAATTTCAAAACATTCTTCCGTATCACTTGGTGAACGACCTTACTGAACATTCACCTGCCACATCTCTAATTAGTGAATGTAGTGACACATTCCCTGGAATGTATCTCAGCATCGATTTCACATACATGCATAGTATAAACACCCAGATTATGCGATTAAATTGAGATATTTTCTTCGCCGAGAGAATGAAAGAGTAGGATGGCTAAGGTAGAATACATTACAGGCTAACCACTATGCTGCTACCCCAGCTTTTGAAAATGCTTCTGTATGTCTAGTCAACATCCAGGTTCATTGAGGGGCAAGATGAGTAAGATGAATATCTTTCCTTGTAAGACCTATGAGAGTCCTTCTGGTACTCATGGCCATCTTTAAACACACCAAGTTGTTTGCTCATGTTGTGAAGACAGTCAAATATCCTGCAGGCAGTAAATTGATTTCCAACCATTTATATGCAGCAATGTGGAGGAAAAAAAACTGTGTTGAGAAACCTGGCCACCATGCTGTATACCTTCAGATAAATACATCAACCTTCAGATAAGTACATCATTTTGTTTGCAATTCAAAAATCAAAAGCTTGGCTCTACACTGAAATACTGAAATTGTGTGGCATTTTGCGTACCCTAAAAACACCCTTTCAGCATTTGTCTCTCTTTTCACTTTCGGATCTCTAACTAGCATTCCTTGTAGTACGTTGGATATGGCTGAAAGCAGAGGGATTGCCAGTAAGCCTGGATAAACTCACTTTGGTACTAGCACATTATTATATGCTCCATAAAGCACTTCAAGATGTCTGACTATTAGGAAGGATCTGTAAGAAATTGAAGCTGCCATTGTTTGTAAATTTGCAAACTTCACTGCCAAAGATCTCAGCAATTAACAGCTTCATGCACTGCAATTTTAAATAATAATAATTTCCATTGATAAATTAAAAAAAAAAGTTACTGAAATTATGGAGGCTGCAAGTAAAAAAAAAAATGTACAAAAAAGTATATATTATGCAAATTAACATTGCATTAAAAATGACAACTACCCTTATTCCAGATAAGGAATATTCCTGACTGTCACTATGAGAAAAATCCTCTTCCGACTGTTGTTTTTCAGCTGATGATATTCAGGACAGCAGGTCAGCATTCAAAGCATGAGGAAAATTACACAGAGGCTTCATGCAACCAGTGAGGGCAACTGCTGAGCTGATGGAACAGTTTATGCTGAAGACTCTCTTTTGTCATTGGAAGAAGTAAAGTTGCCAAAAAAAAAAAAAAAAAAAAAAAAGGAAATGATAAAAAAAATGCAGCAAGCATAAAAGTTGCTCTGCATTTTCACTGAATTCATAAAAGCCACAAGTTCAAATGAATGAACATGCAATAACAAGCATCCTTTTGCTGTTTGACACCAGGAAGATGTCCAAATGCATTAAAAAGAACAGC
Source organism: Pavo muticus (assembly GCA_016647715.1). Taxonomy (NCBI): domain Eukaryota; kingdom Metazoa; phylum Chordata; class Aves; order Galliformes; family Phasianidae; genus Pavo; species Pavo muticus. The sequence continues at coordinate 3,175,896 of JACDJE010000015.1, read as the reverse complement.
CCAGTAGATGACATACCACTGGCATAGCTTACAGTAATCTTTGAAGGTAAAACAGACTCATAAATTATGCAGTCTTTGAAGAGTGCTAAAAGGGCTTTGAACACTGAAATGCAGGGGATATTCAACCTTTTTAAGTTGCACATGAAAATATTTTTTTGCATCTACAACGCTCTTTGAATCTGTTATCTTACAACACTCCCATGCTGTTTCAAATGTACACATACCTATTAAAAGAGTAAGTGTAAAAGCACAACTCTAAGAGCAAGCCTCTTCATTTTATAGTTAAATAGCAGCCTAGAACATGAGTGCATAATCAGTAGAACACTCCAACCTGTACTTCTTTCCTCCTTCCCTTCTCCTGTAAGCATTTTAAGGGCAATTTTGTGCAGGATGCTTTCTATCATGATCAGAAAAAAATAAATGTAAGGGTTTGGTACAAAGGACTTTTATATATCCAAACCTGCAGAAGCAAGCTCAGAGAAAACAAACAATCAGTCAGAGAGAACGCAAGAATCTGAAATCACCTCTTTGATCATATGTGGGCATGAGAACTGAGGCATGAGCAGAGGGGCTGGATTTGTCCTGATCTTCCCCCACACCTTCAGTTCCCTCTTTCCCACTCAAATATGCAGTGGGATTTTTACCTTACCTCACTTCTTTGCAAAAACAGATGAAGCTCTGTATATTACAGTCAAACTCTAAACAAAAATCAAGTAACAAATATCAAGATGATCACATTAGTTAATCATCTTGCATAATAACTTCCTACATAAGACCCTGCATCTTGGATTGAGAGTTTCTGAAGTGAATCATCCCCATTTACTACTATTGGAGTACTCACAGAACAGGCACAGAGATTANTGGCTACAGAATTCATGCACCTACTTTTTATCTACATGACCTGCTTAAAGGCCTAAGCCAAGTTTCATTAAAAATTATTGGTCTCATAACTTTTTTTCCTTGAAGAGTCCCATATGGCACCAATATCAAGATAAAATTATGGCAGTGCAAAGATTTTCCCTCTCCTATTTTTAAAAAGTGCTATGAAGTGACTTTATAGCAAAAGTCAAAACCAGTAAACAGTGGTGAGATCTCTCTTGAAAAACTATCGTGGGCAGCTGCCTAAGTTTGAAACAGGGTATTTATCTGAAAGAAGACACACAACAAGAATTCTGGTGTCTAATACAGCGTACTGAGCTATACAAGTTCAGTGGAATACTATCCCCTTCTTGGAGGTTGCTTTGCTAACGCTTATTGTGGTATTAAAGAATTCTTTTCTATTACTGTGGCATCTGCTAAAAACGTCAGATGTGATCACAGCCCTTGCAAAACAAGTATTTTAACAACCAAAACCTTATGATAGGTTATATTTCAGTGACTTGGAAACAACACTGCATTATCTGAGAAAACAGCACAGATGTTGCTTAATAAACTGTTCAGTTTATGCATTGTATTAACCTCATGAAACATTTATGCAAATCTTGCATTAACAAAAGGTAAAAGAATCATTATAGGTTATGAAGAAAACAATGTGACAACCTTTTTTACCTCCGTATTTTATGAGGGCATTTTAACTCTTTGGGGTTTCTGTTTAGGAAGACACAGGGGCATTACAGATTTTCATCTATTTTGTTTTCAGTTCTGCTATCATTCCTTCCAGCTGATTTCACATTTTATAATGCTAATAGTGGATGTATGGTTTTGAGTTTCTCTACTGTCAGCTGGTCAGTAGGTCTGGGGATATATTTAATGGAATCTGACAGCTGATGGAACTGATCTCATTGAAAGGGGATTTGATATGTGGGATGAATGTGGTGACCCTCAATTCGCCATATTAATGACCATTATTATTCAAACTCTTGCAGCCAATATAACTCTTTCTTGGACACACCAGTACATGGGTATAAAAGAAATGACTTATGGATGAGTTAGTCCATATACTAGTTTGAGTGCCATTTAGATAGCATGTCAAAACAGATTAGCTATTTTACCCTGAGAGAAAATTAAAGGAAAGTCTTTTTACCCTGCACACTTGTAAACAAAGCAATCATAAAAATGGATAGTATCCCTGGACAGTCAGAAATCCAGCAAATACAAACACCTTCATATGTGGAAAAAAAATACTAGTTTACTCCAGAGTATATAAAAAGAAGCATAGCCGTCAAATCCTGTGGCTGCAACTAACAGGTTTGCTATTGGCTACCCAAATAAATTGATTATAGGCACCCCTTGCATGCAGATCATTTTTGGAAAAAGAGAAATATACAAACTTTAATTCATGCAAACCAGAGTTTAATTAGGTACATCAGAACTGTAGCAGAACGCAACATTCTGCATTCATTTGTGCCAAAATACTTACTGTTTCATTTAATCTCTCTGCTTGTTGAATGCAAGGGAAATATTGGGCACAACCAAATTTGTGCATGACAGGACAAACGATGCTATATTCCAAAATACTTCTCACATTTCTGTGATTTTTTGGAAGAAAGGAAGCTAGTTACAGATGATTTAACAGACACATAAAGAATACAGAAGGAAAGTTAAACATGTGAGCAAGAGTCACAAGGAACCATTTGCTATTAAATTATACAGACTTGCTACTTTTTTTTGGTCAGAAATAAAAATCTATTATTGATCTTTAGCACTACCTCCTATTTTGAATGTCTTTTAAAGCCAAGGGCACTCTAACACCATTTAATCAATAAATGCTTTCACATTTTTGAAGCAAATATGCAATTTGTTTACAGATTTTAAAGGCTACTAATGCATATTGCCTTTTCTCTTCCATCATGTTTGAGAGTAGTTCTACACTATCCAGCTACAGCATTTGTTGTGCTGGGCACTCCGCAACTTGTGTTATGGTGCTTGTGGTGCATGAATAATATAAGCACGTTGCAATTCTTTCCTTTCTTGCTTCAACAATTTCTGCAAAGGGAGAAAATCCTCAGAAAGGAACCATACAAAGTGATGCCACCACCACTACCAAAATAAAGTGCCGAGACACTCAACCTACACATATAAGTACTGCAGCATATGAGGAATGCATCAATAACCTTTAAGTTATTAAGGAAACCATCTGAGAAAGAGGATGTAATTAGATCATAGCAGTGAGGTTCACATTTGGTTTCCATATTTTTGAGGATTCGGTCAACATTATAATATCTCAATTACTGTATGGTTTGAAAGGCTTAACCATATGATGACACTCAATTACTCATTCATCTAGCCAAAAATGTTAAGAGCCCTTGAAAAGTCAGTTCTTTAATCTTTTATGAATCATCTTCATCTAAACATTGTCACCACATGGGCAAGGGCATTGAGTATCATGATCAGTTTATGTTCACTTACTTGTTCATCCTCTAAAGAAAATTCTAGCTCAGATTATATCTGAATTTTAATATCCACGCTACAGGACAAAATAGAGATTGGAATAAAGATGGACTTACAAATTCACAAGAAACACATGCATTTAATAAAGCTAAAAGTTAATAAGAGAAAATGTTTATCATGCATGCTATTTTTATTTGCAAATTTAGACCCTAAATACTCTAACCCGCAGTCACTTTTCGTGTACCTCATGCAAATAGTCTTCTCACCTTCCACAAGATAAGCTAACATTTAATTTATTCTGCTACTTATCATTACATATTACAACTTTAATGAAAATAAGATTAACATCATGAGAATAAAACCAGCATCTAGTATTCTGTAAATAACAAGTCAAGATACATGCATCTGCAATAGGTTCTCCAGAGATAAAAAATGAATTACAATAACACATCTTTGAATCTTCTAATTCTTGTTTCAAGTACTGATTAAAGTTCAAGCTAGCAGTAAGCAGACCCTTCTAGTCTCAGTACTTCATTTCTCATCTTTTCCTATGCAAGAACCATCTCATCTGGTAACTTCTTTGGTAACTTCTAGTTTTCAAAACTTTCTATCAGTAATTTTACAACATGAAGCCACCTGTACCTGTGTAAGTCTCTGNAAAAAAAAAAAAAAGGATGAAACCAAACAAAGACATGCTCCAGGGGTGCACCCAATGGGCCCCAACCTCTAATAAGCATTCAGCCCAAGGAATCCCACAGGGGTAGGTCATAATAACCCCCCCCTTTCAAGTACAGTGTCTTCAGTGCCAGCCGTTCTACTCTGTTCCACAAGTCCATTCCTTTTGGGTCACTCCACTTATTCATGTGGACAAAGCCTAAGAATTGCACACACTAATCTCCTTTGCGAGTACCTTTGTCAAGATGTCTACTGCCAGGAGGTGTTTTTTGTTGCCAGTGGTGGCGGTGGTTTTTTATTTTAAAGTTGTTCTACACACAGCCAAATAAAGATGTAAATAATTGACATTTAATTTCTTCAAGGTATTATTTTAATTGTTATAAAGTTTTGCTTGAAATGATTAATGTGTATAAATGTATATGGCAAGTTATATATTAACAATTGTATCCCATAGGTAAAAGCAAAAGAAAATTTATTATTGCATTTAATTTATCAAACATGTAATAAGAATGTCATTACTCAATCCTCCCTTCTATATAACTATAAACAATAGCCTACTTCCTTCCGAGCTTCGTATTGCCATAAGACCAAAACCAAATACACAGTTTCAAGGAAAAAATTACTCCTTTTTCATAATTGCCTAATGGAGTGTAGAAAAAGCTCTTGAAATTCTACAAAGGCTAAAACCATGAGTAATAGCTAGATGTATAGGTTTTCAGCAATAATTCAGGGATACTTCAGTTTCTGTTCTTGGGACATATTCAAAATTTAACTCACACAATTACCCAAATGTAGCATCTCCAAGCAGAACACCCTCAAAAATGGATGTGCAATTGCTTCAGAGGTGATGTACAAACATTTGGAAGAGAGGAATGAAAGGGAGAATGCAGCTTAAGTTGCCATATCATGCTATCTATGTTCTTTCAAAATAGTCTGGATTTTGCTAGCCATAATTTATTACTAACTCTGACACAGGGAATCACAGAAGTTTAGGAAGGGTCTGTAGTGGGGTTTAAAAACAAAACCTCTCCGTTATTCACTTTACTTAGAATGAAACAATCTTTGTGGTTTGGGTCTTCTGTTTCTTTGTTTTTACCTAAAAAATAGATACTTCTGAAAAATCATGCAAGAGAGCCAGTAGCAGACCTTTATAAATGCAGCTAGTTGAGATCAATTTCAAAATTACTTGTTGGTTCTCTTTTCTTTTCCTCATACACATATTTGTATGTATATATAAGGCAAGCAATCTTTTAACCAACACCAAAAGTTGTAACTACTTTGAGTTGCTCTTTCCAATGATAATTCATAAACAAGGCAGATTAGTTTTCCTGTTTGTAATAATCTTCATTCATGTCAGCACCTTCCGCATAGCCATTTCCTCAGTAACGTGACATCTCCCCCAATTCATTCTTTCACTCCTTATCTCTCTTTTAGCGATGTTTATTTCTGCTCCATCTCTACAATGCTTAATGATTTTAATTTCATACACATTTAAACAGAACCTGATAATTCCCATAACCATCAAAGCCCATGAGTTCATGAGATTTGAGCAGGAGAAACAAACAGCATTAGCAGACAATAAAAAAACTGTGCAGTTAAGTGTTACGCTCTCATATAAAGAGCTAATCAAATAATATGACATACATCTAAGTTACTGACAGCCAGAAGCATATTTTTATATTTCCATTTAAAAGAAACTACACTCAAGTGCTCATGCACAGATACAACATGCACATAGTTTTCATATTTTCTTCTGAGGACTGCAATCTCTAGAGTGCATCAAATAAAATAGCCCTTGGAATATATGGATTCTCTTTAAGTCAAGTGAACACCAGCACTTAACAATTTTAACCAAGATTAAATAAACAATTAATTAGCACATATAACTACCTCTCTCCACCTGCTACTGGATGCAGTAGCCCTCTGTCACCCAGCTGCTCATGCCAAATACACAGCAGGCCAAACAGCTTTCTGGATTGAGCACTGCACAAACTGGGTCATAATTTTAGGGCCTTTCCCTAAAGTCCACAGCAATATTCAGTAACTTATCTGGGGTGGATGTTCTGCATGAATCTGAAGGAAGATACCCTCACAGGGCTGCACTGTCAGCAAAAATGGCATCAACATGGACGTTCTGTATCTCTTCCCATATGCTGAGGAATCAGGGTTGAAAGGGGAACTCCTTGCAAATGGAAGTCAAGGCCTTGATCAAAAACTGAAAGTCAAGCCCATGCAAGAAATACTGCACTAATGGTTGAGAGCCAGACTAGCATGCACCTGGCAGGATTAATTTCATATTGTCACACTTTTAATTTTAAAATCAAAACGATTTTGAAAATGTCTGTTGCTTTTTCTTAAAAATTAGATTTTTTAATTTCTATTTTTAATGAAGTGTTTCCTGATAGAGATGTCAGATCCAATCTATACTGAGAGCAGAGGCTGTTTGTTCCTTTATGGTAAGCAAACATCTGGTTTTCAAGCTACCATAAATAAGAAGTAACAAATACATTTTAAAATTTGGCTGTCCTTGATCCTTATTCTTTAGAAGTTTCATATACTGATATTGTTACGAGTTTCAAGGAACTTCAGGACCTACACAGAGAAGACTTGACAAAATAGAAGTTCATATAATATTACAGAAGCATCAATTTAAATACACTAAAATTTCGAAATTTGTTTAATTTACATGCATTAATAATTCATGCCTCACTTTCTCCAGGAAACTGTGAAAAAAGTCCATTTCTTAAAATAACAATATATTCACACCTTCTTTATGGCTTTCACATGACATTTGCTTAAAAATGCTTTACACTCACTGGTCTATTTTTGCAAACATATTGCAGCCTTATTTTAAAATACCTCAGTTTAACTTTACAAATGCACACACAAGCAGTCAGACAAGCGCAGGTGAAGAAGTACAAAAGCAGAACAGAGAAGCTATTTGTATACATTTGGGACAGGCAAGGTAGGAAGGGTGGGGGAGTTGCCCTCTATGTTAAAAAGTGGATAAACTGCAAGGAGCAGGAGCTGAGAAAACAGTCTGAGAACAGTTCTGAGAAACAGCCAGGAATGGGTTGAGAGCCTGTGGGTTAAGATTACGGAAGGGACCAATAAAGAATAGCTGGTGGTCGGGGTCCACTACAGGACGAGGCCTTCTTGCTTCAGCTGCAAGAAGTGTCGCACTCGTAGGCTCTCATCCTGATAGGGGATTTTAACCACCAGATATCTGCCGGGAGAACAACATGGAGATTCCTGGAGTCCACTGACAATAGCTTTCTGGTGCAGGTATTGGACACACCAACCAGAGGCGAAGCTGGACCTGGTGCTCACCAGTGCAGAGGAGATTGTGAAAGACATTAAGATCAGAGCCAGCCTGGGCTGCAGCAGCCATGCCCTGATTGAGTTTGTGATCTTGAGGAATGTAAACCTTACAAAGAGCGGAGACAGGACCCTGAACATCAGGAGAGCAAATTTCAGGCTGTTTAAGGAATCGTTGGACAAGATCTCCTGGAAAGCTGTCATTAGAGACAACAAGTGAAGCAAAGCTGGCTACTCTTCAAAGATGCCCTTCTGAGAGAGCAAGAGCTCTCCATCTCTCAGAATAGGAAAGCAAGCAGAGGAGGCAGAAAATCAACATGGATGATCTAAGACCTGTTGGGAAGGGAAAAGAAAGACATGTACAGGCGCTGCAAATAAGTACATGTCGCCTAGGAAGAATACAGGAATGCTGTCCAGACATGCAGAGATGGATTAAAGAAAGCCAAGGCACAGATGGAACTGAACTTGGCGAGGGATGTTAAAAACAACAAGAAGGGGTTCTGTAGGTACATTTTACATTGGTCAGGAGAGAGAGGGCAAAGAAAGCGTACCTACTCTGATAAATGGATAAAGGAGAAGTGGCTACAACAGATATGGAGAAGGCTGAAGTACGCATTGAGCTCTTTGCCTCAGCCTTCACTGGCAGCCAGGATTCTCCTATTTCTCACATCCCTGAACCTCTTGGTGGGAAATGGGGGAGCAAACTCCCCCAGGGGTCTGTCTTGGGACCACTACTCTTTAACATCATCATCAGTGTCACAGATGATGGGATCAAGTGCAACCTCAGCAAGTTTGCTGATGACACCAATCTGAGAAGAGCAGTTGATACAGCAGAAGGAAGGGATGCCATCCAGAGAGACCTTGATAAACTTGAAAGATGGGCCCACATGAACCTAATGAGCTTCAACAAAGCAAAGTGCAAGGTTTTGCACTTGGATTGGGGTAACCCCACATACGTATACAGTCTGGGAGAAGAATTCCTTGAGAGTAGTGCTGATGAGAAGGACTTAGGGGTCCTGGTAGGTGAAAAACTTAACACAAGCCAGCAGTGTGTGCCTGGAGCCTGGAAGACCAATGATATCCTGGGCTGCATCAGAAGAGGGGTGGCCAGCAGGGCGAGGGAGGTGATTATCCTTCATCTTCTGATGCCCCATCTAGAGTACTGCATCCAGGTCTGGGGTCCCCAACACAGGAAAGATGCCAAGCTTTTGGAGAGGTTCCAGAAGAGGACCACAGAGATGATCAGAGGGCTGGAGCACCTCTCCTATGAAGACAGGCTGAAGGAACTGGGCTTGTTCAGCCAGGAGAAAGCTGTAGGGAGACCTCATTACAGCCTTCCAATATTTAAGAGGAGATTATAAACAGGGGGGAAATCAACTTTTTACATGGGTAGATAGTGGTAGGACAAGGGGGAATGGTTTTAAATGAAAGGAGGGAAGATGTAGATTAGATATCAGGGGGAAGTTTTTCACTGAGAGGGTGGTGAAGTGCTGGAACAGGCTGCCCAGAGAGGTTGTGGGTGCCCCATCCTTGGAGCTGTTCAAGGCCAGGTTGGATGGGGCCCTAGGCAACCTGGCCTAGTACTTGATCTAGTGGTTGGCAACCCTGCCTGTATCAGGGGAGTTAGAACTTGATGATCCTCAAGGTGTCTTCCATCCCAAGTCATTGTATGATTCTATGATACATATGTAAACTATGCCAATACTGAATCTTTGACTTGTCTTGCTATATGATTCAATTCCCCATTGAATCAAAGTTTAGATTAGTTCCATTTCTCTTAATGAATGCATGTAATTTCCTTTAATATTCACTGAAATTAAATACACATAGAAATACAAAACAAAGCTTTATCATATAAATAAGCAGACATAGATAACCAGCATGCTATGTACATCAGTGGGCTGGTGTACAGAAACAAATGAAAATATATTCTGGCTCTCTTTCATGAAGGGAATTTATAAAAACTAACAACTTGGCAACAAATTTCTTTTGTTCAATTCTTTGCCCTGCTCCCACACATCTCAGCAGAGTGCTTGCAAAGGAACCCAGGGATATTTATTCTTGGTGTCAAAATCAACTTCTCCAGCACAGGGATCATCAAGCTTCCAGCACAGGGATTCCTTATTCAAAACCCAGATTTGGGGTTCATAGACTTGTATTAAGTATCACTTTATTATCTACTAAAGACCTGAACTACAACACGAAACAATGGCAAAGATTTGTAGTGTTCTTGCTGAAAATTTCAGAAAAACAGCAGTAGCAGGTTTAGCAACTCTACTCATTTATTGTAACCTCAGTGAAACCCAGAGCATTAATCAGAATTAATTAAAACATATTTCAGATCACCTTGAAATTTGTAAAGAACACTAAGCAATCAAACAAAAATGATTCTTTAACACTGTACCTGATGTTACATTTTTATCAGCTTCTAGATTCCCTTTCTTCAGAAATTAAACACGAACCAAACTGAAGTTTTCTAATTAAGTATGTTTCACAGAGCCACACTTAAGCAAAGCCTACAAATGGGAAACAGGGAGTTGGTAGCAAATATCTGAACTTTGCATTGAAAGAATCAAGAGATGAAAGAACTCCTTTTCATGCCTCAGTAATAAAGTTAGCATTGATACAAAGCAGAATCAAATTCAAGAGCTCCCCATTCTCATTGAAATAAAATAGAAGTTCTTTTTATTCTGGTTAATTTTTTTTTTTCCTCATCTTATTCCCAAGTGTTTTACATGGGTAAGTTCAGGCCAAGTGGCACCCAGCAAGAACTCTCTTTTGTGGCCAGACCCGCCGTGCACTTTTTTGCACCAATCTGCTCTGGTGAAACCAGTGGGAATAGACTACTTTCTACAGATGGATTGCTGCCCTCAGCTCAGGGCTGGCATGAGATACACTCAAAAAGAAGAAGAGCTCACTGAAACCCTAAAAACAGGAATGATAATTTTGGCCACAGCAGGTTGTTTCTTCAACCAAGAAGTAAAGAAACTTATGTTTTCCAGATTTTAGTGGAAGAAAAAAGGAATTCCAATAAATATGAGGATAAAGAACACGGTGCCAAAAATCCTATATGAAAAAAGTTGGTTCACACAAGACCTTTCTTGTTAGAAATGGAAATCTGTGAGATGCAACAGCTTATTGCTTTAAAAAGCCTTTCATCAGTTCTATTTCCCAGATTATTATCCATGAAATTTAGTGGCTGAGGAGCTAATATTTTGAACCTTGAAAACTTCTTTGGCCCAAGAAATTTAAATGGGGGGGTTATAGTGGGGGAGGGAATATCCATATTGCCAGAAGCAACAGGAGGAAGCCATTACCATTACTTACACAATCTATTTTCACTGAGACTGTTGCCCAATATAATTTACAAAATTTGTTGGAAATGCATTAGCAGTTGAACAGCAAGCAAGAAAAAAAATAAATTAAAAACCTAGCTTACCAAGCTTCAAATTTTATTGAACGTCAGTTGCAATCCCTGCAGTCAGCAGTCTATAACCTTTTGAAGTCCAAAGGACTTTTTGTTTTTTTTAAATGTGCAGGTTTAGGATACTTTTCCTGGATTCAGCGCAAATTAAGTGTGCAACAATAAGCTCAAATGCGAAAGTATCCTTCCATGCCAAGTAAGAACGTCAAGAACATAAAGGTCTCACACAAATGCATGCTGTATTAGGTTCACGTGCCTATGTTTGGTAGTGAGGAGCTGTAGGGGTGGCCTCTGTGAGAGCTGCCCCATATCAGATCAGCTCCAACTACTGCAAAATGGACCTGCCACTGGCCACAGCTGAACCATTGAGCAATACTGGTTTCACCTCTGGGAGAGCAGACTGAAGGAAGGGAAATCTGCTGCACAACAGCAGCTGGGAAAGAGGAGGGAGAAAATGAAAAACAGCCCTGCAGCCACCAAAGTCAGCACAAAAGGATGGCAGGAGGTGCTCCAGGCTCAGAGCGGAAGCTCCCTGCAGCCCAGGAGAGGCCCATGGTGGAGCAGGCTGTCCCCCTGCAGCCCATGGGCACCAGGTAGAGCAGATCTCCACACGCAGCCGTGAAAGAGCCCACAGTGCAGTAGTGGATGTGGCCCCAAGGAGCCTGCAGCTAAAGGATCTGCTGCAGGAGCAGGCCCAGCCCAGAGCTGCAGCTGGTGGAGACAGCAGGAGTGGAGTAGGAGGTCTGGGGGAGCTGCCACCTGTAGGGACCCATGCTGGAGCAGTGCAGTCCTGAAAGATGGACCTACGTTAGAGCAGTTCTTGAAGAGTTGCAGCCTTCAAGAAGCCCATGCAGGTTCAGGTCAGGAAGGATGATACTCCATAGGAGAGAATCTCATGCCAGGGCAGGGGAAGAGAGTGGGGATGAAGGAGCAGCAGAGACAAAGCGTTATGGACTGACCACAGCTGCCATTCCTCTTCTGCTCACAGGAAGGAAGTAGAAGATCGTGGACTGGACTGGGAGAGTGGGAAGGTGTTTGGGGGATGCTTGTAGTTCTTACTGCTCTGCTCTGTTAGGAGTAGGCAATAAGTTACATCAATCTCCCTTTGCTGTGTCTATTTTGCCCATGATGTTAATTGGTGAGTGACCTCCTGTCTGTGTCTCATCTCATTTTCTCCCATTCTGTTGAGGAGGGGCATGGTGGAGGCTGTTAGCCATCAGTGCAAAAGTACCACACATGCTTAGCTATACGTGGACAAACATACGTATTTATACACACACAGTGCATGAAGTGCCATTTCCAGGCTGCATTTTATTTGGTAATGAAACTGATTCCCTGCTAGTTGCACAGTACTCCCAAGCACTTACACTTTTTTATTGCTTCAGAATGTTTAATAGCCACATAAAATTATTCTATTTCTGCATGAATGCATTGTGTTTTTTACATTTTAAAATAATAAAAAGGATAGCATGCATTTTCTTAGCAGAAAAAGAGTGCTTCCCTGATTCTTTTGTAAGTAGACCCCCTCTTTTCTTTCTCTTCCTAGTTTAATTTTTATTGAAAGTTCCTTTGGCACAAAAGGTCTGTACCCTGAGAGAATAAAATTCTGCCTTGTCACAGGAAAGCTTCAAGAAGTTCCACTGGAAGAATCAAGAAACATTTCAAGGTGCATCTCAGGAGGTTTTCCACTAATCTCACCCTCAAGGGATAACGGTGCATAAAGTAGTTAGAGGATGGTGCGTGCCAATTCTGCCTGTCAGGGAAATCCTGTGGGACATTTTCTCAGCCCCAGCAAGCCAGTTAATCTTCTTTTTGAACCTGAGGGACTCCAGCATGCAGCTATCTGTTCTAACATAAGAGTATGTCTCATGTCATGCAAAGTTAATATGCTCGTTATCTCTCACCCTTACAATCTGTGTAAGGTTGTATACCCTTAGCATCAAAAAAGAGGGACTGCACTGTTACACAACCTTATATTGCCTGGTTTGCCATACCAACAACCTGTCAGCTTAAGATGTTGCAATTCCTTGCATTGTATATGCAATTCTGTACATAATAATAGTATTAAACTTTCCTTACTGAAACCAGACTAATATCCTAAGTCTCATCAAGATCATACAGATCACAGTTAAAAGTCTAAAATGTGGTTACAGATAACAGAACGTATTTCCACACGGCAGCCAGGTTGTATGCTGCTATCCATTCAACTTGTCACACTTCTTTGGTTCTGTGCCAGCTGACATGTATCCTGCGTAGCTTAGTGAGAAAGAAACTGCTTGCTGACTTTACCTTCTAGATATGCTGCTATTTTCTCCCCGGTACCTTTTATGCATTTGCTTAGAATTTGTTTCAGAGAAATACTAATAGCTGAGTGGCACATTCTTCTGACTTTTTCCACTTTGAAATTAGTGATGTTTTTTGGTAGCTTTTTTATCCTACTTAAGACAAAATACTGCCAAAAACAACAGTACAGACCAGCATGCGTGAAGTCAAATTCACCTTGTGTGCTGGAAATCAGACAGCTGATAGTAATTGTGGACTACCTTCCCACAGCAACATGCATCTAGCAGCCTTCCCTATGAACTTCACAATCCTATCCCATTCTATTACACAAAAACACAGGCAAGTACTAATCATATTTTCTTCACAAAGGAAGATGTAGGACTGTCAATAATTCCAGGGATTTGCCCTCCAAATCTACCATCAGGCAACACAAAAGAGGAATCAAAACAAGAGTCATTTTCATAATTTTCAGGAACTATTTGCAGGTAGCTGCTCTACCCAGGTCATCTCATTCTACAGGTAGCTTAAGTCATGTAAATTTCAATGGAACGGCAGCTGTTTGCTTGGGGGTAGGATTCCTTGGTAGGAGATTTTACATGAGAAAGACAGATTAAATTAGTTCTATGTATCTATTCTACCAAATATTATTTAGACACCCTCTGAAAGAAATTATTTGGGTAGAGAAAATACAAATCACAATATTACATATCACACTACTATGGGGTGCATAACATCAGATAGGACAGAGAACAATTGAATTTGTTGCCAGAAGCAAGTGAAAGCTGCTGAAGGAGTTAAGTTTTCTAGTTGGTGAGTAGTAGAGAGAAGTCCAGCTTCCTTCCTGAACAGCAATAGACCACAATCTGTCAGCACACCAAATATGTTGCCCAGGCTGCATAAGCACTAATCCTGCACCTAACCCTGCCTTTCTCTCATGACTACCTAATGATTAGCTCCTGAGGTTATAAAGTTTAATATAAGCTCAAACACACAGTCCACATCTGCCCAAGATTATTCTGTGGAAACAATACCCAGTAAGCAGGATCAATCCAGATCAACAACTAAGTTGGCATCTGACATGTAGTAAAGGTATATGATAGAAATTTATCAGCCAAACATACACAATGGAGGACTACTGAATATACACTGCAGTATCTACTGTCATAATCTAAGTGATGAAAGTAGGTATAGGCAGGACTCAGCAGTCAACAGTTATTTAGATCACTGTGGACACCTTGCTAGGTAAAAAGCCAAAAATGTGGCATCCACTGGGAGTTTTGAAGCCTTACCATTTACAAAACTCAAGTACTTCTTTCCCAGATCTTAGTATTTTTCCATATAGCCAGCGGTAGGCAGCTCAGTACCTATGGGGTAGATCCATTAGACAAGGGCAGCAACCATTGTTAAATCACTGTTAATCTCTGGCATTGTTCTTCCGTACAGGATAGCAGAAAGCATTTCATTTTAGCTCCTTTTCATCCAACAGCTTTTAAACAGAATTAAACAAGTCAGTCATCATGCTAGAAGATGCCAAAGGCTTAGGCAGACATGCAAATAATTATAATCAAAGTCAGTGCTACACAGGATGGAAGGAAACAAGAATAGAAGAACAAGAGCTCTCATCAGCCTGAAACTCCAGTACTTCTCCTTGCAGGATGTTAAGTGGCTTTGCTTTTCTTCACTGCCAGTCTCCTCCTTGTACAAGCTTCCAACTGCTATTTGAAAACTATCCCATTCGACCCAACCAGCTATCAGTGTACATCTACATTGTTCACAAGGGTCTAGTTTAAGCAGCTCTGTAGAAACAAGAGCCCAATTCAGTGATTGAAAACCTCTCATCTCCCATTGATTCAAGGAGAGATGAGGGAATCATTATTACGGAAGAAGCATTTAGCAGTGTCTGAAGCCCACATGCAAACTGCACACAGAACTGTAGCTCTTGCTTCAATGGGTAATAATTAACTACTGTTGTTGATCTAAGCTGTGTGAACCAAGGTCCCTGGATCTGGCCTTACACCTGTTAGGAATCATCTACCAGGTATGCTATGCATGACAGAGTCAGGGAGCCCGACTACTGCTCATTTATACTGAAGTGACCCTGTGAACAGCATATGCTGATACTACAGCTAAAGTGTTTAAGATAAACTCTTGGTAGGTCTTGGAGAAGAATGCCAATAATATGTGATATTTGGATGATGTTTTCTAAGAATCATAGTTAAGTGTTGAATTTACTTGTGTAGTCTTATATTTTTAACGAGAGGACAATGTGAGGGGGAAAGTTGCTCCTAGGCATTCGTATAACTAAACCTTTCGAGACCTCGAGCTTTCAACAATAAAATACTATCAAAAGTACAGAAAAAAAAAAAAAAATCATAACAAACATTTAGCATTGATTTAGATGGTCAAATCAGGTCCTTGAAGTTGTTCCCAATATTTCAGGGTCAATTTATTAGGCCCATAACTGTTTCGTGAATCCCCGTTTCACAGTCTAGGGATCAAAACCAACCATTTACTTCTTTTGAACAAATGACTTACCAGCTGTACAAACAAATGCAGACATAAATAAAGTAAAGAATTTGTGCAGTAAGGTGAGGCAGAACCTATACAGAGAAGATTATACATTTAATAGATTGGAAAACAGCAGAAAATCAGCTATTCTACATTTATATCTTTACATACTTGGAACCATATGCAATAAATAAATTGTTTATCTACCTAAATGATTGTAGCTGACTGGAATGTAAAGACCAGAAGATATTCTGTTTTCAACACAGTGATCTCACTGCTTTGATTACTATATTTACCATTTTATACCTCCTAGATCTGTTTTATGCAAAATAAATCATAGCCAAATTCACTGACCCAAATCTCATTTGCAACTAACCATCTTTAGTAATATTATAGTATGCTTGCATTCCACTGCAATTAAAAATAAATAAATAAATAAATAAAAGCCACAAAACCCATGAATCCTTTAGGGTACTGCTCACCAATTTAAAAGTGGCATATTAAACTTCTGAAAACCTTAGTAATCTGCAGTATAAAAGCCCATTTTATGTTAGTAGATAATTTAGCATCCATAATCTAATTAAATTACATGAGTGACAACTGTATTCTCTACATAAATGATGTATCAATAACAGATAATGTACGCGCTTAAGAGACTGGAACTCCATCAAAAAAAAAGTTGTTAGAAATGCTTGCCCTTATCATAAATCCAGCTAACATTACGGGCTGAATTCTGCTGCCTTACTGATATCTCATCAACAGGGGACTATCTACCAGAGGAAGAATTATTTATAATCACTCAAGTTTTGTATGACTAACCCTTTGGATAATAATACAAACAAACAAATACATTTTTGATATTACACAAAATACTGCACCACGCTATAAACTAATCATTGTTATCTTCAAGTCCTCAGTGAAAGTTATTTCAAAAACATATGCAGAGAAGCCACAGAAATTCCTGATTCTTGTCACAGATCCTCTCAGAGGAAAAGTGTGTACGCTGCAAAAACAATAAAAATCAAAACACGGCCTCCTTTCTGTCACCTACCACCAACACAGAGCATCATCATTCTAGGAGTTATCACCATAACAGAAATAAGCTAACAGAATGCTAACTGAGTTTAATGCTCTGGTCATTTTATTACAAGCAAGGCGAATTTTGGAAGGCATAAAAAAAGACAAAAGGTTTTTTGTTAATTTTGGATGCTTCCACAATGCATGGGAATGCAACAGGTGATAAGTTAACACAGCACTCTGCCCTCAAAGGCCGCTCTGCAGGTCTGCACTCACAGCAATTGCTCTGTTGGTTCCTGGGAGTCCTCTCCCTCTCGTTTTCTTTTAAAGCAGTTCCTTTGAAAACATCATCCTTCCTAACCAACCTCTTTTAGTCTGCATGTACAAGGGGACGGCCAGTCATGCTGTCAGCGTTATTGGCACCACATCTGCAGTCACAGCTTGTGACTGCAGTACCTTGCTGAAGCGTGGGACACCTGCGTACGCTGAACTTTTCTAATGCTTCTGCTGCTTCTTTTTTGGTTGTATTACTGGTGAGAAAACAGCTTAGAAAAAAATCAATGGATTTAACCTGTAACTTTATGCGCAGCATATACAAAACCACAGCCAAAGTTGGAATACGTTTTCCATGGCTAAAAATCAATCTTTCTGATGCTTCTAGTCCTTTAACATTTTTTTAAATTTATTTAAAGCTTCTCCCCACCCCCACTCCCAGCTGCATCTGGTTGCTTTGTTCAGGCTTTCTTCAGGTTTCCTGCTCAAGAGACTAGTTTTATCTAAAAGGTCAATTCATTCAGCGGGGCACCAAGCAGAATTGAATATAATTATCCCAATCTTTACTGTGTAGAATTCATGCTTGAATTCATTCAAAAAATAGCAAGCAGTATAATTAACTCAGAGCCCAACCAAATCTATTGAGAATGCCTCAGGTATCATACAGTCCCACTTACAATAGAACATTTTCATTTAAGGACATTGTACATATTAACCCTAGTCAGCATCCAATTACTCGGAATAAGTGAATTCTCTGTTTCAGGAATGTAATTTGAAAATGTTGTCATGCAATCTGAGGTAAAAGGTCTTTTTTCATTAATCTAGCTCTCATTAAACTGGAAACCTCCAGGTTATTTCAAATCCATTAGTTTTAAATACAGGTGGTTACAATTCCATTGCATATAAAACAACACAAATATCTTTTAGGAAATAGTGTAAATTTTAGAGGCATTTGGTGAGTTAGTAGGTCTGGGGAATATATTTTAATGAATAAACCATGTCCAATTCACAGATGTTCTTGAAAGTTGAAATATTATGTATAGCATTCATTAAGATTCTTCTCTTAAGAAGTACAAAATGCAATATTTACCTTGTGAAACAATATCAATTTCCTTCCCCTCCGTTTATTAAATCATCAATCTGGAGGCAGGTTTTACAGAACATTTCAAAACTCAGAATTTTCTGAAGAAATGTTTTTATTTAACTATAAGGCAAACACATTTGTCTGAATTGTCTCAACAGTCTGCAGCCCGTACCATTCATCTAAAACTCCAAAAGAAAAGCAGTCCACTCCCTAAGAAGATCCTCCTCCTCTGAGTCACAACTCCCATGCACATTGGGTCTGTAGACCCACTACTTAGTCAATCTTGCATACAACAATGAAACAACTCTTCTTTCCTGAATCCACCCACAACTCTGCCTAGAGCCATCTCTTCTTATAATCTATTGCTTAGGACGTGGTTATGTAATAAATCACAATGGCTATGACTTCCTGATGAAGCACTGCAACTTTTCTGTCATACAGATCATCAGAGAAGTAAGAGTCTGAAAGCTGGAGTCAGATTAAATTATACAAACAACAAGGGAGCAATATTTTGGAGAAGCATTTAATACATTTTTAAATGAAAAAGACAGATGTGTTTCCACTGTGATCCACACAGTTTCTGTAAACTTCTCTGTTATGTTTTCTTTCTCATGAGGAGGATTTATGGGTGCTGGGGAGCCCTTTTACTGCATCTCATAATAAATAATATGTACACATATGCACATATATATTACACGTTGAATATACAACTGACTCAGTGTACCAACCTGAGTGGTCTGCAGTACTGAACATGGTATCCCACAGTCCTGCCATTTACGTGTATAAGCAATTACACTGTTGTCACCTGATGGCTATTCAGAGTGGCTCTTTCATCCTAATTCTAATAAAGGGTGAAAAAAAAATGGCAATATTTTAAAAAGAGACTCAAGAAATTTACAAAGTAACAGATAAGAGATGGTTGCTATTAAAGGTATTTTAAATTCAAATTGATAAGTGCCTAAAAAAAAAAAAACAGTGAGTCAGAACTGTGAGTCAGCAAGGGACTTAAAAACATATACTTGGACATAGAAAGTATTCCAGCACTGACTGTGCTTACTGTACTCTACATAAACTTATGTTAAAAGGTTTCTGTCCCCAAACGCTGGGAGAAAGAGTTAGTTTTAATTAGAGAAAACATGAGGTATTTTCTTGTGCTACTGCTTGCAATGTACTAAATGGAGGAATCTCCCACACTGTCTTGCACCAAGTACTGAACTCTGTAAGCAACGTTATGAGAAACACTGAATTTTCATTAAGACAAGGTAATAAACATGCTTTAGCATTATTTATAATGCTGAACAGTAAACGCCAACACAATTCTTCTCTAACTCCCTGTTACCTTAACAAACTCTGATTGATTTAAACTAATAAAGACAGATACAAGAAATTACCTATAGAGTAGCTGGAACAAAAAGAAAGCTAAACAGAAAACAAAACTCTTCATATAAAGTGTTAAGATACATTCACATTAAATTACTTACGTATTAAAAAAAAATAAAAGAACCATAACAAACTCGAGTTCCAGAGTAGCTGTATTTCCCAGCTCTTCTGTAATGAGTAAAATATTTAATAGCAAATTTATCAATTTAATACAATAATCATAATTACTAATACTGCATGCCTGAATTCAACTAGGATCATGCTAAAACACACGTTCTTACAGCCAAGCTTGTTTTATATGACAGTTGTATAAACTTCAACCCAGCTTCTTGTTGGAGACCGACAATCACAATGAGAAACCCTACTATAGCCCGGAGTATCCCTTGCACAATTAGAATGAGTCACTAGCTGAAAACGCATTCAGACAGTTGGGTTTTCTTCCTCCAGTCTGTGGTGGAAAGGCAGGCAGCATTTAGAACTTTTGATACTTTTTGATAAAGTCACTTAACTTTGAGAATGTAGGATTACAAATAACCCTCACTGAATGGCACGATAAAGAAAAAGGATCGGAATTCAAGTGTTCTAATGTATTTTAGAAGTCTACAAAAAGCTTTAATTTTGGATTAATAATTGAGTAATACAAGATGGCTCAAAAAATTTCGATAAACCAACCTGAGTATCATCACAAACATGACTAATAATAGAAATACCTGCAAGAAGTATGAAACTTGTTGCCTGTGTGACTCTATATATGTGAAATATTTATGCTTTATGTTTCTTACCTTACACAAACAAGCATTTCATTATATGTTGACAAAATTATAATAATCTCTGCATTAAAAAATTTGCTCAGTTGAAATGCATGACCTCATTTCCAATGTATCCCATGTTTAGCCACTCCCACTAGATTGAGGCTCTAGCCTGAGAAAGCAAGGAGGATATTAGTAAACCAGAAGTGAATGTACAAAGTCAAAATTAGGCATCCTATTCAAAACCATAGTTCATCAGGGCCTTGTTCCTGGTATTTGCAATGCAAGAGGTCTATTAATCTCACCTACGTGTAGATAAGATGAGACAATAGCATCTATTGAAATCTGGCATCACTTTGAAATTACACAATCTGGAGTTGCCAGACAGAAAGTTTCACTGCAAACACTTGTGGGAATTTGCTCAAGTTGAGCATATAGAGGGAGGATAGGAAAACCTACTTTATTTGCATCAGACACTATTTGGATCATCATTCAACAGCCTGTTTGCATACAGCCTCTACTGTGTCTCCGTCTCAGAAGTACTAGTGAAGTAATTTAAGGCAGCTGACACAGGATCTGACCTACTTGCATACATTCCATATGCCCACTCAAGTTACTCTTTTGTTACTTGCTGTGCCTTACAACTGTGCACCTGAATGAATTAACAGGTTGGTGCTCTAGGCAGACATCCCACGTACAGTGGGGTACACAGCATTCCTCCACTAAGCTCAAGGATTTTGTTTAAAATGTGCATTGCCCCTGGGACGCTCTGCCATTTTTACTGACTCCTGCAATGTATTTCATAACATCAATAAGGCTTTGCATTCTTTGAACTCTTGGCAGGTACTGTAGAGAACATGGTGCCAAAGCCATGATCGTGGCAGTGATATGAAGAAGGATGCACATGCATTTGCAATCAGAAGGATTTTTGTTGATTTTTGTGTTTTGGTTTGATTTCACAGGTTTGTGACAAGGAACGCTGGAAAGCAGAGCATGAGAGGAAACAGGAGAAAGCTGAAGTCAAGCATCTACTTATCTGGTACAATCTTATGTAGTACAAATAAAAGACTTCTGAGACCTTGATAAGATCCATTCTCTCTCTATTTCATCTGTCCATGCAAGAGATAACATTGCTTGAGTTCTTTTCTGATCACCAGGAAATAGTTGCAAGCATTAAAATGGCTTCCGTCTACAGAAGTTGAAACTACCAGAATAACTACAAGTTCAGGCCTGTTTACTGAAATAAATATGGGAATGTCAATATGCTTGTCCAATATGGGCAGCAATAGATTCTTGTCATTTTGAACAGACCACCCGTCTCCACTTTCTTTTCTTTTCAGCTACGTGTCTCAAGAAGATAAAGGAAGACTGCAGATTTACCTTGAGCATTCACAGAACAGCAGTAAGACATGCATTTAGAAGACTAGATGTTGGGTAGTTGTACACTTTCCATCAATGTTGTGTATTCTTATCACTTGCTTTCTCAGGCAAGAACGGTTAGCTAAATTTTGCATAACACCAGTGAGAGAAAGATAAGCTTTAGCAGAGGTGAAAATAAAAAACAGTGGAGGTAATACTATTAATATTAGGGAAATATACTGAGAGTAATCAGCGGCAAATAGTCAAGGATGCATTAATCTTCCCTCTCGAAGTTCAAAAGTATTTACAGATTACCCAAATGCCACAAATATGTTTTAGCTGATTTGTATCAAAACCACGTATGATTCAACAACACCACAAATTTCTTAAAAGTGAATAATAAGAGTGTGAGGCAACCCTACAATTACTGGTTGTAGGATACTACTGATTACTACAGTTATTTAGATAGAGCAGTGACTTCCAGGCAGGATGATCTTGGAGCAACAGAGACCTGATTTATCAACCAAATGCCACAGATTCTGTGTTAGGTAGAGTAACATTTGGAAAGTAAGCACACTTTGAAGTTACTCTTCTTCTATGGAATATTACTTATATGTATGCAAAAAAAAGCAGTGTTTTCTAGAGAGGTACCAATTTTCACTGTAATTCAGAAACTTCCCACCATATTGTTTTTATTTTCCATGGGGAAAGGAAAAAAAACAACAACAACAAAAACAAGATTCTGCAGCAATTTCAGGTGCACAATGTCACAGAATGGCTTAGGTTGATCATTTGTTTCCAACCCCTGTTCTGTGGACAGAGCTGCCAGCCACTAGATCAGGCTGCCCAGGGCCCCACCCAACCTGGCACTGAACATCTCCAGAGATGGGACATCCACAACTTCTTTGGGCAAGCTGTTTCAGTGCCTCACCACTACCTGAGTAAAGAATTTATTCCTAACATCTAACCTAAATTTGCCCCCCTTATAGTTTAAAGCCATTCCCCCTTGTCCTATCACTATCTGCTCATGTCAATCTATCAGGCTTAGCCTGACAGCTGCAACTCTTTGAATATGATGGAGGGTGGCTTTGCAGGCACATCAGCCAGCTCTTTCAGGACCCTGGGATGCTTGTCATCTGGCCCCATAGACTTGTATGCATTCAACCTCATGAGGCAGCCTCAGACATGCTCTGCTGGTGTGAGACTGGAACAACTTTCAGTGGGTAGAAGATAATTTATATTGTTTGCTTAAAACAAGACTACAAAATTGCTCAGTATGACTTAAAAATGTCTGTTTGACAACAGACTTATTTGGCTTGGTTCTTAGATATGTATATAAAGTCTAAGTTTTTACACACATGCACATACAATTCCACTGGAAACTTCTATTCAGACACAATAACCGTGATTTCACTTCTGTTCAAATTATAGTTATTTCAACAACTGAGGTGTTCCACTACAATTTTAGTAGACAACAGGCAGTTTAAACTAATCTGATTTCTATAACTTACTGTTCAGTCTCACAAATGCTACCTACATATGCAGATAGTGACTGTCTAAATCCCTGTTCTTAGTGACTACTTTAAAAATTTTGTTAAAAATATTTACTGTGCTTTAACTAGGAGAAACAATCCCATAGGGTGAACGCAGCCGTCCTGTAAGCAACAAAGTACACAGAAAGAGAAACCTAGCTAATACAATTCGTGATTGGCATTGCTTTTTTGTGGTTGACAGGAAAAACAGGCTTTGGCAGTCCAGAGATAATAGCATTTCAATTAAGAATTTGTAAACCTTTGTGGAAGAAACAGCAATCATAAGCATAAGCTGCACTAGATAGTATACTTTAGAACAATTCCTCCCCAGACAAAAAAGAAAATTCCTTTTAAGGAAATGGGATCATTTGCCTAATTTTTCAGGTGTGTGCGAGTTTAAAAGAAAAAAGTTTTGTTTTCTTTTGTATTTTCAAAACCCTCTAGAGATCAAAATATACAAACTTGAACATATCTAACCCAGACAGTGAAAGCCTGAGCTCTGATTACAGCGCTTTATCCTCACACAGGTTTAAGTTAACTGAAGAAGACAAACAAGGAGGAAGAGTTCCTACTACTGATATGTGGCCTTTTGCAACCAATGGTCTTTTCTTTAACAAAGTAACAGGAGATATCATCTTTCTCTGACTAGGAATCATTCGCTATAAGCACAATGTGTTATTATGGGGATTTTTAATTGAAATGTAAATTCTGGGAACACTCTGACCTAATTTACTCACAGAAAAAGAGGGCAAAATTCTCATTTTCAAAGCACTGTATAGACACCTCACTGTTATTAACGAGTCTTGCTCAACGGACTGGGCTTCTGCCACCCTGCTGAACGGACTATGTTTTACAGCATTCAGCTACAGCATATTTACACAGCACTGATGGTTGTTATATCAAGTAGTTTCTTCTATTCTGTTTCTTTGAAGAAACATTTTTAAGCAATACTTTTAAAATACTTCAAAAATGACTGGGCTCTGTGGACAGGACGCCAAAGCCAGCGCCAGCAGCAGCACACTGCAGCAATTCCCCAGTTGACCTGCAGGAGGGTTGTGCCTGGGAACCGCCACGCCCTCAAAAGCTTAAATCAAATCAGAGCTGTTGGGCTAGGTTTTGATTTGTTTCTGTTTAACAAGTTAATCGTAGGTTTGAGGTTTAAAGTTGAAAGAAAGACAGAGAGAAAGAAAGACAGAAAGAGAGAAAGAAAAAGAACCAAAAGATTTCCATGGCACATCCACAGTTGAAAGAGTGCTTTGACTGATTTCACAGTACCTCAGGAGAGCCTTCTTTTCAGGCATTTTCGTACACCAGAGTCCTACTACAAGGCTCATGAGTATTATGCACTTTTGTATTACATGTACCCCAAACTAAGGGTTTTTACAGTAACCTTACCATTTCTATAGATTTATTCTAGAAAGAACAATCAAGTTCACAATAATAATGAACATGACAGAAATAAAGAAATGATGTGTGGCCATCTAAAGCTTTATTCCTCCTAATGATAACAAGTATCTATATAAACTTCATCCTATCAGAGATTAAGTTTTTTTCTGTTTGTTTGTGTGCTGTTTGTGTTTGTTACAAACTATGACTAGGTTCTTTTTACTGAGTGAAGCAGACACTGAATCAGACTAACGTGGTAGGATCCTGGATTTCACAGAAATTAAACATGGGCCCAAACAAGTCAATAGCCACATGAAAGACAGACATCTTGGAAGAGAAAATGTCTTGTTCTCACCATCCACATACTATATGAAATCGAACGTTCTAGCTGATAAAAATGGTGGAGAAAAAGCCCAGAATATCCTAACCACTCATCTTTCTCTGTGTACTCTCAGATGTCCAGCAAAGATGTTAACTGCCAACAGTGCTCAAATAATAATATCTATACTACTATTCTGACATGTATAGCTATTATAGCAAAACTTTGTGTATTTAAGTCCAGCACTTACTGCAAAAAGCTGAGATGAAAATGCAATTTAAGAAAAAATAATTCTAGCAGCAGTCAGTGAGAAGGACAATAACTACAACTAAAGAAGAGAAAGTATTAGTGATCTTGAAAATCCATAGGGCAGGAATTAAACACTATAATCAAATTGTTTTTGCAATCACTTAGCATCTCATTTGCTTGCTTTGCAAGCTGAAGAACCACTTGAGACAGGCCATCTTGGAGAGTAACAAAGTGCACCAATAACTAACATGGGATTAAAAGAATATTGATAGCCTGTGACAAGCTGCTTCCTGAGAAATGTTTCTTAGTCAAATAGCGGCAATCATTAAATATATGAGGGTCAGTCAATTTAATCTGCTCTTTTTATATGGATTGGTTTAGCAAAGTAGAAGAGACAATTAATGCCTCCATAGCTTTTCATGCCATGACAGAAGCCCATCATTTTTAAAACAAATACTTGAATGATGATTTTCTTCACTACTGCATGTGGCCATAATCATTTTAACAACTAACAGCACCAATAAGGACTGACTATATTATGAGTCACAATTCGACATTCCAGAAAATCAGTACAGTAGAGTATATACCATCTTTTAAGCAAACAAATACTTAAGTATTTAAATAAGAGATTTAAGCTCCCATATTTTCTAAGATGAAATCACGGTCCTGGAAAGGCCACACCCCTCTGTGCCACTTCTCAGTTTATTATACAACCAGGCACATGCTTAGGGATGTAACACTGGCGTCAATGAAACAAACGATATTTGAATGAAACATGGCTACTGATCAAGAGCAGAGAAAGTCATAAAAAATTTAGGGGAGAAAGGAAAAAAAAAAAAACATTCTCATCACACACTATAGAAAACTTCTATCGGTTAAAAAAAGTGAGCTGCCTTGTAAAGATAGTATCTTATTAAATGCTGTAGTAAAGAACTACACACAGCTAACGGAATATTCATTTAACACTTCTACTTAGAAATTCAGAGCACTGGTCTACAATGAAATAATTAAATGAAACCCTACAAGAATTTCTAATAGATAAACTATAATTAGAATTTGACCAAGATGCCATGGTAACAATCCAGCTCCTGATAAGAAGAGTTGCAAGCCCTTTTAAGGCTGGCCATAAAGCAGTAGCCAACCTTTCGAAACTACCAGAGATCATCCAGCAGCAGAGAATCTGATCCAGGATCTGTGCAGGCTTCAAATGTGATGTTAATGGATTTTCCAGGGTCTCCTGAAGTAGCAGCTCGCACCGGACACAGCACTTCCATGCACAGACCTTTCATAGCACCACACTTTTCTCAGGTGTTCCCCTCTTGGCCCTTTCTGACAGTTGTTTGACAGATGATACAAATTGCCTGACACACATTTTAGAGTCAGATATTTAAGAAAACGAATTACAGCCGACATCTTTTGTGTAATGCTTTGTGACACAGATAGTTAAGGAGAGTGACACAGTTGGAAAATAATGTAGGCTGAAGGCTTTTGGAATGGCTCGGGATCCAAGGTGACTTTGTGCTGAATTTCATTACTTTTATAATTGTTTCTGATACAATTTCTGGGTGAGATGCAAAGCCCAGAGCTTCCATTGACTTCTCTGTATTTTTAATCAAGTCCTAGTGAGACAGCTATTACAACTCAAAGCATAATCAGTAAAGCTTATACGGAATTAGATCTCACAATTAGCTTTTCAAACTTCACTCTTTGCGCTTTGGTCACTGAGAGAAAATTTTCACCCTTTTGTTTTTAGAGAGAAAAGAACTTGTTTTTTGAGCCAGAGAGGAGAAGACACCGCAAGTATTCCAGCCTCATCTCGTACACTCATGAAGAATTCTTAGCATGCTGAGCCAAAGATAATTCCTGTTCTTTTCCCTAGTTTGTTCAATAGTGAAGCAGGACAAGAGAAGAAAACAAGTGTGTGCCCTTGATGTTATTCAGGTTGGCAGCAACTGACCTCATGCTGTTATTCTGGAAGCATTCTACTGATAGCTGTATATTGCCCCAAAGACATCGGTCAACTCAATGGCAGAGCGTTGTTCTCTAACTTCAGTTTTGTAGGGAAAGCAAAAACAAACAACTGCAAAAACAAAACACTAGAAACCTAACCACCAAACCAACACCAAAAAAAAAAACCCAATGGAAAGCCAACTACCAAAACCAAATCAACCTCAAGTCCATGTGGAGATAAGCTAAGTTGTATGTATAAACTCACTATCACCATAAATTCCCTAAACTCTTTGAGACTAAATGCGTCTTCACGTGAGCTTAATGCTGCAGAGAAAATAGGATATAGGTAGAAAAGTCACACAACATAGTATCAGACGTATTCTACAATACCTTAACAGTATATTGATGCAAAAACACTGTTGACACTCAGGAGACATCTCTTCCTCAGTTAAAATTAATTGTAAGAAATGCCTTATGAATATGGGAAAATTACACAACTCACTCCTATGAACGTATAGAGGACCAGGTTCCAAGAGCCCATTTAGAGAAATGATATACTGTGTTGGTTTATTGTGCAATGAGAATTGGTGTATAAAATCTGGATCTTAGCATGCATCTAAAGAATCTGAAAAAATATTTTGAACTTAAAGTATTTGGATTTGCTATTCCAGTTCTGGAACAATATTATCTTAAAATAAGCATACAACATTATCTTACATGGGAAAGAGTAGCAAAATGTGGCATTGCATTTCCATGCAACGACTCAGTAAATCTGGCCCTACTTAAGTTTCAGTGGCCACCAACAGTGTGAATTATTGCTCAGTGGGAGAAAATAAGACAAATCCAGTCCAGAGTAATCCGCCCATTTTAATTAAAAAACAAGAATGGAATTAAAGGTTGCTTTAGGCAATAATGATGAAGTTGAATTAACATAGATAGAGGAAATCTTCCATTTAATGTTCTAGAATGATCGCATTTTAACATGTTTATTGCATTTATAATTCCTAAACATTTTTAAATTCTGTCAGACTATAATAAACACAAAGAACAAAGTCTCGTCTCTGATCACTAGAATGGCCTTGGGATTCTTGTGTCTAGTTGCACAACAAGCTATTCTTTGTCTTGGCGTAGAGACTTAAACCAGCCTGCAGACTAACTCAAACACCACCCAGTGGAAAATGGGAGCTACTACATTACAGCAACAGCTCCATCTACACCACCTTATCTTTATGGGAAAAGTAAAGTATTTCAGAAGACTGGACAGGAAGGCAACTTTACCTCAGCTGAGGGGAAAATAGCTAAAACAGAAGGCTGACACTGGGATGCAAAACTAGACAGAAGAAATAACAAAAGCCAGCAATTACAGCTGCCATTTTACAACAGACTTCAAAGCAAGTGACTTTCAGCAGCTTGAGCTAATGGATCAGTCTCTTCAATGAGACAATCAAAATGGCTTCTGTGTATCAGCTATGATCCCTGCACTGATCAGAACGTGACATCTGTAACTTAAAAATATGCACCATGTAATTCATATGCCCTTTGCACTGCAGATCTCAGAGAACAGTACTCAGCACCACGTCACCTGCCTCTGCAGAAACCTAGCTCCTCTCCACCTGCCCCAACCAGCGTTGTACATCCTACACTCACTGAAAGAAGAGATTAAATAGGCACAACAGAGAGGGAAGGAGGAAGGAAGGAAGCATACATAACTGCACTGCTATGAAACAGAAAACTTGTTCATTTCTTTCTAGACAAACACTGCTCTTTGCATCATTTGGAGAAAGCGTTCCTAGAAGTTATATCATTGACTGTCCTATTGTAATGTAGCCAAACAAGAGACATTGTTCTTTTCCTCCTTCCTGTGCCATCTCAAAGAGCCTTGTACTGCTATCAGATATTCATAAGGCACTTTGCAAATCTATAACTTCATTTAATGGCTGTATTTCGTACAAAATTAAAAGAAATACAAACCAATTTGTATGCCTGGGCCTTCCATTTTTCCTGATTTTAACCCAATTTCCAAAATACATAATTGTCTTCTATATGTTTAGCATTGCTTCTAGCTGTATACTTCATCATAGAAAAAATTTGGTTAGATGCAACTTCTGAAGATCATTAAGTCCAACCACCTGCTCAGATCGAGGCATCCAAAGCATACACTCACACTTTAGTGAAGATAAGCTATTTTACATTTACTGTGTTTTGTACAAGTAACTGCAATTCTCTTCCCAGGAACTTACTATCAGAAGTTTACACACATGGAAAACCAAAGCAGAGAACTCACACTTCTCTGTTTATCCATCTGAGAGTCCACTAAAGTTCAGGAAACGATCACTAAGACAGGTAGCACGTGAGTAATTTCAGTTGAAATAGAATGTATGCTTACTTCCCCCTCGCAGATGACAACTTGATGCCAATTAACAAAAGCCTTCTATATTTCTGCATAAAGACAGGAATTTACTGCAGGTTCTGAACGCAATCAATGCCACGGATGCCATCCATTTAAAACCATAATATTCCCATCACTGTTTATATAAATTGACCTATTGTTTTTGTTTTCTGTGGTAAAAGAAACTGTAGCAAGAAAGATGCAGCCCTTGGCAAATAGTGAGAGGAGAGGAAAAAGAAGTGACTAATTTGAGAAGTAGAGTTACACCTCAGCAATACTTGACAGCAGTTAGCTTCTTCATTTTGCCAGCCTCAAAATGGATGAGTAATAGATAAACACATTATCAAAACGAATGGCAACAAAGTAATCAGTCACACCATCAACAACAATAAACAATAAACCAGTCAGCTATACTGAAGTTAAATATTCCATTGAAACAAATACATACATCTAACAGCTGGTAAGTCATACTGTTGGCAGCTTTATGAAGAAAGCATTGCATTGTTTATATTTTGAGCTGATTTTTAACTCCTCAGTAATATAATTTTTTAATGGGAACATAAGAGATATACAAAGCTTATTCAGTTTCAAAACAGCATGCTGTCTTTATGTGGATAATGTAGTTTTCTGTGCTGCTAAAAGTTACCTACAAGCATTTACGTTGTTTTCTACTTTACTCAGCTACTTTCATGCTTCTAGAATCCACTAAATAAGCTTTTCAGCTAAACATGTGAAAATCTTACTCAGTGTGTTTGATGATCTGAATATAAATAAGCAAGTCCTCAATGGTATAAATGGTCTAATTACATAGGATTGCTTTGTCTACTTCACATGAACAAAACATATGTTTAGTTTAGTAGTCTAAATGATCTCTTCCTTCTTCAACAAATTTTGTGAGAAGCTGAATGAAATTGCCCACATACAAATGTAAGATAGAAAGGAAACCGGTAGCTCACAAGTTCATACTTTACTGAACACACTGGAGTTGGGATGCAAGAGCAAAGCAAGCTGTATTGTAAGAGTAACACGTCAAAGAGCTTTGTCCCAATATTCATTTGAGGTCCTCTGTAGATCAGGACTCACATATGCATTAACTGCATATTCTTTATTGATTGATGTGATAGTTTTTAAAGTCTGCTTTTCAGACAGAATTTTACAGCCACATTCAATTCAGAGTGAGCTTTACTTCAGATATAGGATGAAAGTAAAACTGTCACTTCAGACAAATTTTTTAGGCTGATTTGATTTTTAGAAGAAACAAAGTTACAACTGCTCCATAAAGAATAAAATGTTAAATCTAACATATAAGGAATCGTGAGAGGCTTGTGAACTAGCTTCTTAGACCTCAGCTTTAGACTGCAAGATTTTTTCAGATGGGACTAGTCAAGAGATGTGCTTGTCTCTGACATAAATATTCTAGATGCATTTAACTAGAGCTTTCATGTACAGCAAACATTCAGTTAACAGCAAACAGTAATAAAGAGTGGAGAAGTTTTATAACTTGCAACCATCTGTGTAGGCTGAATCTCTTCAGTCACACAGTAGACCAGCACTGCAAGATGTGAGGCTCTTTCTGCCAGGAGTTCAGGCAGGTCATCTCATTGCCCAAGACTTGTAGGTGGTTTCCACATTCATCTGTGGAAATAGTTGGAAGCTGGAATTTTTAAACTTTTATTTACACTTAAAAAATATGTATATCTCAATGCTATAAATGAGTATGTTAGGAAATGGGTGGCAAGTAGATGCTGATAGCATACTCCTTATGTTGCTTACCAATGTAAAAACCTTGACTCATGCTCTTTTAACCTTTGTTGTTTCTATGAAGTTTTGGCTATATTGTGGCACGATACTACAGGTGCTATATCCCAAGTTTCACACATATGTATGTACTAATCATCTACACTGTGAGTGTATCAAGAAAAAGGGAGCTAGCATTAGCCTATTTCACTCAGCTACAGAAGCAGCCTGATTACATTTGTAATTGTAGCAGGGAACCAGGTGTCACAGCCCCTAAGACATGGCTCTTCCTTTGCTTACATCTGGCTTACAGCAGCATGAATAAAAAGGGAACTTGGAGCCTAGACTCTCTTCTCAGCTCTGTCACCAAGCCACTGCTGCATTTGGGCAAATTACTTAACTAATCCTTACTTCAATCCCTTACTTTGTTAAAGAGGTAAAATGATATTTGTCCACTCAACAGGGCACTGGTGTTATCTAACACCTACATCTAGACAATATTTTGAGAGCCCTCAATAAATGGTGCTACTGAAAGAAAAAGCAATGCCCCCCCAGCCCCTTCTGACTTAAGCAGAGAGCCAAAGCACAGGGCACTCTCTTTCCATTAGAAGAAATTGATGATAAAGTCAGCTCCTTCTTGGAGACAAACAAAATCCTGCATCCCCAAAACGAGAATTAAATGGCAGGAGATGATTTCTTTTCACTTCATGTTTTCTACTCTCAGCATTTAACTCAAAAAGCTCTGACACTTTTCTCACGTAAATGTTACCAGTGCTCATGTGGGTCTGGCAGATGCTTTCTTACTGCTTATTCTTTCTCTTTTCAAGCTGTTTTTGCTGCTCCTCTCCCTCCAGCAGTTGTGCTGAAGCAATACTCAATAAAGCCTCTCTGTCTGCAACTGCCTGCCAGGCCTCGCGTGTCTTTGTCCAGTTGGAGGCCCACTGCGCCCTACCTGCTTCAATAAAGGGCCTTAACGACTTCTTACAAACTTTCTAAAATGCAGGACAACGTCAAAAGGCCCAGCTCCAACGTACAGCGGTATTACCATCAATGACTAACAATAGCTATACAAAGGCAAACATTTCCTGGCTGTTCTTAAGCAAGTCTAATCTTAAGGCAGCAAAACAAATTCAGGCAGGGATTTCCTTTCTTAAATACGATAGAAGTGGCAGCCGTCCTGTCTGAAAATAAATTGTTAGCAGTCATTTTCAATTCCCATTACTCCTCTTTTGTAGGTGTACCATATGATCTCAGAAGTTCCCATCCTAAGATATCACTGGTACAGTGAAGTCACTTCTGCATATTGCTTTGTATAGGTGAAATTAATGCAGGTTTTGGGGCAGGGTTCTTGCTTAAAGTACTAACTAGCACAACAGTATCTGCTTCTACAGCTCTAGCAGTGTAAGCATGCTCTGACAAGCATGGCTTCACCCCCCACAGTAAGACCTCTTTACTGGCAGCATATTTCATGCATTACCTGGCTGCTTAGAGCTGAAGAAGTGAGAAGATGATATTATCGTGGTACCAACAGTAATGCAAGTATTCCTGTAGTATTTCCCCTGAATCAAGTTGTGGGGCTTTTTGCTTACTTCATTTTACTTTAGTTTCATTTCACAATGCAACCTACTACAAATCCTAACTCAGGAAAAACATCTTACGTAGCATTCAGATGAAATATTGCTTTTCCGCAACAAGAAACAACAGAACTCAATTCCTAATAAGACACCAACGCTTTATGGCATTGTTGGTGGGCAGATTTTTAGTGACTTGTAAATGAGATTTTATTAATTACAGAAATAGAGAAATATGGAAACATTTTTTAGGCTTTAGATCTCAAAGACATCACTTTTCAGCAGGTGTGCCCTCCTGGGCAGCTGCTCAAGATTAGTAAATTGCAAGTGCAGGATTTTTTTTTTTTTAAATATGGCTAAAGAATAAAATCTTTAGTCTGGCAAGTTGGAGTCAAACCGCCACAATGAGCACCTGTTGAGAAAGCCCATTATTTGGGCTTGGGTTCTGGGTGAAAAGATCACTGTGAATTAATTTTGATTGCTTCACAAAACTCTGCATAACAAATGGTCTCTGACAGGGGTATCAGGGGACTTCCATTTGAAGGGGAGGAAAAAAAGATTTTGTTTCTAGGAAGGTAACATAATCTCTGCAGTGACATTAAAACACACCAGGGGCTGCACTTTGGCAGAACTTCTTCTGAAACAGATTGTATTTGTTTAGGTTACCAGGTATTATGCTTTGGGAGGGAAAGTGAAACAATTGATATCAGAATCTTATCTAAAAGATTAGCTTAAAAAGAATATGGTCAGAGATCCATGAATCCTGAATTGTTAAGGCAGTTCTTTGCTCACAGGTTTATTAACAGCCCCATTTCTATGAGTTCTGGATGGCTATATGCACTGCCAAGATGAAAAGGGAGAAGGGAATAAATCAAACAAAAGTTTCTGCAGTCGACTAAATACAGCAGCTTTCTAGCATGAGTTAATTCTAACGGCAAGTTACAGTAACACAAAGGATAATGTCAATATCTGGCAAATATTCCTCCTTTGGTATGGAAGCCATTGAATATGAAGTTTTTCTCTCTCTGGAAAGAAGTTCCCATCTGAAATACACAACGGCTACCTGTCTGTCACCCCCTGATTAAACAGAAGGCCAAGCTTACCATCTGTTTGTGCAAATGAAAAAGCAGTATTCCACCAAATACTGTGCATGACCACTTAAGTGTTTTCTGCAAAGTGATTTCCAGTTTAGCCAGGTCTTATTTTTAGAACAAGAAGAATTGGCTAAAAGCATAGTGATTTCTGCTGATAATCACGATCCAGTTGACTTTATGCTTGATTTGTCAACACTGAGCAATTAATATTGCATGAATTACTACAGTTATGATTCACTCAAAATTGACTGTAAAAGCTACAGGCATATGAAGACAATTAAGTGCTCATATCAAGGTTTCCCTTTTTATTGTGTTTCTTTTTTAAGGCTGTCTCAGTTATGTCATCATCCGGGTATTAATTGCACCTACACAAAGATTGTGATGATTGGATTCATATGGGTACAGAAGGCTTGTGTCTACACCTGGCAAAATCATAGCGGCCATACTGAAGTCACATTGTGGCACAGCCACACATTGTTAAATAAAGGCAACAAAAAGTCTAGATAAATCAATCCCGCACTTTGTTCACTTCTGATACAGGTAGGAGTTGCTCTAACATTAGGCCACCACCAGTAGCTAACCTTCTCAACTCTTGCAGCATCTTCATTTTACATGACAGAGCACAGCAGCCACCTGAAAAAGGAGATAGTGGAAATGCTGTTTTCTACTTGCTCTAGGAGCCAGGCTGATACAGTACCAATCCCAGAGCAGAAACATTAGAAGACACCTTCAAGCACTCGTAGAGTTCTGGTGTAAAGGATGTGAACAAACTCATCTGTGTGGAACAATACAGAGCTTGCTTTCTTCTCAAGTGTATGCCAGCTCCATGTACTTGTGTATGCCTTGGATGACAATGCTGTCCTACAGCTGTGGGGTTCAGCCTCCACCATCCCAGAACCGACCCAGAGAGGGACGCACACAAGAGGAGTTGACTGCACAAAGACAGTGCTCAGCATCAATCACTTTCCTTTTGGAGGACATACAAGTTTAGGTTTTTTCCTGCAACTTTTGTCAAGCCTCAGCTACCCTGAAATTCTCAAAGTTACTGCATGCATTGCATCAAGCAATATATTTACTCTCACTAATTCCAAACTTCCTTTAATATGAAACAAGAAGCAATGGGTAAGAACAGAAGAAAAATATCCTAAAGATGTCACTACATTTTTATTTAGATATATATATATTTCTAATGATTATTCTACACAACACATTCAAAAAGCAGAGCATGGATTCCACTGGAAAAACACAAGCAGAAGGAAATATGTAACATCCTGGGTTGTTTTTTTTTTTTTTTTTTTTCCCACACATCTCCAAAATAAACTACAAGTCTCCTATGTTGAAAAGTTCTTCCTTAAGTTAATAAAATCTGTCACTTTCCATAATGGTTGATTTGAAGAAAGTCCACAGGTGCAGCATTCTGTTGTTCACAGCTTGGCAAGTCAAGGCTTATAATAAAAAGCCTTCTGTGTTATGGTCCTCCTTCCCCATCAATTCACATCAAGTATTATTAGAATCATCTGCCACCTCAGTGGTGCTTCCTCTGTGCTCAAACTGCAGAAGCAACAATGACATTTTACGGCTCTGCAGGTGCTGCTGTGTGTGGTCACGAACACAGAAGCGTGGCCTGCTATTGTTCCCTAGCAGCACTTTGATCTCGGGCACAAAAAGCCACATAGCTGGCTGCCCCATTCATTTTGGGCTGGGTTTATATGGGGAAGAGGAAAAAAGAGGTGACAAGAGATGGGCAATCCATAATATTTATTTCAACAAACGCTTCAAATCTTTTTAAACATCATAAGAACATGGCTCATTAAACAACAACAGCCTCGAAATTGTGTTATAAAACCACAAAACAAAGAAATCAATACTTCTGCTGGGAAGGAGGTAATGAAATATATTGAGTTGGTTGAAAAGTGGTTTGTATGAATCATAATATTATTATGCGTGCACCACTTCTATTCCCAATACTTAAAGTTAACAAACTAGGAAATGTTTTCTTCCTCATCACTTAAACAGGTGCTACAAGGTCATATTTATCAAAGTTATTTTCCAGAGTCAATCCTTCTACTATAAATAATGCTGGGATATAGAGGCTTAGTAAAGGGAGAGTGATTCGATGCCTATCTGCTACCTGAGCTTCAGCTGCTGTATTATTTCACAGCTTGATCAATACTCTGCTCCATGAGAGCAGAGGAAAACGTCACAACATCACACTGATGAGTCACTGTAGGTTTATTACTGAGCCAGAAGGACATAGCATTTCTGATGCTAGCGAAGACTAATTTTGGTAGCACCATTTGACTGCTATTAAATAGTTTAGCTCTCTGTTTCAAGTCCTTGCAATACCTTGGCCAGTTTTTCCAGTGGTGTCAGATAAATGCTTCTGGAATTAACGCTCCCTCTGCTACCAAAAAACGAACAAAAAACCTCTCTGAAATACTATTATTTAGAATTGCTTCTGGTTTATTTCAAGCCAGGGTTATTGCTCTTCAGGTGAATCTCGAGAAATGGCATTTAAAAAAATGAACGCGGACACTGCAAGGTGAGCAAACGGACAGCAGGCACTCACAGAGCTGCCCAAGTGCTGAGTTGTCCCAGGCGAAAGGCAGGTTTCTGCTCAGGACCTGCACTACAATTTTGTACCAAACAGAACCCAGGAAGAAATGGGCACCACTCTGCCTACTTTCCCTGCCAGACATGTACAGGGAAAGATTTCTTTCTCAAGGTATTTCCCAAGAAAAATCAACCCTGAGCACTTGAAAACAAAGAACAGAAGCAAGACGACATTGAATAATAACAAAATAAGATTCCAACAAAAGCTCAGCAGCCACTTGCAGCCAACATTCTCTCACTCTCCCCAGGAAATACAAACCTGATCTGCCAGCATTGCCCATCCCTGCCAATCTCCTTCTGGAGTGTAAACCAAAGATAACAAAGGCTTCCCATACCAAAATTCACCCATTTAGAAGGACAGTGCTGAATCCACATGAGTCTTTAGAGAAGTAAAGAAGAAAGCCATATATCTGAAAACAACTGATGGAGTAACTTTTAAGACTTGGTCAGAAGCTGCACACCTCAAGAGAGGAACACAGAGGGTAACCTTACATCTCTGCACCTCTCATATGCTGAAGATGATCAAAATGAGATCAACTCCTGGTTTACGACAAGGTCACCAGAGGCGATCCCACAGCCACCAGTGCTATAGTCAGAAACTTCTCTGCACACCCCTTGTTGCTCCACAAACCCTGTGAGCGCATTAACCCATTGGCACTGGACTTCATCCACTCCAGCATCCTGCAGCAGACCAGTCATCCCAGCCATCCCAGCCATCCATACGTGCCTCCATCTTGGGCTACTTACAGCGACACTGGAGAGAGCCAAAATGGCCAACTGCCACCAAATGCTTTGGTTTACATTTCAGTGGGGAAAAAACTGACTTACTACAGGACGTGAGTTGGTGCTGCAGAAAGTGGGGAGATCTCATCCTGCAAGTGAACGTCTCAACTTCCCCTTGGTGTGCAGAACACACTGGTTTCTCAAATCCCAGCTGGGGTCCTTTCCAAATTATGCTTTGATTTTACTACTTAACTGGAGAGGGAGAAAAGGTGCTACAGCTGCTAGCTATTGATACTTCATCCTAAATTTATTTTTACTTTATTATTTTCTATAAATACTCATGTCTTTCAGCAGCTCTACTGCTGCTGGAGCCTTTTCCAGAAACTGTCAGTGTTACACGGAGACTTAACCCCTAACAGAGAAAAGCAGATCAAGAAAGAAATTAGGAGGTGGTGGAAGAAGAAACATTGAAAATTACTAATTCTGAAGAAAGAGAAATATCTCATCACCACAGGACTGCTACTCTTAAACCTTCCGTCACTATTTATGTAAGGATTTGATCTGCTTATGGTCATGTCTCCAAAAAAACCTGATGTGGGAACGCAGAGACCTGGCTTGGGCCCTCTCTGAAGGACAAGGGCTTACTGCACACAGCTCACCACAGGTGTAGCCATGCCAGCTACAGGTGCCGGCTGTCCTGGTTCTGAGCCCA
Organism: Pavo muticus; assembly: GCA_016647715.1. Classification (NCBI taxonomy): domain Eukaryota; kingdom Metazoa; phylum Chordata; class Aves; order Galliformes; family Phasianidae; genus Pavo; species Pavo muticus. Next base: position 3,138,221 of record JACDJE010000015.1, on the reverse strand, counting down.
TCAGTTCTGGGCTCCCCACTCACAGTCTACTCCCCCAGCTGATTACTTTCCTTTTCCTAGCTGCTTTTTTGTTTGTTTGGTTGTTTTGCTAGCCAGCCACAGGGCTGACAGAAGTATGTTAGTTAGCATGTCAGCTGGGAACTGTCCACAGTCATCAGGGAGTGGGGAAAGAATACTGCCCTGACTATTCATTTCTGTTGTAACTGTAGCCAATGTCTAGTTTTCTAAAAGAAAAAAGCACTTCAAGACAAGCAATATTTGAAATCAGGACTTTGGGTTTTAGTCGACAGTTACTACAGACTCTTGAAGAAATGAAAATCATTCCTTTCTTTGTCAGTCAGTACATGGAAAAGATCTAAACACATACATAATGTGATGACTTATACCACACATGGCCAAAGCTTCAAAACGCAGAGTTATGCTTTCAAAAGTAAAGATCACCACTGCTACATAGGGTTATAAAAAACAAACTGATCAAACAATGGATAAAACCCGTCAGATACAAAAATAATGCTTTTCTTTAGCCATTATCCCTAGTGCTCAACGGTAGACCTGACAGTAGACATCACTATATCGAGAAACAGCTGCACTGCTCTGCTTGCTGCTAGCAATTTTATATAGCTCACGCAGACATATACTCTAGGAGAGAAAACAGAGACCATCACACACTATTACAGAGACTCACACCAAAACCAGCAGCCGCAGAGGAGCCCTCTTGTCTCACTCCCCATGCCAGCCTCAAACCAACCAGGAGGACACAGAGGCAATGGGGCTCTGTGAACTGCCATGCATAGCATTTTATTTCTGACTAGATATGACATTTCCAATTCCACATGCTTAGTTTTACCAGATATTTCGTAAGCCTTTCTATTCCAAGAGAGCAGCCACATAGCATATTAGTAAAAGACTAATCCAAACAGCTTCCTCTCTACAAACTCAAAATAAATGAAAATGAAAGGTAAGGAATTATTGCTAGAACTGTTTTATGGAGCATATAAAGAGATTAAAGCACTCTGACCAAGGTGATGAACACCCAGAAAATGTGATTTTCATTTACTGATTCAGACCCCCACACTTCAACCACAAGGGAAACTTCACATAAGGCTTCAAGGCACCAAACCATGCCATATTAAAGTGTAGTTAAGTTCCATTTGACAGCATTAACAATAAGGAACTGCGTGCATCAAGCTAGTTCATGTATCAGTAGATGGAGGGTGGGGGAAGGAGAAAAAAGTTATCTGTTCAAATAACACCAATGCATTAAATTAAATTTCAGTGTTGCAGTCAACTTTTCATTTTCACTAATGGCTTTTAAGAAAGCCAGACATTTTTCCTCAGTCCATTTTACCTTTTCCCTCCATTTGACAAATATTGATTTTCATTTCCTCCAAGTTTAAGTGCATTGAATACTATTGTGACTGTTTTGTTTGCTTTTTTGTTTGTATCTCAGCTTTATCGAGGATGCCAGCATGAATGCGTAGATCTTTGGAAAGAGAGAATTGCTTTAATAACGTCTTCAAATCCAGGAGAGAACACAGAAGCAGACACTACTGCTTTGTATAGGTCAAGCAAGAAAACTGACTGTAAGCAACTACATAACATCTGTAAGGGGATGACAGAAGTAATAGTCTGGGTGTTTTAAGCTGTTATGCTATGTTGTGTCACAACAGAAGCGTTCTCTCTCTACTACAGCGCAATGTTAGACATACTGTCTTAAATGGCCTTCAGTGGCACTTTAAGCTGAGCCTGTTCTGTACAGAGTCCTTCAGGAGGGTAACATCTGCAATTCTGTCTCAAACAAGTTGCAGCATTGAGAGTTGCCTTCTCTTGAACTCAGAGGCGTTGACTCTACCTCAAGTTTCATAAGATCTCCTCAAGCTTTGTGAACCTTCCTGGCATGTCTTGAATATCTTCTATATTATGGCCTCATTCGCTAAGTTAAAAGCAAAAACCAAAGCTGGCAATATCTTGGACGCAATGACCTTAGAATCATTTAGGCCAGAAAAGGTCTATCTTAAAAGCCAGACACACCTTGAGAGCAACTGTCTGTGCAGAGCTCAATCAGTGTTAAAGGCAAAACATTCTGAACTGACTTCAGAAGGGGTTCAATTCATTTATGTGCACCAGAGGTACAGGCTGATAGGAAGGGATCCCCACAACCATGCCAGCTATCACAGACAGCCTCATTCCCCTCAGCAGCTCTGACAACTTGCCAAGAGGAGTCAGTATTAATTCCAGGCAACTAAAACATAAAACCTTTGCAGTCTGTCTCTCTCTGTAATTTGCTATTAGCTGAATACTCTAACCAACAGAAAGATAGGAGCTCGCATGAGCACACATTTAGTATTGAAGATGATTATCCCCTTAACTATTGTACACATGAAACAAATGTTAACTTCCCTACCTATTAAATGGCATTTTAAAATCCCATTGAAAGCAAGGAAATTTAGAATTATTCACAGCTAAAGAAAGTTCAGTATCAGAACAGGTGCTGGTTTGATAAAAGTCTTAACATTAGTCATCTGGATAGTCTTAGGGGCTCAGCTTTCTAATGTATTTTCCATGAAAAGCAAGGGAAATAAGTGGTGACCAGTGAAGCTACATTTATGACATTGTGCCAGACCACTCCACTTTTCTCTTTCCATATTCAGTCCCAAATACTGATTGTGTTGCACCACCTGATGCCAGGTGCTGCAGGGCTTCTGCTACACCCATCTGACATTGTGATGCTGCATTTTTAAGACCTTTAAATAATAAAAATAGACCTTTGCTCTTTAGCATTGCCCTGATCAAGAGAGCTGTCTATACAGATGATGTGAATGCCTGCTAACACAGAGAGACTTCTTACTTAGAGGAGGAAATGACACCAGAAGTTTCAGGGCCAACTGCTCCAGTAAGGATGTTCCCTATTTGCACTCACGACCCAGTCTGACACAAGTACGGACATGCCTTTAGTATCCATCTAACCAGAAGCAAACTGCTTTCCAAAAGTTACAGTAACTTCCAGAAGTTAAGAATAGCCTGCAGTTCAGGTTTGATTGGTCAGCTGCTGCAAAAAGGAAGATGTCATCACTTCGTTACTCCAAAACCCTCCAGCAGGTGGGTGAGAACACTCACAGGTGTTCTACACAGAGCCACCGGCCTGCAAGCCTCTGGCCCCATACACCACGCAGTCTTTGTACAGAATCTCTTCTACAACTCAGTTTTCACCAGCCACCAGCACCCTCAGTGCTAAACGGACTTGATCATCAAAGATTTCCCTCCTGTTTTCTCTCCTGGTGCTGTAGCAATTGGAAAAATCAATACAATGGTAAAGGCATTACAACAAAAGTGTGATGTTGGAAGGACCAGCATGATAGAAAGGTACTGTAAAAGAAGGGAAGAAGATTGCTCAAGAAGATTGTATCAAAAGATTCCAGGTTCACAGGGGAAAGCTCCACCAAGGATGGATCTCCAACCAGAAATCCTTCCCAATGGCAGTCAGTCCTTCAATGAGGTCTAAGAGAGGTGCAGCCAGGCTCCGCCCCCCAGCCACACAGCTGAATTGCCTTCACCTGTGCTCCCAGGGCTGACTGGGTCCTTTCCCCAGGTGCTCAATCAGTGGTTCAGGCCGTGACTCAACAATTCCCATACAAGTGCTCATCCTTATCCCCGTGACACAGGGTCTCTTTGCCTCTTAAAGATTTAGACTGTGGATTAAAAAATAAATATCTAAAGAAAAACAGAAGATAAAGAGACCTATAGTAGGACAAAGCTATAGTATGATTTGAGACTGAAACTTGCTTTTGATCACTGCCATGCTTGCACCTTACTTACCTGTGACATACTCGGGTCGCTCCATATCATTCAGGAACTCTGAGTATCTCACGCCTCTAGAACAAGGAGATCCTCCCAAGCAGCAATCACCACATGCTTGCTGTTTTCTAGGCATCCTCTAGGCCACTGCCAGTAGTAACAGAAGGACTGGCTCTGCTGCTTTTATATTAACTATAGCCTGAATGTAAAAAACAGAAATACAAAATCAGGAGAGAGAACATAAGCATAGCTATCTGTAACCCCGTGCTCAGGGAAGTTGCACATTTCCCAGTTATTTCTGCTCTCCATAGATACTTCCAAACTTCTATTCCTCCTTAACATTTTGTCTAGGAAGAAGTATTTATACAAGAGATTGTATTGTATGTGAAATCTTTAAGTCATTATATTTCAGCTCAGCAGCTAAAAGACATATTGCTTCTGGCTTGTGTAAATAACTGTACCCATTTATTTGCAAAACATTATTTTAACTTCTGTCAATTCATATTCATGAGGGAAGGAAGCCAGATAGAAAATGATCCTTTGATTTTAAATAAATAAATGGAGAAGTACTGCAGCCTGGCAGGGAGCAAAAAAAAAAAAAAGGGGGGGGGAGGGGGAGAGGGAACTTCAGTCGCACCTTTACGTGCCAAGTAACAGTGGCCTCTTGCAAAGGCGCGACCTGATAGCTTGTGGCTTCAGGACTCCCAAAAGCACAAATACGCCCACTCCAACCACAGCCCAGCACAGGAGGCAACGCGGAAATCCATCCCCCTTTTCCCGGACAAAAAACCTGTGGGACTTGGCTGTCATCTGCACGTGGAATAAGCCGCGCAGTCCCCTCGCACCTCTCTCCTGCCCCTGCGAAGCAGCGCTCTGCCTCCTCCCTCCATCCCCCACCGCCTTTCATCCCTCCTGCTCTGCGCGGGCGGGGCTACGCCGTCAGGCACAGCGTGCGGCTGCCGGCTGGCTGGCCCTGCGCGGGGCTCTGGGAGCGCCCGGCTCCAGGTGCTGCTGTCCTGCGGTGCTGCGCGCTCCGCCGCCCGCTCTTCCCGCACGGGGAGGTTTCGCGCGCTGCCCGCCCGGTGTTTAAATAAATCGCAGCTGAGTGAAGAAAGCGACTCGTTAAGCGAATACGCTGAGCGATCGTTGGCGCTTGGAAAAAGGGGGGAAAAAAAAAAGGGGGGGAAGAAAGAAAGAGAAACCGCCGCGCTTAATTTTAATGGATCATAAAATTGCGATGAGCGTGAAGGAGGAGAAGGAAAAAGAGGAGGAAAAGTTTGTTGCTAATGAGAAAAATGCGGCCGCACAAACAAAACCGTTAAGAAAGAAGATATATTTCCAATTCCTGAATTAGGATTAATGCAGTGTCTGTGAGTAGGAAATCCTGCGCCGGGTGAGCGCCACGGGCAGCGCGGGCACCTCTGTTTGCCTGCCAGCCGCCGCCCCGGGGACAGCCAGCTCCCCCCGGTGCTCACGGCCCGGTGTCAAGTAACGGGACGTTGAACTGCCGTCTTTCCAGAGCGAATTACACGCGCGGGTCCCCCCCCACCACCGCGGCTGGCAGCGGGCGCTCCGCCCGACGGGGCGGGGAGAGGCTCTGCCTCCACACCGCTCGGCCCCAGCTTCGGGGCGGGGAGTGCGGCGGCTCCGCCCGGGGTTGCGGGGGGGGACGAAAAGCCCCGCAGGGCCTGGGGATGGATGGCAGCGTCTGCAGGGCAGAGCGCGGCGGGGCGGGACACGTCCGATCCCTTTCTCACCGCCGAGCGCCCATCCCCGCAGCCGGAACGCAGCGGAGCGGCACCGAACGCGGCTCAGCGGCCCCGCCCCGCCGCGTTCCATCGCGGCAATCGATCCGCGCGGAGGAAAGGGGCGTCCCGAGGTGGGCTCCTCGGGCAAACGCCGCCGAAAGGCGGGGAGTGAAAAGCCCCCCTCCCCGTCCCCATCCCCATCGCACCTTACCTGCGGCGCGGGCACGGAGCCCCCAGGTCGGCCGCAGCGCCGCGTCCCCTCCGCTCGGCGGCGCGGGGCTCCCTCAGCCGCCCCCGCCCGGCACGCGCCCAACCGACGGCCGTCCTCGCGCCGCGCGGCCTCGAGGGAAAACCGCTCGCGTTTGCTTCTGCAAAACGGCCGCAGCGCACGGGGCGCTCCGCCTCAGCGGGAGCGGAGAGCCGGGAACGCCGCGCGGCCCCTCCCGCCCGACCGCCTGCAGCGCTGCTGCCGCGCTCAGCTCAGCGCGGAGCGGAGTTGGCGCTTCACTGATGCGGCCGTGGAAGCCTGTTCGATTTACCTTTGTCTGAGAGCAAAAGGTGGCTCGAAATTCCTGACTGTTCGCACTGAGAAACCGGCGGGCTCCGGGTACAGCTGCCGCACGCGCACCGCGGAACCGTCGCGGTCAAACAGGAGAACGTTCTAAAGATACCGACTCCGGTAGGTGTTCAGACTACAGCATTATACTTTACTGAGCGTTCATAATCATATTAACGGCAAAACTCCTCGGGAAGTTTTTCTCCCTCCCCAGCTTTTCAGCCAAGCCCTCTGCTGCGCCCGATTCGCAGGCCGGGCAATGGGGAGCGCGAGGAGGCTGCTTGTGCGGGAGGGCAGAACGGCCCCCGAGCCCATAGCAAAGAAACTCCTCTAAAGCAAATACCTGCGTGCTGCAGTTGTGAACAAAATATATGTGCGTACACAACTGGTCGCTCCCGGCTGGTTGGCTTGTTTGGACCATCCGTAATTAGAAGGCAGCCAAACTAATTTATTTGCCGTGAGTGATAACATTAGGGAGATCACAGCCCTCGGGTCAGAGCGCTGGGCTCGGTTCCGTGTCCCCACGCTCCCGCTGAGGTCGGCGGTCACTGCAGGAGCAGAAGGGAAGCCAAATCACGTGCGAGGCCAAAGCAATTCTTTTTGTCTTTACAATCAAGTTATAGACTCCATATAACATACGGAGGTTTGCAAGTGGACATCTTAACACAGATAGAGCAGTGTAAGCGTGCCACAAACATAGACTCTCATAGAATAAAATTAATATCAAATATAAAGCATTTGAACCAAATCAAGCCTTAAATGTGATAATTACTTCCTTCAAAGGAAACTTACCCAGGCTCAACGAGGTCTTTGCTAGCAGCATTTTTTTATATATATAAAGAAAAGAAAAATGCCAAAATATCTACAATTTGATGAGAAGGCATACTTGATTAATTAAGGAGAAAGTCCCCACTATTAGGGAGTATGAAAAATATACCAGCAATTAATATGCAGTACATATATGTATACCCATACTTACAAATATAAACACACGTACAACCTGGACAGTTCGTGTTAACTGAGGGAAAGGCTAAATAATACATTCAAAATGATTACCAAATACAGGTACACTTTAAAAACACAGAGACAGCAATTTTTATCTGTTGCAAAAATGTATTTGATTACTCGAGTAAAATTACAGTATCTCTGCTGTTAGTAAGTATTAAATGTTAAAGAAACTGGACCTCTTTTTCCTTTCAACTTTCCGAGAAAGTGCATGTAACAGTCCAAGGTTCCCCCTGCCCCCATACCTAATACAAAATAAACAGACACTATACTTGTTCCCTTAGTCGAGGAGTAGGGCTTGGTCTTGTAAGGAACGTATATACATTTTAATGAAAGTGATGTCTTATTGTATATACAGGAGCATCTACAGTTGTCCACGAGAGTTGTTCAAGATGCTATACTTAGCAGCATTGTGAAAGTCCAGCACATCTTCTATAATGAATATACCTACAAGGCAAAATGTTACGTCTCAGTTTCAACTACCAAAACAACACTTCAGTATCTCCTCTAATAATCTGCGTGCTTATTACTGTACAGAAATGTATTAACATTTAAGACGACTCAAGTAAAAAGCACAATACAAATAACAGTTCAAAACGGAAAATGTTAAACCTACAAAAATTAAAGCAGTTTTAATTTTATAATAAAAATCAAAAACTGAGCTGTGTAAAGGACCCACACTGTTCAGTCTATATTCTTTCAGTCCTTTTCTTAATTCTGTTTGGAAAAATTAAACAATGTGTTTTGCTGATAAAATTTCCAGCAGGATCGAAGTGTACATTTATATACAGATTTTTATTAGAGATCTAATGCATCACTGAGGCATTGCATCAATACCAGAGTTCATGTTAAACTGGGTATAGAAAATAAGTTAATGCCAGAATAAGATCACCTAGCAGAACAGACTCGCAACTGCCATAAATGTTACAGCAACTTTACAGCACTCTAGTCGATTAGTATTTAGTTCAAAATACAGGAGACCAAAGTTAATGCTTGCATTTGTTTGCAAAGCAAGGTTATATCACTAATAAATAAGCTCTCTTAGAACTCTAGAAGTAGAACATGGTACAAAAAAAAAAAAAAGGAAGTCTCTGTAATGTTGTAGCTTGCAGTTTGAAAAAAGCAACCCTAGGTTGCACTATTTGCAGGAATGTTATGGATAGTTTTTACTAATTTGTTACAATTTCTTTGTTGTCTTCCACGAAACGCGTAAAGCGGAAGTTTGTCCCGTTCTCATTGCTTGCCATTTTCTCCAGACCAGCTAGAGGTGCGTTGGGTTCCGAACTCGGGAGCTTCTCCAGGCTTCCCGTCAGGCCGCTGATGGGCGAGCTGCCCCCGTTGCCCAGGCCCCCCGGCGGCGGAGGGATGCCGCCGTTCTGGATGACGGAGATCTCGTTGGTCTTCATGGCCAAGCCATTGGAGAGCGCTGCTGCGTACTGGTTCCAGAAGCTGGACGGGTCTCCATTCCCTGATCGTGCAGCCAAATCCTTCTGGAACATTTCTGGGAACTTTACAGGATTGCCTCCTAGGAACGTCATGGGGCCATCTACGGAAAGTCGTCTGCCTCGCCTTGCGGGAGTGCTGTTCCACATGTGAGTGCCCATGTGAACCTGGAAAGAGAGAAAGAAGAAAGAAAGAAAGAAAGAAAGAAAGAAGGAGTAGCAGTTGGCAAACTTATTTTCATCCCGGTGAAGGCAGCAGTCCACAAACGTGTCCAGTCTTGTTACATAATAAAGCACTAAAGGCAGCAGATGCAGGGCTCCATTTCCCATCTGGAGTAATAAACAAGCTTCTTCTGGATTAGCCCAGCACCATCACCCAGCATACCCTGTCTTCCTCCTACACAGTACGTTACTTCTTACTTTTTTAAATTATTACATGTATTTAGCTTATAATGACTTTGTGTTACTCCATCAATTGCAGATAGCTGCTTTTGGGGCTAGAATTGCTATGTCCACTTTCATTGCAGTGGTAAGTATTGTATTTGACACCCTCTTCCCTATAAACATCCTTTTCAGACAGGCAGAAAGTATCCTTTGCTGATTGCTCATCGGAGAGCCTCGTGTATAGACAGAATGGCCTGAAAGTAATTATTCATCTCACATTACTGGCAGCAACCTCTAGAGAAATACTCTGTCAACAGAAAAATGTACACAGTAAAGTGCTCAACTGGTGTTCTAAAACTTAAGTATATTTGCTTTTCCAAACACATATCAGTAGGAAATGTTAGTTATATAATCAATTAAAGTAATGCCCATTAGTTCCAAAATTATTTTAATAGTTTTTTTAAACAATCATCATTTTACATGATAGTTATGAAAAAACAACACATTTGAGAGCCTTGTGCTTCTTAAAGAGGCATGCGAGTTACTGAACTCCTTTCTCTATTTATTAGTACTGCCTACCAACATATGGCTGTTCTCTTTCACGCTCTGCATAGATGGTCTTTGCTAGTAGGTGAATTTTAATTACTCATCAAGAACAGATCACGCTTTGGACCTGCTGCCAATGCAAGCACTCAACAAGAGCCCATCTAGTACTATCACTGCGTTTATCATACCACAGATACCCACAGGTACTGCTGCTTGCAGCATTAATCACCGTGTACACTGGAAAAAAAAACCAAACAAACTAAAAACCAGCACAGCGAGGACAAAATGAAGCCTAAGAATAGCAAGAGGAAAAAGTACCTTCAGATTGCCTTTTGTTGTGAATGCTCTTCCACATATAGTGCAGGCAAAAGGTTTCTCACCAGTGTGCGTCCTTTCGTGGATCTGCAGAGCGCTGGAGGAGGAAAACGTTTTCCCACACGTGTTGCAGTAGTGCTGTTTGGGGGTTCTTCTGGGGAGAGCAGGCAGCAGGACAGGGGACGTGGCAGAGGACAGCGGCCCCGAAGCAGCCAGAGCAGAGGGTGTTTCTTTGCCGTCCTGAGGGGAGCTGTGCACGAAGCCGTTAACCTCTGTCTTTATGAGTGATGACAGTGAATTAGCAGGCATAACCGAAGAGTTCTGATTAGGACCGATACTGGAATTGGGCTCAAAAAGCTGTGATGGTAGATCTCGCATTTGATGTGTCAACATATGTTGCTTCAAATTACCCTTTGTGGAAAAGCCACGATTGCAAACTGTGCAAATAAATGGTCTCTCTTTGGTATGACTTCTGTAATGAATGTCCAAGGCACTCTGACAAGCAAATGTTTTGCCACAAATGTCACATGCGGTGTTTTTAAATTTACCTCTATCTCTGAAAGGAAAGAGCATACTCAGAGACTCTTCTTTAATCATTTTATCAGTGTTACTAGATGTCAAGTCCAAAGCACCACTGTTTGCAGGGGTCGGAGACAAACCATTGGCAAACTCACTTGGTAAAGCTCTTACTGGTTTCTCTTCAATACTTGGTGACTTGTGGTAATCATTAGTGCTGTTGGATGGGGACAAGGCCTGCATGGAAGAGGTAGACTCCGAGACAGCAGGGCTTCCAGCACTTTGGCTTTCCATGTCACCACCGACAGATGACGAATCGTTAGTCAAAACATCCCCTTCCACTGACCCATTTTCTACTGACTTTAAGCTTGCCTGAAGTTGTTCAGCAAGTCCTGCATTGATCATCTTCATCTGATTCTCCAAAGCAGCAATACTTGACATTTCCAGGGGCAGAGGGGAAGACGACAAGCTGTCTTGCGATGCATCTGCAGATTTCGGAGTATCTGGCACGCTGCTGTCAGGACAGTCTTCCATGTTCTCATCTGAGAAGTTGTCTAGATCATCAAAATTCTTATCATCAAAAGATCCCGTATCAGATTCCATTGACTCGGGATAGTTTTCGGTGACTGGGGTGTTTGGGATCTGCCCTCCCATGTGCATCCGGATGTGCTGCTGAAGCACAACAGCATTGGTGAATTTCTTCTGGCAGATCGGGCACGAATGTTGTACTCTCAGTGGGGGCATGGCACGGTGGACGCTGTAATGAGTCTTTAAGTTGCCTTTAGTAGTGAAAGCACGTCCACAGATTTTACATTTAAATGGCCGCTCACCGGTATGAGTGCGATAATGCATTTTCAGTGCACTCTGGCAACTGAGAACTCGGTGGCAAATGATACACTCGTTGGGATCGGTTGCCTTTTTGTCGATGTTTTCTACCAGTTGCTGCAGTTTTGACGTTTCAGACGCTGGCGTCGAATCCAATAGTCCTCCAAATGGAAACTTTGCCTTAAATTGCTCTGACATGAGAGGCATCAGTGGATTTGTAAAAGTGGCAATGCTGCCGGAGCCCGAGTCTGCTGCCGGTGAACTCACAGAGCTGCTCATGTTAGCTACGGAGTTTGAATTTTGAGGGTTTTCTTCCATTTTGCCGTTTGAGGTAGGCAAAGCACCAGCCTCTACCTCATCAGAAAGTCCATTGGAAATTTTTGATGTAGGGTCAGCGGTTCCCGAGTCACTCTTGACAGAGCAGGGAGGGCTAGCAGAGGGATGGCTAATGGGAATCGGCTGAGGCTCCTCAGTTTTGATGAATGGGGTCAAACTTGGTATCGTCGGTGGGAGTGGCAGCCCCACAGAAGTGGTGAGCGTGGAGAGGACTGGCTTGCTGTCCAGCCAGCTCGTGACAGGCTTCTCTGGCGGTATAGACATCCCATAAGGAATACCTGTGCTTGTAGGAATATTGTCCAAATGCTCTGGCACCGGGTACGGATTCATCTGAATATGAGGATATTTTTCTTTATGCCGCTGAAAGTGGACTTTTAAGTTCCCCTTTGTGGAGAACCTGTTTCCACATATGTTGCATTTAAATGGCCTCTCGCCAGTGTGAGAACGTAAATGAATCTGCAAGGCACTGTCACTCCCAAACACTTTAGCACAGAACCTGCATTTATGCTTAAAGAATGCCTCGTCTGAATTACTTTTTGCTTCAAAAGCAGTTACATTTGGTGGCTTGCTTTTTCTTTGCTGTGCCAAGGCAGTCAAGGAGTTTAAATCCTCTGCAGGTGTTCCGATATTGGACAAGGGGCTGGAGAAAATAGAGTTACTAGGGGTGGGCTGAGGTAGAAGTGGATTAGATGCAGGACTTAATAAACTGCTTATTGCAAAAGCTGGTGAAGATGATGCCGATACTGGTGGGTTGCTGAGCTGTGAGCCACCAATACTTGAAGCCACTTTTTCTGAGGATGGTGTTGTAACTGCTGCTGCCAGTATGTTAATATTTGGAGAAGAGCCACTGCTGGATGGAATTAGAGTGCTGCCAGGGTTGCTCTGAGGTAGCTGTATAGGGGGTAGCTGTTTCACACCACTGATGCTGGCAGATTGACTAGCAAGGCTTTGTGCTAATCCAGCTGCTGCAGCCAGCTGCTGGGATAAATGGGAACTTAATGTGGACAAGGGGTTGGCAGATGCTCGTAAAGTACCTTGAGATGGGCTTGAAGATGTTGGCATGTCTGTATTTTGGGAAGCCAACAATAATATTTGGTGACGAATTTGTTCAATCAGTTGCAACTGGTGGATCTGCTGCTGCTGTAAAGCCAACAGTTGCTCCATCAGGGCAGGTACAGCAAGCTTGTTGTTCGACGCACCATTACACCTTGCTTCCTGCGAGAACTGTGCTACTGCCACTTTAGTACTCTGAAGATTTTCAATTATTACGTTGCTGTTTATTACTGAAAAGTTGCCTAACGTTGTCAGATCCCCTATGTGAGGTAGAGAGGTTGTTACAGCTGAGGTACCCATTGTGGAGCTGTTACTGCTTGTAATACTATTGTTGACACTCTTGGAACTGCTACTGCTATTGTTAATGCTGGAAGCCTCCACATCCATGGATTCTTCCTTGTCAAGTTTGTTACGCTCTGAAAGGTCACCGCAGTCTACTTGATCTGTGTTATTAACTGTGTCATTCATCTGTTCATCAGGATTATCAGAAGGGGAACTAGGAGGGAAGG
>JACDJE010000015.1:3117691-3120191 GCA_016647715.1 Pavo muticus | reverse complement strand
GACTCCCACCATATGGGTTTTGGTAATTATTTCTGAATCGCATCTGCATAAGTGATATTTCAAAGGGCCCTCTGCGCTCCGGGCTCACCTTTGGAAAACACATCCGTGCAGTAGTGAGGCGATATGCTGCGGTTATCTCACCAAAAGGCCTCGTTACGTAACTAACTAAAAGCAGCCCAACTGAGCCATTATTTCTCCTGAGCGCCCTGCCCTTCAGATCGCACTAAAGAAAGCCATCATAATTTCTCTCATTTCATGGGCCCAGTAACAATTACGCGGGTGATCATAAAGCTGTAGCAGGAATTTACCAAAATCCATTACCGACATGAAAAGCCAGCGGTTCTGACAAGCCTTTTTATGGAAGGGCAGCAAAGATTTTTCTACCCCGAAAGCCTGGCAGGCTTCTTTCTCTGACATAACTCGTGCCCTAGGAAACTGTGCTCCAAGAACGCTCTCCTACAATTAGCAGCACAATTCCGAGCAGCTCCGAGACAATTCTGAAAGCTCATGGAAGTAGCCGGGGTTATTAACAAAATGAAATAATCCCACAGCCTCCTGCCCACTTCCTACCAGTAATTAGTTACTTGTTGAACACAATTTATGCTGCAAGTAATTTCTACTATTAATCTGATACCCGTTCCACTTAATCCAACGTGAACTTTATTAAAAGTGCACATTCGCGGGGTGAAGGCGAAGGGTAAACTTACTTCTCCACCGATCGCACCAGAAATACATTTTAAGCGCAGATCTCCCTGTAAGGGTGAACTCTGCGAGCTTTGAACTGTAACAAAAGGGACCGGTAGGAAAATAAATACCCGCTGCTGCAGCCCGCTGAACTTTTTGCTATCGATCTTTAGCCACGGAGCTGCAACAGAAACTCGAACAAAGCAGAACTCAATCAGGTGCAAGGAGTGCTCGCGGGGCCACCCTGCCCGTTCCCAGCTGTGCTCACTGCGTGCGCCTCAAGGACGCGCGCCGCTACGTCTGCCCGAGCCCCGCGCAAGATGTAGAAGAATGAGCCAATCTGAAGTCACGGTACGAAAGGAAAAGAAAGGAGCGCTCGGAATCCCAAGTTTTCGCTCTGCGATTGCGAGGCACACAACGCACGGCCGCCCCTCCGCAGCGCGCCCTGCCCTGCCCCGCTCGGGGGCGGCTGCCGCGGGGCCGCGCCGTGCCGGGATTACCGCAAATCCCGCTCCGGGGGCAGCGGCCCGTGGGCAGCCCGCTGAGAGCGCAGCGCCCGGGCACGCCGACAGCCGTAAGGCGAGCCCGCCGCTCCGGCCGGGAGGGGGGAAACCTCCGAGAGATGCGAGAGTAAAGCACGCTTCTTCCCAGGCTTTGTCGTTTACTTATTTAACTTCCGATAGCCACGCGCACCGCACACAGCTCCGCTTCCGCGCCACCGCTTCGGGCAAAGCCCAACTTAGCGCACGTACATCGCTCAGCAACAGGCGGAGGGCCGCTCGGCTGGCATGCCCGTCTCACGCTCGCAGGGTCTCTCTTTTGCAAACGATGCACAAAATCAGATCCGAAGGCTAAAACCAGGGGAAAATGGCTACTTTTTAAAACGATGGGTGGGAGCGATTGGCTCCGCTCCGTCTTGTAGCAACAAAACGGAGAGCGAGCGTCAGGAGAGGCAATTAAACAAAGTGAAGATGTGGAAAAATCCCTCTCTGCTTTCCCAGGAAGATATTTTCCATCTCAGCTTTCCCCTTCCCCGCTCACTTTAAAAAGTTCCAAACTCTTTCCCGGGAGGCCGAGGAAAGACAAACAAAAACTCGACGCTTCCCCAACTCCTGCTCGAAACTTCAAGAGGAAGTAGGAATAACATCGCAAGAAAAATAAATATGTTTGCTGAGATGAGAAAGGGGACGAAGCTGAGCGAATGGCAGAACCCGAACGCACTCAGAGCGCGCAGAACTCAGCCAAAGCCCTGAAGTCGCCTCCCAGGAACCGAATGACTTTTAAGAAACGTTTCGGCAGAGCTGCACGAACCGAACGTCCCCGCGTTCGCTGCTTTCCGACGCCTCGGGCCCGGGCTTCGGGGAGCGCTCACACGGGCGGGGCGGCGTCCCGCAAACTTTCCGACCCGATTCCCCGCGCGGCGGTGGGACCCTCCCCGCACTCTGCCTGTAGCAGCCGCGGGCAGCGCTCTGTTCCCTCTCCCAGGGTGCGACGGGGGCCGAGCCGGGCAGCTCCGGGCGGCGGCAGCAGCAGCGCCGGCCCCGGGAGCGGAGGGCCCGCGCCGCCGCTTCCTGGGGAAGTTGCCGGGGGAGCCCGAGGTGTTTCCTCCCGACAGGGCCGGGCGGGGAAGCGGCACCACCGCGCCCCGTTCCTCCCTTACCTGCCCGGCCGCAGCACTTCTGGCCCCCGGCTCCCTCCGCCCCGGCGCTCGCCCGCCGCATGGCCGCTGGGTACCTGCCCCGGCCCTGCGCCCGGCTCCCGGCGGCCACTTGTCGCCCCGCGGCTCGGCGCAGGTACGGACAGGGCACGGCCCCGC
>JACDJE010000015.1:2899281-3115558 GCA_016647715.1 Pavo muticus | reverse complement strand
CGCTGCCGGGCGGAGCCGAGCCCGTCCCGCCGCCGGAGGGTCCCCGGGCCGCTGCCCGCGGCCGTGCGGCTCCGGGACCGGGAGCGGCGGTGCGCCCGGCGTGAGATGCGTAACGCGCCAAAGTTTGGCTCGCGGGTGTTACTGCCCGAGGAGGAACCTCTTACAAACAAACGTCACGGGCTGGAAAAAAAAGTACAGTTGCGAAGAGGCCGCGGCCGACGCCGTGTTCCGCGTATCTCCGTCCCCCAGCGCCCCGGCCGCTCCCGCGCCGCTCTGCCCCGCTGCCTCCTCCGCGCCCCGAAGGAACGGGCCCGGGGGGCGCGGCGCCCGGCAGCTCCATCCCGCACCGCCCCGTCTCGCACCGCGCCGCCGGCGCTCCCCCTCCCACCCCCGCCGAATTATTTACTCTGCCGTGGAAACGACTCCTTTTCCCGTATTAATATTAACAAACTCTGTAAAAGCGGGAGGCTGAGCAGCCACAACTCATTTCAATTTCAAATGAGCCGGCAAACCTGGAGAGCGAGCGGGAGGAAAAGGGAGAGAGTGGCGATGTTCCCATTCGAGGAAGCGGCTCGCTCGCCTTTCCTTCTCATTATTAAACGAAAGAGACCGCAAAACGTTTACCTCGGAGGGGGAAAAAGCCCACCAGCCACAAAAGCAAACAAACAAACCCAAACGAACGGACGAAGCCCCCCCGGTGCCGCCCGGTACTGCCTCGGTGCTGCGGAGCGGCCGCGGCCGCCGCTGCCCGTTTGCGCGCGGGGAGAGCCCCCTCCGCCCGCAGCGCTCGGAACGGCGGAGTTTGAGAAAAAGACAAACGAAGCCATCAGCGGGGGTGATGGTGAAGGATGAAGATAATAACCCTGCTATAGGTGGTACTGCACGTGACATTATTTTTCGCTGAATATTTCAAGAGGTGTTTGGGCAGAGATGGATACGCCGGCGCAAGCTGCCCCCTCCTCACCCTCAGCCGGGGCACAATCTCGACCCGGCCGTCCACAGCCGCCCCGCACCGCCCCGCACGGCGCACCGTCCGCACGCAGATTGCCTCTGCGGCTCTCTCTGCGCGGCCGTGGCCGCACCCCGGGCTGCTCCCGTCCCCCGCCACCTCCTGCGGGTCCCCATCGGCCGCTCTCCCCGAATTATTCCCCCTTACAATGCCATTGCGCATTTGTCGATTAAACTTAAGACAAATTCCCCCAGTACCTTTGCTTCGTGGCAGGGAAAAGCCGGCCAGGCTGGTAATTAAAAGGCAACTACAAGGAGAAAAACACAGGTTTAAAGAAAAAGAATAAGAAATTAACCCGGAGAAATTAAGTTTTGTAACTTTTTTTTTTTTTTTTTCGTTTCTCTGCTCCCTCGCTAATGCATAAAGCGGCACTTAGCATTTAACGTAGGGCCGCTCGATTATTTATTGTTTGTTTTCCTCTCCTTCGCTGGGGGCCGGGAGGGGTGGGGAGAGGCGGGGGGCAGAGAGCACTGCCGGGGCCGGGGAGAGATCGGTGCTTATTGTTGGTGATAGCGATACATCAATTACGTGTCACTGTCTCCCGCAGAAGTTGTGAGAGTTCACACGCGCAATGCCCGCTCCCTCTCGCAGCCCCGTGACAGTGACGGAGCTTTTCCCTCCCCGCCACACCTTGGGGATTTTTTTTCTTTTTTTCTTCTTTCTTTTCTTTTTACCTCGGATTATTCTTTTTAATGGAGGTGAGAGGTTTGCTAATGCGCTTCGATGCAAATCAGCCCGGCTGGAAGGCACCCGGGGAGGGGATCGATCTCCAGTTCATTGAGATGAGCACTGAAGGGAGATGGCAAACAGGGGATAATTTGCAGTTCATTCTGCCGAGAGACGCTTTCAATGAGATGCAACGCACCAGCCTGGCTTATTGTCATTAAGGTTTGCGCTCAGCCCCGACAGTCTCCTCACTCTGAGGTTAAAAGCTCCGCAGTCCGCACCCAGCGGTGACACGCGGTTACCCTGAGCCGGGCGCAGTGCCACTGCTCTCCCTTTGCCGCACACCTCCGCCCGCAGCCTGGGGCACGCAGCAGCCCGGCCCCGCTCCGTCCTGCGATACCTGCTCCTCTGCAGCACCACTTGTCCCTTTCTTCCCTTCTCTGCCTTTTTCTCCTTCTCTCCGTTCTTTCTGCTCTCTTTTTAAGCTAAAAGAAAAAAAAAATACACTGCGTAAGAGCTTCTAATTTCGCTGCAGTTGACCCCTAAAGCAAGCCGCTTTTCAGCTACACCAGGTTACATCTATTTCAGCAGCGTGTGTAATTAGGGGCTCCGAGATGCTGCCCTCAGCCGGGAACTCCGTGTTCCGACGCACCACGAAGTTTGTGGCCGTCCCGGGGCGCTGCCCAGGCAGCACTGCGGTACCGCGGCTCGGCGCTGCCCGGCGAGGGAACGGCGGCTCGGCCCCTGCTCACCTCTCACCTTGGTGTTATTGTTATTTCCTAATGATAACTCCTCAGGGAAACAGAAATAGGGGGAAAGGGGGAGTGCCAGCATGGAATCCTTCTCCATTATTAGTGACAACTAAAATAATTGATCATTGCTCACAAACACGAGCTTTAAGACGCATAATGGAACCGTAAGCATTACGGGTTGAACTAAAGGGGAAAAAGGAAAGAAAAAGGAAAAAAAAAAAAAAGAAAAAAAAGGAGGGAAAGAGCCTCCCCCCCTCTGCCCCAAATCTCACAGAATCGCAGCGATGGGGAACTCCCCCGCCCCCGAGATAAAAGCGGACGTGACTAATGCCATAGGCGGCCAAGGTGGGATTGTTTAATTCCGTTTTCTCTTTGCACGTTTGCTGCCTTTGTCTGACCCGATGGCCGGCACATTTTTACACCTCGCTGTCCCTTCCGAGTTTATTGATGAAGGTGCTTCTGAAATGATTATCGAGAGATTTACGGCCATCACTACCCACCTACGGGAAAAGTAGTAAAATCAATCCCTCAATCAATCGGAGCCCTCTGTGCATATCTTTTTAATCTGCTCTTTGAGCTGTTTTATTACAACAGAAGCATTAAATATGTTTGTTTCAAATTTAACACGAATGCCTCCGAAGGACTCTGTCAATTTAGACATAAATCACGAGGCAAACGAGCTGGGTGGAAAGTCCTTATACTCGGGCAGGGTGGCTGCAAACCGAGGGCGATACCTGGATGGCCGCATTCCTCTGCCAGCAGCATCCCACTCCGGCTGGAGGCGACTGCTGTGTTTGTCCAGCCCAGCCCGCGGGGCAGAGAAAACCTACAGAAAGATGAGTACAGCACACTGCTGAAGAGTCCATGCCGTTTTATGTGGCTGCACAGAGAACCTAGAGAGTGCTAGTAATAAGAAATACTCTCGCATCCTGAAGCCTGTCATTATTTCCTTTTTGATTTTTTTTTTTTTGTTTGTTTGGTAGCAGAATGTCTTAGTCCCCATGTTAGAAATAGGCTTGGTTTGTTCTAATGATGTAGCATACACTTGACAAAATTCCTTGGTTTCAATACTGTTATCGATCCCAAGGCATCACGCTAACCTTTGTGTACCTTTTCTCAGACTAATGAAAAAATCAGTGGGGATTCCAGGTAGGCTGCTTTGGCCCGAAATTTTCCCCACTGATTTGATACACAGAGGCCATCATAGGGCAGATAGAACAAGTCTATTAGTTCTATAAAGGGTGAAAAATGAAGAATTTGATTTGATCCCACAGAGGAACTCTTTTTCTTCAAGCCACATTCCTTTACATCCCAGTTTAATTTTTTTTTTTCTATCCCAGTGTGTCACAGCCTCATACAGGCAGAATGTACCCCCCTGGAAAACCAGAAGTTTAGAAGTGAGGTGATGCGGATTTCTTCAGCCTTAGATAAAAACGTTTAAAAACCATTCTGGGCTGCAAAGATTTCTTCCAAAGGCACAATGTGGTGTCTCTCATTGCAGAAATATTTCTGGGTAGAACAGTGAAGAAAAAAAAA
The DNA here is from genome assembly GCA_016647715.1 of Pavo muticus. Taxonomy (NCBI): domain Eukaryota; kingdom Metazoa; phylum Chordata; class Aves; order Galliformes; family Phasianidae; genus Pavo; species Pavo muticus. The sequence goes on along the minus strand of JACDJE010000015.1, from coordinate 3,111,595 downwards.
AAAAGACACAGAAATATATCCATGTCAAAAGAAAGTCATGACAAATCCATCCGATATCAGACGATGAGATACAACGAGCTATCAGACTGCATTTCCTCCTAACATCTTGCTTTACAAAAAGTGCATTTATATGGTAGGAAGACTTCACAATCACAGTTGCTCTGCACCTGGGTATACTCACAGCAGTGTGGAACTTCAAATCATCACAGCCCTCAATCAGAGCACTATCTGAAACAGTATAAAGTACGGAGATGGGAGCCATTTAAAAGCAAGTGAAGGAATAGGACTGAGGGAAGTACCTTCCAGGATATTTAAGGAAAAAAGTCCCTCTTCAAAAAAGTTCCCTCAGGATTTACTTACCTTTGAAATAAAAATGATGCAAAAAGTTCTGCAGTTTGTCACAATACAAATGCAAGGCCAACATTTCATATGGCAATTGTCTAGTAGCGTACAGATGATTTTCTACAAGGTAATCATCTGATAAAGGAAGACCTGTTGTTGTCACAAACAGATTTCTGCTGTCAAATTAGATTTACCGAGTGTGCATTTTTATTTACATTTTAAAGTTTCATTTTAATTTGGGGAATCTGCGGTGATTACAGGATAAATATGTCTCAGACCTCAGGGGAACTGTTGCCTGCACAGTCCCAAATTTCTCGACAGATGAAACGAGCCTGACAACTGCATTCATTTTCATGGCGTTATATTTGATTCAAATACAGTGGAAGTATTTGTAAGTACATGGATTTTGTTTGCATAATATCGAGGTGCCCTGATTAATGCATAGTGTTTACAACGTGAAAATTGTCATACTCCCTGCATCAACGCAAGGAGCTGGCTTGGCAGCCGCTGGCTGCAATAAAGTAAATGCTTGTGAATAACGTGCTGCTTTCCATGCCTGAACTAAGCAGTATCCTCACAATCCGCCTTTTGCATCCACTTTGGGCAGCCTGTTAATAGAACTGCTCTGCAATCCCAAGGTGTAAAACCACTCTGAGTGTAAATATGTTCACCCAGACCTGCACAGATTATCTAGAGCTTATGGGGAGCCCATTTCCTCAGGGAGTAAACTGATCTCCCAGCCACATTGTTGCAGTTTTCTTTTCTTGCCATTAGTGATCATTTAATGTTCAGGTGGCAACAACAGCCATTGCCTACCTCAAAAAGTAAACCCGGGACTTTCTCATTAGTGAAATTAAATCTGGAGCTGGAAGAGGGAGGAAGAGCCAAGAACTGAGCTGCTGGGCAGCTCGTACTGAGCCATCAGCAATTCAGAGAGAGCCGCGATAAATACTGCTCCACAAAGCCAAGATCATAGAGTTACATCTAGAGGATGGAATTTTCTCCATCCCTAAGCAAAGCTCAAGTCACTAGAGTCAGAAGAGCAATCCTCAAGAAGAGATGTCAAAAAGACCCTTCTTCACAAATCCAGAAACCAGATTTGGGTTCTGAAAATTATTTCTGTCCTTCACATACCTTACATGGTGAGCTCGGGCTGTTGGCATGGCTGTACAAACTGTTTCTTGAATCTCACTCTGAGTTACATATTCTGTGTTACGGTCATTCATTGAGCTTCCAATTCCATCTCAGAAGGGGTTTCACATTTATTTGCATGCAGTAATGCAGCCTTCTGAAGTCTAGCTGGCTATGCAGTCATAAAGCTAATCTGAGCTTGCTCCTGTCTGCTGGCACCCAGAAGTTCTGTTCAAATAAGAATTTAAAGCTTCAGTCAGCTTAAGATCATCTTAAAAGCAATTGGTGCAAAAGCACATATGCGAAGACAACTAGTCTGTACTGGTTCAGCAATTCAACCAACATTATGTCATACACATACTGCAACAGAGCAAAAAGGGGAGAGTCGTGCCTGAATATGAGGAGATATAATACATCGAAGAAAGCCAAATACCAGTGCTTATTCTACATCCATATGTAAAGCTGCAGGAGAGATCATATACTCATTTCTGAGTCCATGAAAAGCCACTTGTCCTCAGAAATTTGCAAGGCAAGCACCCAATCCTAAACACGTGACAGGTATGAGCCAGCCTAGTGCAGGAAGCAGAGCATTGACAGGGCAGCACAGGCAGTGTTTCAGTCTAGAACTCAATGATCACGAAGGTCTGTTCCAACCTAGACAATTCCATGAGTAATTTCTGGCAGGGGCAGTCTAGGATGATCAGTGAAGTCATTTCCCACCACCATCTGCCACTGCCCCACACCAGGACGATGCTGTACCCAAGCTGTCACCAGGCAATCAGTGGGTGAGCACTCCCAGTCTGCACTGCTCTAGAGTTAGCAAAAATGTTTGCATGACATACTCCGCCAGCAAGGGATGGAAATCTGCATGGGGCAACAGTGCGTGGTATGGTAAGTTCTTAAGCTGTTCCAGCTGTTTGCAAATAAAATATGCGCCTAAGCCCCCAGTCTATACAAACTGATTTCTGAGAGGAGCTGTATTTGTGTGAGTGTGCCAGATCAGGCCCATTACTAACTTCAGATGAGTGTAAACAACTGCTGCATAGAAAAAAAGGTCTAGAGAAGTCACCAGTGACAATTACTAGCATGTAAATAATATACCTCTTAGTAGGATGTCTCTTGTTAACATGTTTAGTTGACAGCTGCATACCTCTGCATTCCGATATATTTTGGGGCTAGAAGTCACTTGCCCTTTCTCTGAAGTTTACTTGCCCTGTCTGCTTTTGCAGTTGAAACAGCTTCCATTTTTATGCTGCATGAGAGCACGAACAAAGCTATCATATTTAAGAATAACAGTTTCAAAGGAAACAGAGCCAAATGCATTATAAACGTACTGAATTAAATGGAATTAAACAAAGGATAAATATGGCTCATTCCCTCCTCCTTCAGCACTGTCCTCTATGACACTGTACATGTAATCTCACAATACAACAACATTACTGCACTCACTCTGTTCAGGCTATGCCATTCACTCTTTGTTTCAGTCCTACAAATTTCTAATAGCAAATTTCAATTTCACCCAGTGCTGCTCCCCGAGGGCTGCCAGACCTGCTGCTCCTTTGCCCTATTTGTAATGGATCACTCTAAGGTAGGACAGGACCTGACGGTGTTCAGCGATGGGAGTCACACTGAGCAGAACCAATTAGGTAAGCTCAGTGCAAAGGTAGAAAAGGAGATGAACGTGAGCCTAATGGGTGAGAGATAGGCAAATAGACATGCAGGGCCAGCACTGCCGCCACCAGCCACGCAGAGCAGCAGCTGCCTAGGGCTGCAAAATGTTTTGTAACACTTGCCTGCGCTCATGATGGTGCCTTGTGAGGGGCCTACATTTGATGTTTTGCCTGGAGCAACAAAATCCCGTGGCTGGTGCTGGTTGCTGTATTTAGGAAAGCCTGTAGGAATTTGTTTGCTGGTACTCATATGACTGGGAAAGAACTCACTGTAAAACAGCTCTGGCAATTTAGAAGTAGTTCTTAAACCACCTGTTTAATTGTGTTGTTCACAGGTGATCTTGGGTCTTCAACGGGGTTACTAAAAGAAAACACAAATACCAAATAACCAGAGACAAAAGCTGTTCCGTGTAATTTGCATCCATCTTTTGTGATGGCACACGGTTATTTCTGCAATAGTTGTAAGCAGAAACACACTACAGAAAGTTCTCATGGGAATGACTCTCCTTTCAGGAGTGAACTGGAGAATTTGCTTTGTGTTTCTTATTCTGCTTTCTTACTGCCATTCTCATAAAATCAATCAAAGTGATAACTGGAATGTCTAGAAACAGCCAGAATTTAATCTGGACGAATTATACACAAGTATATCTGGCAGTGTATCTGCTTAAAGGAGCTATGTATCACTACAGAGAATGCACTGTTCTATGCTTGAAGCATTGACATATATTGCCAGGATTATACTGATTTCAGTGCTTGGAAACATGCATGCTATAAAATCAAAAATAAGTAAACAGAATTTGAAAATAATTTAAATAACTTTCACTTTATGATTAACTGTATTCTAGTTGCTTACACGGTTTTCAGTAAATACTAGTCATAAAACCTCACCTAACCTCAGCTTTTGTTGGGCCCCAGGCTTTGGGAACACCCAGGTGACAGCCCAAGCTCAGTAGCTCAGGCACATGACTGCACTGATCTGGCTATTGGTCAGGCAGCACAGAGCTGTCAAGTATTTCTACACTTATATTTCACTTTCTGATGGTGTATGAACCCCTTCTATGTGGGATATGTACTCTTTTCTAGGGTAGGAGAGAGAGCAGTTCCCTTCCTTGAAGGATTTTTTTATTCCAAAATGCAAAGAGCATGCTGCAGGAGTTGAGACACTGCTCACCAAGCAGGAAAGGACACAGGTGAGATACTGCCTTCCATAGCCCACACAGCACTCCTTCCACACTAGAGACTGACCTCTGAGTGCCAACCCAGCCTCCATGTAGGCAGATAAGTCCTTGGCGATGGAGCCGCAGGGTGAAGGACTGGGGCCAAACTGCTTGGAGGCACCTCAGCACTCTGAGCTCCTGTTTGCTCATGGATCCTGCCATTTCGGGATATTCCAGAGGTGTCATCTGAGAAGAATACAAAGGAAATTTTGTGAAGTTTCTTTCAACGCATTTTTTTTTCAAGCCACATGGATGTTACTAGATAGGGATTTGTCTATTCCAATATAAACAGCTGCGCTTTTCAGTACATACCACAGAGTAATCAAATGTCTCAACTGCAATGTATTTATATGCTCCTTGAAAATGACAAGGGAAAACAGTTTTACAGTGGACTTTACTATCTGTATATTTAGTGATTTATTATATCTTTCCAAATCAAATAATCAATGTAATTTGGACTCTGTTGTGGAAAGACGGAAGGTGCCTGACTGATACGTGCTGGTGAACTAACTGCATTAGAATCTCTGGTTCTTTCCTTTCTCTTTTACTCACAAAATGGCAAAAAAAATTGGATTCTTTTTTTTCTGTACAAGATTGCAGTACTGCAGGCTAAAACTTTTCCTCTTAATGTAAAAACTTTCCTTCTCAATCTAAATTCATTTTAAATTGTTATGCTTTACAAACTTCCAAATGGGATTCTAATTGTTGACAGACATTTTACATTACATGTGTCTATCACTTTGATTTAATATGCATTTTCAATGAAATTTTAAAAAGGCCTCTAAGGTGGCAATTTAACAGCAAGACATGCTGTGAATTTCAGATATAAAAAATATCTTGTCTGCAAAGCTTTTTTTGTACATATGAAAATGGCCTTCAAGGAAAAAAAAAAAAAAGAAGTTGTCTATGGCTGAATTATCAGAAGCTAAGTATCTGTGAGAATATTACCTACTGCTTTAGTCAATCACAGCCATCAGATGTAAACCAGCTTTCACATTTACGCAACATTGCAGTAGCACACTTCAAAAACTATTAAGCATGTAAGAAACAAAATTTATCTGGAAATCCTACGTCTGGTTTATTACATCTCATGACCTGATTTAATTTTCTTCTACAGAAAATGGGCATTGAAATGTCTCCAAGTAATAGATACTTCTAGTCAAGTTTGATAAGAGACATTTGAAAGGAATTCCAAATGTATTCCGAAAGATGAGAGCAAAGCTAGCTTTCCTGTGTCCTTAAGAGTGCAAACCAGACCTGGGACAGCATAGAAGCTAGAGGGGACCTGTTCTGTATCAAGTCTACTTTTGAAATCATCAGAATTGTAGTTAGTGTATAGGCTACGTATAGACTACGGACATCAACAGCTCAGAGGGAGAAGCTCTACAACTTTTACTTCAAATTCGTAAAACAAAATATTAGCAACTTTAAAATAGTTGCATTTTCTTCATAACTTGAAAACAAACATCTTGGCTTTGGCTTGCTTGATATAAATAGCTTTAGATCATCTTGTTTTAGTGGTCCTGCATGGTGTCCCAAAACTTGCACTTGATGGCAAGAATAAACATAACTTAAACTTCAAAGGCTGCCACAGACTCTACTCATTTTGATTTAGGGAAATAATTTAAATTAATCCCTATGTTTGTGTAGAAAATATGTAATGTAATCCATTTCTCTGTCCCCAGCTTGAAGTCACTTACTATTGGGAAAAAAATGTGCTTTGCTAATGTTTCCTGTCTTGAAAAAAAAAACAGGAAAAAAAAACTTCATATCCTTTTAAAGAATCCTGGCATAGTGACACTGAGAAACAAATATTATAATACAAAACTGCGTGCTTATATCTTCGCATAACTGCTATTAAAAGTAACACGCAAAACTGAGTTCTCCAGTGGGAGCAGTAAACCCAGATTTTATGTAGATACATATACATCCAGATTTTATACACACACACACATATATATATATACATAATATATATATATTAGCAGAAGAGCCAATTACTTCCTTGAATGGCTTCCTGCCTTAGCACCCCAACTCAGCTGAATGTTGTTGTGGTCCACAAAACTCGCGGTCAGCCTTGTAACATTTTTCTCTTTATGCCAAGCCCCTCTCAAAACTAAGCAGAAATTTTAATAGGATGAAAAGCTTTGATTTTTACTTCAAAATTAATCCACTTCTCAGCTGAAGGAGGTATGTGGAGCACATTGACAGAGGCACTGAGGAAAAAAATGAAAGGAGTGAGAACCTCTACTATTGTAAATCACCTTAATGCCACTGAAGCCAATAGGACTACGTCAATTTAGACTAGCTGAGGTTGTGGCCTAATATTTGTGCTGAAATGTTGAGGCTATAGCAATATGCCTGAGCTGTATAAATATTTGTTGAAAGCTGCCTGTTAGTGTGCCTGGGGTGGGTTGCTCGTCAGCAAGCAGTTTGGACTCTTGTCTTCCACCTTTCTTGAGGAATCCCATTTTTGGAGGATGGGATAGGCTGAGCAAAGAGTACAGATATGATCCTTCTTACTTTGCACAGTGATTATACTGTGTACAGTGAAACAGTAAGCTTCATTTGCACTTTTGAAGCTGTACCAGTCTGACCATCCTACACTGATTCATACAAAGTACCGCACATGAATGACCAGTAATGTTTACAAAATGAATTAGTTTGACTCCAACTCTCTAGCCAGAAAGTAATCAAAATGAAGAGCCAGGCTATTTCTGAAATTCCAGCTTCCTCGCTAGAAACTGCATGCTCTCTCTCACTAATCAGCATATTAGTGTAAAATGTACGTGTTCTGTACAGGAGGACAATTAATAACAGTTACTCTGAGCAGTGTGCACATTAACTGTTCCACCCCCACACTGCTCGTGTGGTGGGCAAATCCAGTTGCAGCATATGGTATGGAGAAAAAGTAAAAGATGTCTATCAGTAAGTGATTAATCCACAAATTGTGTAGCTGGTTTTTTTCCTCCCATATGTTAAGTTCCTGGTAACATTTAATTTCACTTCTTTCAAAGCCTATACATCTACTCATGGACATATACTCAGGAGTCTTCCTATGCAAATATTTTTACGAGGTTTATTCAAAATTGGTGCCCTTTATCATAAAATCTTGAAAGCTCTGGTTTATTCTCTCATCAGCCATCTTAGTTTAAGAATTCAGCAACATCAGAACTACCTTCAGAATTATCCTATAAAACCCATCAGCTTTTGTTAGATCTAACATAAAAATGATTATGAAATAAAGTAATGTTATTTAACCATTTGCTTTAGGATAATCTGAAACTCAAAAGGGTTCAGTGAATTTTCTCTCAGAAAAGCAGCCTCCTAATCTGAAAAGCACCACTTCATATAAAGCCGGAGATGCCTCAGAGCCAGATTGTTTGCTCCTGTAAATGGTTAGAGCTCCACAGAGGGAGAATATGAAATAAAGCTCTGTTGATTTTCCAGCAGAGCATCTGAACCACTTCCCCTGCCCCAGTCAGTTAGAGCAAAATTAAAAGAAAAATAAACCTGGATTTGTATGTGCTCTTCATTTGGTGTAGATTAGCACATCTCTACTGGATATCTGACCTAAGTAGAATTATAACGGACTTACCAACAAGAAGAGCTGGGCCAGGGTATATTAGAGGTGATTTCATACGTGTGAGTGGAAACCTGATTCTTCCTTTTTATTCAGACTGAAAACAAGAAATGTACAACAGAACTACAGATCAGTTGTGAAATTGATTTTTTTTCTTTTTCTTCATGAAAGGAGGCTAAAGAGGCTCAGTTTTTCCAAAATTACCAACCTCTGGTGCAGTGGATAGCTCAGGCCAAACGGCAAGTGACCACAATGCTGCCAAACACCTCCCCATTCACATCGGCGCTGCATCCAGCCAGTCAGCTTTTATTTCCAGGCTAAACATGTGAATCCAGAGGAGTAGTAAAAATGAATAACTCCATCTGAACAAAACAGCTTGGCAGGATATTTTTAACACTATCTAAATATCAGATGTTAATAAATAAATTCATGTGTGGCTTTTCTTATTAGTTTAAACATACGTCAATATTTTTGTATTTTTTGTCTCAGGGTTCCTACAGGAGCACAGAGAATTTCATCAATGATCTTTCCACACTCTATAGAATAATGCCTTTGTACTACTATCCATCTGTATGCTTATCTACTGTGTATCTATCAGCTGTATGAAAATATCTATCAGTCACTTCACCCCAGAGCAAGTATCAATAGGGAGAATGACAGTGGCTAGTTTGCACACTTGAAATTGTTTATTTGTTGCAATCCTGCACAAGATGTTTATCAGTAAGCACCAGACAGCCATGCAGAAGAAGGAGCCTTAATTCTGTCTGAGACAGCCTCTTATTGCTATTGATAGTTAGCATCAGTGTCCAGTCTGAGAAATGGAAGTGCTGCAGGCAACTTCAGTCAAGACACCCTATTGATCTACTGCTTCCTTTGCCTCCCTGAAGCTAGAGAAGAAAAATAAAAAGGGGAGGAAAAGCTTGCTGTACAAGGGGCAATGCAGTGCTCTATGGCTTACCATCATTCAAAAGGGGTGTGTACGTGCATGGATATTCCTGATATTCAATGCCTCAGACAACTGTAAATCACACACACTGCTGTGATAAATATAAATGCCAATGTGTTGGAAATGTCCTTTATATAAGAGGTGTCACTAGAACTACATTTCTAGCATGAAACATTTTTGCTGCTTTTTATTTTTCATTGACTTATTGTGCTTCTGTTATATCCTGTCTAACACAATCAATCTAAAGCATAATATCTGAGTCCTATTCATAAATAATACATATTTGGGTCATTTTCATTTGTATTCTACAATGAAGATTTACAAGCCAGAAACAAAACAAGAAACAATGTGTGGAATGCTCTTATTCAGTGGATAAGAATATATTACCGTGATCAATTAATCTGCTTTTCTCTGCATTAGGTGGACATCTTTATGGTACATCCATAAGGGTTTATAACTTAGAAGAGACAGAACCAGCTCTGAGGCTCTAACATAAAATGGCTGTACTCAGAAAAGAGAAACTTTTCAGAAGTTTTTTTTTCCAATGGGAAATGTGTTAATTTTGGCAAACTCAATCACAGCAATACCCCATCTATCAACATACTGTGTCGCTTTGCCCTATGTACTTGTCATGCTAAATGAAACAAAAAATCGACTCCATTACACCACAGGTAAAAGTCAAAATAATAATACCAGGGATTTTTCTAGTGCTGTTCATCCAAGGATATTTACATTCCACTTATAAACCATTTAAATTCATTCTACAGCAGGGCAAACTGACACACAGAAAGGTCCCACCTTGTTGGGGTTTTTTTTTTTTTTTTTGGCCAAAAGCTACCACACCAAAATGAGTAAAAAAATAAATCTCTATGAATATAAATCACAAGAGCAAAGCACAACGAGAAAGGTGAAAGGAAAACTCACATAAGCATTGTGGTATACCAGTATTTCATGTAAGAAGATAGTCACCTGCGTAGTGGCCAGTAGAGCTGGTATTCTGATGATGGGCCATGTCAGAGGAGCAGCAGTAACAGCCCAAGGATTTATAAAATTCTGCTTGTAAAGAAAGAAAAAAAGTTAGTTGAAAAAACCATCAATGTTACTTTAGGAAGGAAAAGTCAGAACATGTAAGAATTTGGGTAACAAACTAGAGGAAAAGCCTGGGTGAATGGTGGGAGCAAGGACAAAGTAGTCCACTGCAGCAGTTCCCCTCTTTGCCCCAAGCACTGAGAAATGCAGACTGTGCTGTGCTCAGTGCTTTGGACTGTGGTTTACTGTATTCCTTTTTCAGCCCTGGAAATTTACTACAAGTGCATCTCAGATAAAAAAGTGAAATGAGTTTTGCAACTACGACAAAAAAGCAATTTTACATTTCATAGGCCTTTTAAAACCCCTTTCAATAGAAAATAAAAATAACAGTAAGGGGGAAAAAAAAAAGGTTACATTTCAATTCCCCTTTTTATAGTTTGATGGTGCAGATGTTCCTGGGTCAGAGGTGAATGTGTCTTCAGGTGTCAAAAGATGCAATAACCCAAGTCAAAAGTGGTCCAATCCCCAGAACTGTAACTGTGTGCCAGAATCTCCCCACCTTGGAAGCTTGCTGGCAGCAATGTGCTACACGTGTGTTACGCTGAACAGACCTGGTAGTCATTTTAATATTTTCCATGCTCATGTAAATAGACTTGATGTGTGTTCATCAAATGTGGGAAAATCCCACAGAATTTTGTACCATCTGTTGATAGGTAAAAGACCTGCTTTGCTGACAATTTAGTGCAAAATCAGAAAACAGAATAAAAGCAAGCAAGCAGTGGGGTTTGTTCTGCTTTGTTTTTATAAATCTGAGGCTTAAGGTCATATCAAAAACCTAACAAAGTTCGAAGGTTCATTCTGTTTCGACAGCACTGTCCTTTTCAGATATATGAATATTACCTGAGCCCCATGGAGCTCTTAAATCTGCACCACGTGGCTACCACCTGGCAGCCTTGTGAAACCCCGAGTACGCACAGGAGTCAATGGCTTCAACAGGACACAAGAAGGGTGCAAGGACCACAATTGGGCAGTTGGATATCTGCACTGATGCCCTGGACCAGAAGCCTCAGTGAAATACCAGCTGACAGCATTTCAACACTTCTGGTTGGCTGAAGTGAGAAAACTAAGCTGAAGCAAAACCTAAGAGGGTCACTGAGAAAAAACATCACCTTATTTAACATCTAGTACCAAGTTTGGTGGGTTGGTTTTTTTTTTTGGTTTGTTTGTTTGTCTGTTAGAATTACAGCTGTTTAATTCAATTAATATGACAGATGCCAATCAGAATGCCCATCTTAATTGTTTTTGTCTGGTTTGAATAAGACTGTTGCACAAAAGGCAGTTATGTCTGACATGTTGGAAGCAGCTATGAAGTTAAAAGAAAGGCTCTGGTCATGCTTTTCAGCATTGGTTGATAGAAACCAACCACTATTATAAGAGGAGTTTAAGACCTCTCCTGTCCTTATATTCCATGAAGAACAAGAGCTTCCGCTTCCATACAGATAACCGATAACGAGATCCAGGAAATAACACCATCAGAAAATAACGACACAGACTTTTTCAAAAGAATATTTTCATTATGTTGCATCAGGGCATGAGATCTTGTCTTGGGTGAGAGAAGAGTTAAAAAAAGCTGGCAGAGGAGAAAAACATCAGAAGAAAACAAACTGACAAAGCTAATCAAATCCAGACATATGTAATCTAAAATCTCAAAGGGGATTCAAGGTAAGCTAAAAGGACACTATAGGATCAAATGCTGCTAAAGCATCCAATACAACCCGATGAGAAGACAGAACAAAATCTCTGTATAGACATGCACCAGATGCTCAGCAGGATAGGCCAGTGTATATCCACTGAGACAGACTCTACTACTTTACACTGGCTTAACCCTGCCCCTAATGGACTAAAAAAAGGTATGTTAACCTTGCCACCAGCATTGTATTGGGTTATAAAAGTCGAGAAAAAGATTTTGAGTGTGCGTATAGTTAGTTAATTGGGAAAACAACCAGCTTCTTCCAGTACAATCTACCCCATTTGCCAAAAGAGACAAGTTTTACATGTTTCACTCGGAAAAGTGTAACTCCTCCAGTGGTGTGGCAGAGAAATTTGCTTTGAAAATCAGGAATCTTATTTCCAAGGTCAATCTGAGGTTTCCTGGGTTCAAACTAAAATATTTTGTGGGGCCAAAGAAATATTTACTGGGTTCTAGGGAGCAGAGAATGGATGTGTAGTTTGAACATATTTCAAGTCAGCCTGGGAGGTCTCTTTGTTTTTATATCTGTGTCTCCTCAAGCAACCTTTTTTTTTTTTTTTCCCTGAGAAATTGGAAGTTAAGACAATGATGACGTTTTTTTTGCCTGTACATTTCAATACGCTTCCTGCATTGAATCAGGGAACCTTAATTATTGGCACCTTTTCCAGAATGTATTTCTTTCCAGCACATCATATGAAATGATAGAGTCAAATTCTGCCCAAGGGCTGCCATTCTTTCTGTGCTAAACTAGAAGGATTTTTTGTATTAAGCAATGTTTTGTTTTATATGACCTTTGACAGTGGAAGTGTTGGAAGAATGACATTATATGTTGTAGGGATAGTGCTAGGTGGAGGTTGATAGGCAGTTGTAAATTAAGTGGCAACATATTACAAATGAGTTCCAGAATGAGTAGGCGATTGGAAGATGTGCTACTGCATGCTGGAGATTAAAATCCAAACAGAGAAACTATCACCTAGCCCAGCAATTGCAGTAAAAGGTTAAAAGAAATATTCAATATTATCAATCATATTAAAAAAAGGTGAGAACTTCTTACAGCTGCCAAAGTAGCTTGGGGGAATTAATGTGTTTGTGTCAAAAAGACTGAGAACAAGTGAAATAGGACTACACTGATTGCCAGAATCTTACTTGCCGGGAGAGATAACATTGGACATCCAGTTTAACTAGGCAGGCGCCAAGAATCCTCTTATGAATGCTATGGAGCTGTTTTCAAACACGACAACGTCCAGTGACTTCCATTCTCCAGTCCTCTCCGTGGTGTCTGAGTTGCTCATTAAAGCAGGGAAGCCTCCAGTGAGGTGTGATGACCTGAAAATAGACAGGAGCTAAAGAATCAATGTTTTAAGTAAAACAGCAATTATAAAAAGATCTACAGCTCTTTCCATGTAATCAGGTAAATTACCAGGAGTAGCATAAAGCACCTAAATTGGAGAAAGAGTGGAGAAAGGGGGAGTGGGGGGAAAAGAAGGTCCCTTGGGTGATATCTGATAGGATGCTTAGCCAGTGTAGAGGTCAAGAGGTTAAGTGAAAATGAGATGAAGGAATGATCAGATATAGTCAGATCAGAGACAGTTAAATAAAGGAATGTGCTAACCTAAGATAAATGTGAGGAAGTATGCCTGTGTGAGGGCGTTGGTGTAGCTGTTCTTCAGCAGTCCAGGAATCAGACAGAAAGGATTCCTGGCTCCCAATCCACACCAGTCCTAGCAGAAGCTCTTCCTAGCAAAGAAGTAGAAGGGATAATAACACAGTTTAAGACTCCTCTTTGCTGCTCCAAAGGATACTAAAGTGCTTCTACTCACATCTACAGCTTTTTCAGGTCTTTTTCTGCTGATGATGGGATGTAAATCATCCTTAGTGAAGAGAAAGAAAATGAGGCCTGTGCCATCTGTGGTTTGGACAATGAGAAAGATGCTGTTTAAACAAGATGAAAACAAAAAACATTGAAAAGTACCTGAAAACTGCAAACTTTGTTGGCTAGCTAACATTTTCATGGGTCACATGGCTCTCGTTACAATGGGTTACCATAACAACAAACAGCATTTGGTTGAAAGAGGTGCATAATGTAGCAAATAAATGCTTGGGACACAGTCTGTATAAAACTTCATCAAATATTCTCGTAAATCTCTGTTCTCAGCCTACTCAACAGAAATGGCCTGTGATGACAGTCAACAGAAGAAAGCTCAGGAAACATTCGTACTGAGCAAGTCTGGAAATGACCACAAGAATTCTGTTCAAAAATCCTTGGTAGCTTACAGCCTCCAAATGCTTCTAAGAATAGCCTTGCATGTGTAAACCCCAAGATGAATGTTCAATTTTTTTAGACAGATAATTTAGAGGTTAGTACCTTTTGTGTTTCCTCAGAAGCCTGATTAACATATACAATTGGACCTGGCAATTAGCAGTTGGAGTTTTAACTTGTCTATTACATGTTAATACCTGGGGAATGCCCAAAGTGGTCTTCTGAAAACAAACAAACAAACAAACAAACAAACAAACAAATTTTGGTGCTCTCAATGATTATAGTCTTACAACTCTCTAGGGGATAAATTGTGTGTTTTTCACAAAGAGTTTGATTAGTCACAGAATTCACTAAATCTAGCTGAGCTTCCTATCTTTAAGACTAAGACACATCCCACGTATATTTATGTCAACCCTCAAGCTACGGTGAAAGAAGCGTGAGTCTATAAATGAGGAGTTTCAAATGAAAGAGGTAGTTGAAGCATTTTGACCCTATTCAATCAAGGTCAGTTTTCCTCTGAATTATACCTGTTTCCTTGTCTAGCATTTTAGATACCTTCCAAGAGTCTAGTGACAGAGTTTATAAGTGGCATTCAACAATAAAGAAGAAAGAAAGCTGCTCACAAAACTCCCTTCCCCATGTGATAAAAAGCAGCGTTCCAGAGGAAGAGACAAAAGAATGTGTAGGTCTCAGTTGTATGTGCCTATGGGAAAGGCGTGGTGAAAAGAGGCCAGCAGCTCCAGGAAAGAGGGACAGGAGGAAAGAGCACGAATCAGCTTTATGAGCCAGCAAATGATGGATGGCTAAATGCCAATTAAATGCAATACATACAATTGAGTTTGCATTGTAGAGATTATTAAAGGTTATTTTACTCTTAATTTTTTGTGGTAGGTGTTCTTACTCCCTCCTCACAGAAACCCTTGATTTTAACTTGCTAGATACTTCGATGCACTTGTCATACCCAAAAGGTGATTTCAGCTCTTGGATGCCAAAAACCTTTCCACTGATCAAAACACAGCTGCAAGGGCTTGCCTGATCTATTAATGGCTGCCACAACTCTGGGCTATGTCTGTCTATACCTGTGAAAATAGATGTAATTAATATAACAGATATCATATGTATATGCAAATCCAGATGGTAAAAATGACTTAGAGTAAGATAAGGTTTTCATGTGCCAAATCAAATCAAGATATGTGAATCACTTAAACATATGCAATCTGCTACTGGAGTTCTGCTTCTGCAGTGACATTAGCATACCCTTGATCTATTTTACTTTATATTAAGTTTGTTTTTTTAATGAAAGATCTTAAAACACAATTTTAAAAATGTACTTTAATTAGCTTTTTTTCCAAGCTATCACCTCTCTGTGACCTTTAAAAAGTTCTTTCTATTATTTCCCACAAGTTGCTTGGACATATGATGACAGATCACGGGACCAAATAAAGTGCCATTCAGTGGACAAGGATCCTAGGTTTTAAAACAATGAATGAGCAAATTTATACCCATTTTATATAAAATACTTTCAGTGTAACACAAGAAACAGAATATTTTCTTATAGATAACCTTTTTATCCATTACAGAAATGCATCAGCTTTACTAACAAATAACAGAGAGAGGCAATATCTTCAGCCTGTTTTGTGATATTAATATATTCTGTATTACAATTTTATCTTCTTAAATTTTACATTTATTTCACCTTTAATGAGTCCAAATGCCTAGCCGAGAGCTCTTGACTTTAAGGATATACTTAACTTCAGTATATTAACTGTCACATTCAGGCTAATAGGCTCAACTTAGATGCTTAAAGTTACACATCTGTTTCAGATTTTTTTCAAACAAGACCCAAGCCCCTTGATTTTAAAAAATTGACAGAAATGGAAATTTTCACTTTAGTGACACCGGAAAGACAATAATGCTGCTTCACCACCATCATCATACAAACATTGAGATCATGGTTTTGCCCTCAACATTTTTATTTGTGATAAGTCCTTTTACTTGTAATAAAAGATACTGAACAAAAAGTAGCTTAAAAGAGATTTTGAAGTTTTGATTTGCAATAGTTGGTCCATTTTGAACCCTTTGTTTCATTTCTTTTCATATTGTGAGAGCAAAGAATTATTGTTGCTTTCATCATGAGCTCAAGAAGAACATTTTGGAAGACCAAGATTAAGTGCATGCAGATGGGTGTAACATTAATTTTTCTTTAGGATAAAACCAACTCTGAGCAAAGGAACACAAAAAAAGGTTTTGTTTTTGTTTTTGTTTTTTCATAATCTTGGGTAATTCCAAGGTTCCTCTTAGGAATCTAGATTGAACAATAGTTTATTTCACTGCTTATGGTATTTCTGACTTCTAGATGCTTTTCTTGTGAAACTAAGAGATTGTCTTGTTTGCCTTCTTGTTTGCATGTATGAGGAAGGGAGAGAAAAAAAAGTAAATTCTTTTAAGAGTAAATGCCACAGGAGATCATTCCATCTGCCTGCCTGATCTAGCATTCTCAACTACATTTCTCAGTTTCTCTTGATTAATAATGCAGCTCTTCTCAGTTATATGCACAGTTTAAGTGCCAAACAGATGCCACACAAATAACGATTACAAATAATTACTGTAAGGAGGTGAACAAATAATGTCAGTTAGTTGATGTGATGAAGTTTACATGACAATAATCCTCAGTTTTATGAAGTTGTTCATTTTTAAGCCAAAAAGCCTCTCTATCTTTTTAAGGTAGCAATGTCACTTGACCACCTCAATAAAGATCTCAATTGTAATAAAGCAGATATCCTTATGAGTACTTATGAATTAATTACATTGCTTATTTCCTTGAGGAAATTTTATAAGAATCGTCAGCTACACTTTCAAAGTACACTTTAAAACTACACCATTTTAAAACAATTTAAAACTACTTCTTAAACTACCTTTAAAAGTTCAGTGATAGGACAGGGAATAAACTTAGGGACATTTAAACTAAAAAAAAGAGTAGATTTAGATTAGATACATGGCAGAAATTCTTTACTCAGAGGGTGGTGAGGCACTGGAACAGGCTGTCCAGGGAAGCTGTAGATGCCCCCCCCCCGGAGGCATTCAAGGCAGGTTGGATGGGACTTTGGGCAATATGGTCTTGCAAAAAAAAAAAAAATCACTGGCACGGGGTTGAAACAGAACTGCTTTTAAGCTCCCTTCCAACCCAAACCATTCTATGATTCTATGAATCAAAGTGTTGGTGTGCACATGTACTTTGTTACATATTGTCAAATCAAACTCTGGTTCAGGACAGTACTTTGGCCTGTTGCTAACTCCAGACTTATCAAACCTCTGTATCATCAAATGACATGCCTAAATAAAGCTTAAATAATGTTCAGAATAGAAATGCTTTACCGAACTGAGAGTTAAACTGAGGCATGCTCTTGTTCCACTACAGATGACAGAGCTACTTGATGAAGGAATATGTAGGTGAAAATAGGTCTGCATGACACTAAAATATTTGGTGTCAGAACAGTACTTCTGAACTTGAATATCTACAAACTCAATTCTTAATGTTTCAGCATTAAGTTGTTCTTCTCAGGACTGTAATGGATATTACTGTAATACTGAACAGTAGAAAATTGCTACAATTTGAAAAAAAATTACGTTTAAAATCTAAATCATATTACAACAGTGATGCTGACAGTTTTGAAGACCTTTTGTGCTTCTTGCTCTTTCCATGCTAAGATCAACAGTTTAGCCAACTGACCACTGGTTTTGCATTTTGTCTGCAATTTTGTCCCCTTTGCACCACATCTTGATTGTAGAGAAAAAGAAAATTCATGAATCATGCAGCAGATCATCAGAAAATCTTATAGTTTCACAGAAACAAAATCCACAGGTCCATACATCATACAACATCAGCTCTCAACAAACTTCTGACAATTCACATTTACTTGCACAATAGTCTATCAGAATCGTCGGTTGTTCTTCATCCACTCTAGTATAAAATTCAGTATAAAATCTTGGTTTACTCCCCTACTTACTGCTGTGCTTTCCATTCTGCCAGCTGGCCGGTGATAACCCCTTGCCTGCAGGCAGGGAGAGGAAGCTGTTGGCAGGAATGATCCAGAAGTCTTTTTCCAGACCTCATGAGCAGTGCTTCCACAGTCAGACCTTCAGTGAGGGAGATCAGTGCTTTGTTAAATTACAGACATAAAACAGGAAAATGACTTGGGAAGTCACAAGTCAAAAGGATGACAACTGTTTTTGTAAAACTCTTCAGTGGGTCACCAAACACAACTACCAAGTAACCAGAGTTCTTTATTGGATATTAGCTGACCAAGATCTTTCTGCACATGCATTTACTGTTTCTTGTAACCCTTGAATTATTTTCTCAAAGCACACCCTTATCAGCTATTAGCACACTGGTCAGAGTTGGGGGTCTGGCTGTAAAAAAAGCGCTTTCACAATGTTGAAAGGTTGTTCCTCCTGCCTGATGTTTCTCTAACAGGCAGTTCGGTGCAGCTGCTAAAGCTTACAACTTTCTCATTTTCTTGCATAGCGTCTTTGCTAATCTTTAAGCAATAAGTGCATCACTGCTAATGTCAGTCACTATCATCAGGAAAACAGAGGAGGAATGTAAATAGACTTAAAATGCCCAGATGAAATAACAGCAATGCAAGTGCTCTGATCAGTCTTTGGAAGAAGGCTACAGTAGTACAGAAATGAAGAGGGTATTACAGCTCCCTGCAATTTGGTGACTCAGTGGAGTTACACAACTATTTGTGCTGTCTTGGACTACTGAAAAGGAATCAGATTGGTAATTTCTGGTGAAGCGGTGAGCTTTAGGTCAGAGAACAGAATCCTCTTGGCACTTCGGAAAGTCAAAAATGTGCCCACTTTGTGAACGTGAAAAAACTGTATAAAGTACTGTTTTGTATTGTTTTAAGATTTTGTTTTGTTTTGTTTTCAGGCTCAAATTTCAAAATGTTGGACAAGTACTGAAATCTGCTTGTGAAAATCCCCAAGTCACAAGCCAGCCAGATAAAAATCTGTTCACCGCAAAAAGGGAAGGGGGCAGGGTGGGGAAGGAAAAGTTTGTTGATAAGTTTGCTACACTATTAGAATACTTAACCACAGCCTGGAGCTCAAATCGACATTTATCTTAAGTTCCTATTTATTAGAATATATGAAAAATATTCAACCAAATTACATCTTGTTTTTGAAAGATATGCACTCCAGTATTTGAGGTGTAAGGTTTGACCAATTATTTAGGAATGCAGAAACGTGAGCAGACTGGATGAGTATTGGGCCAAAGAGAAAACAAAAACAGTTTGAAACAATGCTCAGTCCCATTTAAAGTTTCTTGAGGAAACGATCATATTCCAATGAAGCAAAGAACATAGAAGAAAGTGGCCTCGGGAGAAATCACAAAGACAATTAGCAAGACAAATCTAGGACTGCTTTGTCTTGTCTGAATCTATATAAAGAAAAATAGTCTGCAACTCACTCCGAAAGTGATGGGAACCCATGCTTCAAACACATGTCTTGAAACAACGTCGGAAACCTTGTTCCTCTTTTGGCTGCGGTTACAGATGCTTTCTCCAGACAGCGGGCTCACTAGTTTCAATTGTCTGGAGTACTCAAAAATACATTTTCCCCAGAAGATCTGCATATATAATAAACATTAACTAAATCAAATGACTTTCATTTCAGGATAAATACTTTCAAGAAGTCAGTTAGAGACACTTATAGTAAATTGCTATTAATTGGCTTTTCCAATCTACTTAGGTTGTACTAATGAACACAATCACTTCTAACATATTTATACGCCGACTAAACCCTGCCTCTCTCTGTAAGCATGCAAAGGGTCCAGGGTAAAATGTTCTGCTGCAAGAACACATGGGAACCACTCTGGGACAAGTGAATGATCCTACTGGTTTTCTGCGTCTCTGAACTCTGTTAATTCAGGAAGAACCAGGAGAACCTCTCTGCTCTCACTGCTGGATAGTTGCCCTGAGTGGGGCCAATTTTGTAGCTTTTTCGCCACAGAATATGTAAGTTACATAACACAGAAACTCTCAGCTCTGCAAAGCCAATGAAACCACATTTTCCTATAACTGCTACTTCCCCCTTTTGCACTTTACTCACTTGTAAGGGGTTGCTGTAAATTCAGTGATAGTATCTCTACAGATGGGAACTTTTTTCTTTTGCATGTGAACGTTACCCAACACTGAAACGTCTCCAGCCCTGATGGTACATCTCAGGGCATTATTAGGACAGCAGTCATGCTCATACTGCCCAACTCTCCTGTGGTAAGCCCAGATGTGGAGCAAAAGTAAGAATTAGAATTCTGTCTGTACCACAGCCTGAAAACAATCCCGCTAACTTCAGCAGTTTGAAGTCGGCTACTGGAAAAGCCCTAGATACAGCAGAGCAAAGCTCCTGGTAATTTTCTTCACCAAGTTCTAAACAGAGCTGAAATATAACCTAACTGCTTCTAGAAAATTTCTGCTCTATTTGGTGTTATTTTTCATAACAGCTCTGTGTACCTAAAGAAGCACAGCAGTAGGCTATAGGACCAAGGTCTATCTGAGAAACCTGCACGCATCACAGAAAGCACGTGATTCCACAACTCATTAAGTCTAATTTATGGCATATGTAATTAGGCACCTTTGAATTGAACCCAGGTCTCTAGAGATAATAACACTTAGAACTTATATAGGGCTTTTCATCTTCAAAGTGCTTTACAAACATTAACTAATTAACAACATAATAAGACATGAAAGGCCAATGTACTTACTTACCCCTAGTACTGCATAGCCTCTGTATAATTCAGATTTTAATGATTTTAAATGCAAGATGCAATCTGGGTGCACTGGGAGGATTTACTTGTTGTCCCCTTCCCAATCAGAAAACATGACTTCCATACCAAATATCTGAATATGCAGTGATATCTGAATATCTGCTATTTATTGCTGAGTCAGAAGAAGCAGCTCCAAAAATTGAAGGAAAATAAGGAAATGAGCACCTCAGAGCAGTCTATGAGGGTGTTTGAATTTCCTGGGCTTTGGAGACACAATATGGGGGCCCAATGCAGGAATACATTCCCTGAGAAGTCACTGCTCAAGATTTCTGGTACCACCAAACTCCATATCCTTCCCAGGGTAAATCTAGTAATAGTTACACAAAGACTCTAGGGACTGCCTGTCTAGGGACTATTTAGCCTTTTTTTTTTTTTTTTTTTTTTAAGCCTGTGTCAGTGATCATTTTCATAAGCTCAGGATGTTGACCATTGCCTGTGTATGTGCTTTGTTTAAACATCACCCATCCAAGAGCTAAAAAGACGGTGCATATCATGGCAGAATCTCCTGTTTCTCTCCAGACCATGTCTGCCTCTGTCCCCTTGGGGATTCTGCTGCGAACAAAAATTGAGAATTTGAGGACCAGTGGAAAAATATACCAAGCACGTGAGACAGAACTTTATACATGTCCCTTTTTAACCCTGCACATACGAATCCTCAGAAACAAACCCAAATTCTTCTGCAGTGGTGACACAGATAGAATGGAAAGAGAAATTAAAGAAAATGAGACATACGATGGACCAGCAAACAATTTGTACATGGAAGCAGCAGGCTTTTGCTTTTCCCCACAGACAAGCAGTCCAGAACAGACCCTGAAAGGTAACAGTCTCACAATAGTAATGCCTACAAGAGAAACTACCATAAACATAGGGTCTAATTAAAAGCATTACAATTTTTAAATGCAGATGTAGAATAGAACTGTCAAAATGTTTTATCCCTAAAGTGCGAATGCTAACCTTCCCATACTTATTACATAGCACTACATTTTAATTTGCCTGGAGCACAGCTGAATAAAGCAAGCATCACAAACACAATCAAATGGATATCTGAAAGTACTGCTCTTCACAATAGCTGTGTGTCTGAGCAGGGCTTCAAATGCTGATCAATTGATTACCAAAATCAAAGAATACATTTCCCAAATGAGCTTCTGCAAAAGCACTCAATGGCAGCAGAAAAAAAAAAAGAACATAAAGCTGCACAGAAAAGCAGTGTTCTCTAAAATATTTACAAATGCAACTTTCTACTGCTTTCCTGTTTATAGCTTAGATCTGCACAGATCTAGAGTGAGGAATAAAGCACTTCTGATAAATCAATGGCTTGATTCAGTTTAAGTGTGGCAAATTCAGGTAAACAAAGAAAAAAGTAAAAATGACCTAAAGGTATACATTAAATCCTATGGCAAATCACAGCCTCTGTTCAAATGACTTTCGAACCTTTAATAAAATTACAGTAAAATATATAATACATTCTCTATTGGCAAGCCACATGTGAATATTCTTATTTCAGAAGGGACAGTTCCCTACCGGTTTTCCTTAGAAGTAAGACAGAACTATTTGTGCTTATCTGTCCCTTTGGAATTTTCTCTCCTCCCAACATGACCAGTAAGAGGGCTACTAGATAGTCATAGTAAGGATGAATAAAGGTGAGGCACTTGGCTTGTTTCTGAGCTTGTCTCAGACAGTTACTATTTGCTCAGCAGAGGCCTCTGTTGAGCTAGCTACAGTTCACGAGAGCACTCATGGGTATTCTCTAGCTCCTCCCAACACTGGCACAGCTGTTTTCTGGACTGACCAAGCGCTGGCTGTAACTATCAGTGGCCATCTGTCTTCCACCTCTAGTGAGCTGGTTCCTGCTGCTGTCCTATGTATTTTTATTGTTTTATTTTTGATAAATGTCAATGAAGTACTAAGAATAACTGCCCACCAAATACATATGGTACAAATTCATTTAGCAAATTTAACCTGAAAAAATAGAATGGAAAAAAGGAAAACTAATTTTTGAGCTGAAATGAACCTGCTATTTTCCTGAACTCCCATATATTTTATCCTTCATTCTGAATGCAAGTTGCTCTCTTGTACCACTTCCTGCAGTAGCCTAATCTGCAGTGTTGTGCTGTGCCGTTCTCACGGTGAAAAAAGCCGTGCTAGGCTGCAGATTGGGCCATATGCTCCTCTACAGAGCAAAATCCAGAGCTGTTTACAAACAAGTATGCTCTCAGCACCCTTACCTTTCATCATCCATCTCAATAAGAAGCATTTGTCCTGAAGAACATGATGGGATTTTCACTCCACTGTGTTAATGCTGTCCTATTCTAGAAATTTTGAGGAAATTCCTTCAGGATCAAACCCATTTTGTTGATTAAAATGAAAAACTTGCTTAGAAAAAATATAGCAATTAAAAAGTTTCTACCTTCAGAGCATTCTGGCATTTGATGTTGTGGTTCTGACTCCATTTGGATGCAGACTTTATAGCGCTTCCCATAAGCCACTGCTTCATTAAAGAGGGAAAAAAAACAACAAGCAAAACAATCCCATGCTAGCAATAATTCTTAAGAGTATCAGAGATTACACTGCCCAGAAAATTCTTCTCTTTCTGACACAAATACCTTTCTGCAGCATGCCTCCGTGCTGAAATCCTCCTGTGTGAGCAGAGAGTACTCCAGGATTTATTACATCTTGAGTGAAGAAACATTTAGCCTTATGACAAGTAGGCAGTTGACTCTCCACCTGTGCCTTTCATTTCCACTTTGGAAACACTGCATTACTGGAGGATGCTGACATGGAAAAAAAAAAAGAAGAGAAAAAGAGAGAAGTGGTAACTGGTCAGTATTGACAGAGGAGCCAGAAACACAGGAGACAACAGCTTACAGGGCAGGGGTCTTTTCATTCTTATGTTTTTGCAGATAATTTCAGCTGAGCTGCACTGCTTTCAACTTCACTGAAACAAGATTTATCCCCTCCTGCAAGGAGATCTTACTGCGATCACACAGACAGCACAGGGAGCTTCCCACCGTTTTGTATTTCCATGCCAAGGGAGATTTCACAATGTCTGTCCCTTGCTGGTATTTGCTGTTTTTATCCCGATGCTCACCAGGAACACCCACTCCTTCAGCAGTGGCTGGGTGGGATAAGGAACTTTCTATTCTGTGCTGTTGTCCCTTAGGCAGTTAATGATAGAATTAGGGTGGTAGGGCCAGCAGTATTTTTCTTCCTGTGCTGTCATTCCCATACTGCACAGAGACCTGTCTTCCTCTCCTTTTGATCCTGTGCTACTGTATCTTATCATTCTTCGCTATCTCAGTCAGTTCCTAAGAGAATCACAGCTCACTTAGTATTTGGAGGCACCAGGAAAATTTCTGCCCATGGAACTTTTTAGGTCTGCTAATCAAACAACGATCCACAAGAACCTCACAACAGGTGGTTATGGTATTGTTAATCTCACTTTAATAATGGAAAACTGAGGCACAGAGACATTGCTTGGACATCAAACCCTGTTTTCCTGTTCAACTTTTCAATGTTTATTCATTTTCTGATATTTAGCTTTTTGCTATAAAGTATTTGCATAACAAGTAGAACAAAGGCATCAAACAAGTCACAGAAAACAATTAAATGAAAGTATCGGTATAGAAAATTGCACTTTTTCTTTAAGATGATCACCTTTCAGTACAATGAGGCAAGATGAGGTTCTTCCTGTGCTAGCAGATAGCTGTAACTGCATGCTTAGTGAAGTGCTAATATTGATCATACAAGATGGAACAGGTTACACAGGCAATTGGTCAGGCAAAGCAGTGATGGCAGCACATGGGATATTATGGATGGTTGATGTAGCTGAGGATATCTATCTTTCTGTCTATCTATCTATTTTTCAGGATGTCTATCATCATTGAACTTAGCTATTAAGGAACAATGGCAGCAACAATGGCAGCACTTAATCAACGATGGATTAATACTGCATATGCCATTAACTGGGGATTGGGTCAGATTTCCCTTGTTGGTACCTTCGCTGCTCTTTTTTTTCTTCCACAGTTGTGAGATAGTAGCATTTTCTCACAGACTGTATGTGTTGTTTTGGGACTTGTGTCAGTGGCAACAGCATAGCTCTGCGTGTCTGCCAGAGCTTGTTCAATTGAGCTCCTTTCCAGGAAAATAAAACAGCCAACTGATGAGACTTGTTATAAAATTTCAGACCCAGCGTGTTTTCATAATATCTGGAATACTGTTTGGAAGCAGCAGCAGTGTGACCAGTCTGTGCACCTGCCACTTCCGTTACAGTCAGAAATAGGTGAAGAGCAGTGAGAGATTTTCCTAAACAATACCTGCTGGAAAAGACACAACTTCTATTGCTGTATTTTCTCAATACTTAGTATTCAGCAAAGTGCCTGCAACAGTGCAGAGCTGTGTGTTTGCTGGTATTTTTCTTGTTCAAAGCTTTTGAGAACCCTTTACTGAAGCATATAATGCTGCCTTGAAATTGGTCTCTAAATCACATTTTGAGAAGAAGAAACACAGGCAGTTGGCTGGGTATTTTTGTGCTGTGCCATGGCTTGCTCGAGTCAGAAGAGCACCCTATCTCCTACTTGAAGCTTGATTCTTGTCAGTGTGTTTGTGATCATCAGAGTCCTCACCAACACAACAGCGTCTCTCCCCTTTTATTTCTAATTCATTTATTTATTTACATTACCATTTACAAACTCTGCAATAGATTTCCTCCTTTCATTTCTGCATTTTAGGCTCTTCCATGGTTTTATACTCTTAGGAGAATTAATTTATTGTTACAGAGTCTTACATTAAAACCAGTCTAACAAGAACAATGTTGGGAGTGATCACTGTGCCTCCTGTTTTTTATCTGAAGTATTCCAAAAGGAAAGCTAGATAGTTTAAACTAAGCTATAGAGTTTCTGCCTTGACATTTGGAGGTAAAATTTTGCCCGTGGCTGTCAGTCTCTCAGAAGAGGGGATGGCATTTGGAATAATCCAAAACTCCTGCAGAGTTACATTACTGTGGCAGCCAGACCAGAGTAAATCTAGTCTGAAGATCTATTGGTTCAATTACTGCGTGGGGTCAGGACATGCCATAAATTATTAGATATGCAAATGCAAAAGTGACTGTTGATGAAAGGAAGATGGATGGATTTCTTAAATACTCATAATCACTGCTAAGACTGACTACAGACCGAGGTATAGTCACTTGCTTGTAAAAGGTTTCTATTTCATTCTTAGGTTTTACTTGTGTGCACATAAAGATATTGTTTTGTTTTATTTGTATGATATTTAAAAAATAAGCTTAGGAAGTCATGTGAAGGTCTGTTTTGAACTGATTCTACAATATTCCATAATTTTTAGAAAAAGCTTCAGAGAAAAGTTTGGAAAACGCTAATTCTCATTCTGCTCTCACCACAGTGTAAATCTGAACACTTTGTTCTATGGAGGTAAGGTGGATGAAGAAAGCCACAAAACAAACTCAGGTTTGCAAATTTCTGCAGGGTGAATGAGTGCTGGTACATGATAAACGTCACCTTACCACAACTCTGTGGTGCTGCATGAGCAAGCCAAGAGATTTTTGTGAGTAGAAAAATGAAAAGAAAATTTAATTAAAAAAATAATGTAATACATTTATTTTTGCTGCCCCTTAAATACATTATTTATGGTCTTATTCCAGTGATTAAAGTTGGAAGAATTTGACCCCTACCCCTGTCATGTAGAGCGTCTGCTACGTCTATAAAAACCTGTTGAATTTCTCTTGTGGGTTATCTCTTTTGGGAGAGGAAGTTTTACTACATATAAGACAAAATGATTATAAGTGTGAGAATAACGTGTGCTACTCAACGCCACCTGCTGCTGCAAGGGGAAATATATTCCCAGATGCACCTTGACTGAGCAGAAACAGATGAGAAACCACAGGAAAGAAAACCTGTTCTAGTTGATAGTAAGCTTGCTTTGCAGAAATATATCACAACACACGAAGGAATATATTTTCCCAATACTGACACTAACATATTCCAAGCAGTCTATGAAAGCCAACAGCGTTTCTAAAAGATACATAATATTCTTCAACTGAATGGTAGTTTCTAAAGAGTTTTCTAATTGGTTTTCTAAACACGTTTGAAAACTACTACAGGATTTCTCAAAGCTTCCATTCACTTCCTAAATATAAATCTCTTGCCAAAGGGTGTTGCTATTATTACTATGACACACACACACACACACACACACACACACACACACACAAAATTTACATGGTTGGGGATGACAACTAGATAGTAAACTGAGAGTTACTTGTGAATTCCCCAAGTAGAGTTTAGAGATTTGTTCATATATTGCATTTTCTGTAAGAGAAAACATATTAGGAAATACATTAATTTGCCCAAGCTGTGGCTTATACAAAGGTAAGGTTGAGATGGAAAACAGACCAGGATTAGGGCATGATTATTGAGCAACCAGTAATTAGAGATCAGCTAGAGATGAGTTAGTACATTTTAAGGCTCCTTACTGTTATAATATCATCTGTTTGATATTCTGCAAAAGCAATTGCTCTATGTGCCCGATATAAAATAAACAAACATAATGCATTCTCCATACACAAAGACACAAAAAAATCCTACAAAGGACAGGTACTTTTTGGAAACAACAGAAAGTCTTAGGATTGGTGTACCTGTAGGCGATGGAAAAATCGAAAGCCCAAACCAAATGGAAGCATGAAGAATCCACAAGGCCAGAAGAGGCCTGGTCAGCACTCTTAGGAGAGATTTCCAATCACATCTCCAAAGTGACATCCCTACCTCAGGATCAGTGTACCTGCAAATCCTTGCTGACTGTCATCTGTAGGTGATTGTACTTGCAAGATTCCTATGAAAAAATAACATATTTATAGAGTAGTGTAGCAAAATGAGCTCTCTGCTAAGCCTCCTAGACCTGCATAAAAATATGGCTTATTGATCTACTGGTTAATTTTTTAAAGTTAATTAATCCTGAATGTTTCTTACTTTTTTTGTGTGCAATGCCACAATGGGATCATTCTCTCAACTTTTGTCTCCTCATAGTACAGAGATTTTTTTTTAGGTTACATTCAGAAATGGGAATCTTTTACAGCTTATTCTAAGTATGTTTTATCACCCGTCCCCTCTCCACTCAGTTTGCTTATAGCCAATGACAAAATAGTTACAATATATTGAATGTACTATCACTTATTTTCTTGCTTATTCTTTTATTGCATTCCTAGAAAGTTTGTAGTTAAACCATATTTACAGCTGTAAGGAACTGAAATGAATTCATATTTCTAGAACTGAAGCCACAAGTAACTATATTTTCAGCAGTTGAATTTTCATTGAAATTTACAAAAGATCTCTGCCTTCACTGATTTATTGTTGCATCAGGTAAAACTACACACAGTGTATAAAATACTGTGTTACTCCACTTGTAGTTTGATCAAACACGTTATCAGTGATTGCAAGTACATTTTATAACCCTAGCTGCTGAATCGAAAAAAAGGTGATACAAGCATCAATCTCCAGGATAAAATCAGAGCACTTTCCACCACAGTTTGACCTTAGTGATGTCTTTGGATAGTCTTACTTGTCTAAGTCCTTGCAGCAATTACCAAGGGGCGGTTAGAAAATGCAGCTTTAATGGTGAAGGCTGGAATTACCAGCAGCACTGAAGTCTTAAATACTAACCCCAGAGACTTCCAAGCAGAGGAAGAGTTTGAGGAAACTCTGATGATACTGTGGGAATGAAGTGGAAGAGGGCTGCAGGCACCAGCCACAGATTTTATTTGTGTTCTTTATTGTCGGCATCCCTGAACTCTGCAGTGTTATTAGCAGATACAAAAAACTATAAATAAAAAAACAGCCGCAGATAACTAGACCTCAAGTTACAGTTGACTCCAGCTATAGCTGCCAAATCCTATTTATAGCGTGAGACAACACAGTTAATTACAGGTCACAAAAATGTTAATTTCTGTCATAACACAAGTCGCGGTCTAAGAATGAAAAAGCTTATTTTGGGGCTACAATGGTTTCTCCTAATAGAACCTCTGGTAATTTGAAGTCCTGTCTCATGTTAGTAGGCTACAGAACAGACAAAGAAAGGAGGGATACACGTGCCTTACTGATCTATGCTGCGGTTTGTAATATAATAACATTTAAATAACTTTAAAAAAAATAATAATTTTTTGGAAAGGCAAAATATTGAAGGTAAAAAAAATAGATGAGAAGATCACAGAGAACTATTTTGAGCAGTGCCAGTAGTATCTTCTTATAATTAACATGAAGCAACTTTCTAATTAGTATAACATTTTTAAAATGTTCAGTCCTGGTGACCCAGCAAACGAATACAAAACGTATCTCATGAACAAACCTCCCCATAGCAAAAGAATCACCAGTCATTAAGCCTGTTTCAAAGTACACTGAGTAATAATTAAGATAAACATTATGCAAAGGATGGAGTTAATTCTATTATGTATAATCAGACACTGGTCACTCTACAAATTATAATTCATTTTCTCCTAATTTTCACTTATTATCAAAGGTATTTCAGGGACTGTAAAATAACACAAACTGAGCAGTCACAAAGATGATATGCATTTAAGTTCAAAACTATGTTCCACGCTTTCTGAAATAAATTACATACAATTTCAGGAAATAACACACCTTTCTCACACAACCTGTAATTGCTGCTGCAAAAACGGTAAACTCATTTTTGGAAGGGAAACAGCACTCATTTAGCCAATCTCAGAGTGACACGTGAAGCAGGAAGGTAATTTGCATGGATATTGTAATCTCAGTTTATATAGGGAGGCTACTTGGTTAAAGAGAACATACAACTGCAACTTTATAAGGACAAACAGTCAGACCTGTTTCAATTCATATCCAGCACCTACTGAAGACCAGAAAATCTCTTCAGTAACATGGGGTGGGTTGCAGCCTTCTACAGCTTGCATTCATCATCACAACCACTATTTTTATTTGATTTTTTTTTTTGCTAGAGGGAACTGCTTGTGTATTTGAGACTCCTCAGTATAGGCTGTAAATGTATATGCATATGAACATTTCTAAAATTCCAGCATATAGGTCAGTACGGAACTTTCTAAATCCCTAACAAACTTCTTTTTGTGTCCCTTCATGTCAGATTTAATTGTCCACGGTGAAAGGAAACCCTAATCAGGATTCAACAGAAGTACTCTAGGACATGTATCTTTCCAACCTGGAGTATCCTGTGATCCTGTGAAAGCCTATTAGGAAAAAAACAAGTTTTCATCCTGTTTGAAACCCCAAACAAATTAAATAATTTAAAATTCTTCCTCTTGACTATTGCGTGGCATTTATACAACAGTTGTACAACACTGAGGTGCAATGAGACGCGCTGAGGAAGCGCTCAGTTCACAAAGATCGCATTCCTTTCAGAATCTGGCCCTGGAGGACAGCATTTGAGGCTTTTAAAAAATTGTTTTACAGTCTATCAAAAAGAACTCATTTCTGGTCTTGTTTCTGTCATTTCCCCACATATTCTTAATATCTGCTTGTTCCGCTTAGTTGCCCATTGTCACATGTCAGGAATAATCCTGGGGGCTAAGAGAGAAATAAATTAGGGATACAGCGTTGCTGTACAGTGACTTGCACTGCTTTTTCTAAGTAGGAAGCCAACAAGTGTAACTCTAGTTTTACTAGCTCACTGCACTCACACCAAGCTCAGCTAGGTGCCTGGCTGAAAGAAGCCTAAAGCAAAGACTAAGATAAGCAGCTGAAAGCTACCTGGCATTACTGAGCCATTCTGGCTAGCTGACATCAGTACAAACCACAGTGGAGTCACAGCCCTTACTTCTTTGAAAGCTGACATCTACCCTGGAACAGCCTCCTTCTGGAAACTGTTTGTGGTCCATTAGCATTAGTTACCATTAGGTCCAAGCTGTGAACAAGCATCTCTGCATGCCTTGTCCTTCACTGATTATTAAAAGAAAAGCCTGGGCCTATTAAAGTCAACAAAGTTTTCCCTGTATTTTTTTTCTCAAAGATGCTCCAACATCACCCAGAGGGATAAGCTCTGTGCATGCATCCCAGGTCCACATTTGACCTGCAGAAAACAGACTGTGCAACTGAAGTCACTTTTAGTTTGTTCCTGTGTGGTCCTATCTAAACAACACTAACACAATTCAGACTGAACTATTTGTTAGAAAGTCTTTATCTGTCATATAAAAAAAGCTAAAAGAAATTTTATTTTGATAGGTGAAACACATTTTCATCTAGAACTACAGATATTTAAGAACATTTCTGTATTTCAACACAAAATGCATTAAAGTCTTTGAATGAAAGCCTTTATAAAAATGTAAATGCGCTCCACAATAATTACAGTGACAATAGATTTTGTTTTCAGCAGCCTTATAAGTACATGGGCTTACAGCACTGCGTTTGTAGCAGGGCTGGTTACACAGCCACGTTGGTTTGCACAGCAGTTTAAAGACAAACAGGAAAGGAAGGTCTTTGACTGGAGAGGCTGACAATTTAAGTAAGGCTGACAATCTAACATACAGCGATAACAGTGCTGTCCAGTGGGTAGGAAGGGCAACAACACACACGAAGCAATGGGAAGTGATCTTGTGAGAGCATTGTTTTGAAGGAATCCAGGTGAGCATACCGTTGGTTTGTTTACTTTTTAATTTGAGGAGTGCCAAATTAGGGTGCGACTTCCCAGAGACAGCAACGAAGCAAAACTTTTGGAACAGAAGACAGTACAGAGAAGGACAGGAAGAGCATCTGATAGAAAATGTATGGAGAGGAAGGATCTGAAATAACAGCTTTTTCTCCCAGGGTTGGGTGCATTTGCAAAACATCAAGACATCCTGCATAGAAAGTGGTGTTGGGCATGTGTTTGTGTGAGGGTCAGAGATGGTCAGGAATTGGAGCAGTACAAGTGAACACCTATCATAATGAAGTCCCATACAATTATTGCTACAGCCTTTTAGAGAGATCATAGCTCTTGGAGAGCCAGGTTGAGGTGGCTGCTGCTCATGTAGGGAGTCATTGCTATGATTTCCTGTGGGTCTAGGAGGGAAATTATCTGCTGCAGTAAATTCACAAGCTTAGCATTTGTTGCCACTGTGACTAAAGGTTAATGTTTCCTTGCCTGACTGAATCAAGATCACCAGTTGCCCATTACCTATTTTTATGGCCTTACTCATGTTTGATTTCAGCAGATTTTGTGCAATCTCATCGTCTGAATGTTAAATTAAAGCCATGTATGTAAAAGGTTAAGTTTTGTTACTGCAGAACAAAGCAATTTCATGACTATTTTTTCCTTTTGTGGCATATCAGGTCAGTGAGGGCTCATTCAGGCAGCGCAGTCTGTAAGCAGAGCCATCCTCTCGGCGAGGCCCAGCAAGGAGGGGATGCAGCACAGAGACAGCCCCCGGGGTACAGCTCCTTGTGGGGCAGGTGGCTGTGCGCAGTGCAAGGCTGCTCCTGATCCATGTAAACACACAGCAAGAGCCTGAAGGCTTTTAGGGAGAGGGGAGAAAGGCTTTTTGGATGACTCTCTTGTCTGAACCCACCTCCAAAAGCTAGTCATTAGGTAAAAATTTTTTTAAAAGCATTTTCTAATCCAGATGCTCAATAATGTCCAACAAAGCTTTGCTTTCCTCTAAATACTCCACAACATTTGAATGAAAGTATCTTTTATGCACTTGCCTGAAAATGAGAATAAAATCCTGAAATTCTTTAAATTGATATGCTATTGTGTGGCTGTGCTCCTACTCAGAGCAACTAATTGCATAATTTAGCCATAAATCCGACCTGAACAATGTCTTTCTGTTGAAAGTTCACCTTTCTCTCAAGTTGGCAGTGAATTAACCCTAATGACTTGAACCTGTGTTTGCAAAGTTGTGCTGGAGCCCAGTCATGGAGAGCAGCTGCACGGGACGCAGCTGGAAGCGTTAACCATGGATGTTCCATTAGAGAGCACAGCTCTGTGTCTTCTGTGCTGAATTATCAACTTGCTACACAGATGCCAAAAAGAGAAGCCCTAAACTTTTCTCATGAAAAGACTGCGAGGCCACGCCAGTTCCAAGCAGGCAAGGAACGAATCAGTGAGGATGAAGAGGTGCAGCGCAGGAGGCAGAAAGAAGCCTGAGAGGCAGAGGCAGCAGGCGATTTCTCTTTGTTATCAAGTGAAATGACTCCACAAATATGACAATAAATCACTGCAGGAATCAATCTGAGTGGAGGCAACTGCTCCATGCTGATAATGCATCAATCAATATTTAATGTTTACACTTTAATTAATCTGCACGTAGGAAGCATTCTTTCAGTGACAAAAAAGTGATGAGAAATAAAACACCTTTTATATCAAACAGCGACGAATGGCTGCCTATCTGGTAGGCTTTGATTGGGCCCTCAATTGATCATTGCAGCCTTTTTCGATTGCGCTGGTGTACAATGTCGCATTTGGGTATAACACAAACACTGGGGCTGTGAAGGAAGGAGGGGGAGCTTCTGAATCTGCTTTTGAGTGATTACAACTTTATCAGAACAAAGAAAGACTGATAGCAAAGTATGAATTCTTTGAAAACACCGGACAGAAGGCAAACAAAATAAAGGATTCTCAACATCTGCATTCATGACACCTATCTGAACAGATTTTTACCGTGTATTACAATTATTCATACCTACTAAGGCTTTGCATAGAAAAACAGTTCAGATGTTGACTGGCAAAACTGGCTTCCCTTATCAGAGCTCCCAGTGGAGATGAACCATTTTGGTGTTATTCTGCACAGAAGCAGAGTGCTAGGTGTGCTATGGACACAGGAGAAGGCATTGCTCCTGCTGCACAGTATTCACCCAGGGTTCTGTTTAACCCTTGTAAACTCTAGTTTCTTCTTTTTAGAGGGCCTGACTCATTGTTCATTGATGTCAACAGAATGACTTCTATTGACTTCAGTGGGCATTGCATTAGTCCATAGATGAATGGTATTGAAAGGCACAGTGATGAAAGACGAATGAAAAGACAGTCATGTGAGACCAGTAATGTTCAGTTATTTCTTTAAAAAAGGAATCTACAGCAATATATGCTCCATACATAACCAGAAGTTTCCGAAACTTACTTTTAAAATAATTGCTTGAAATGCACAGGATTTTTGTAAAATAAATATGATATTATCAATTTCAAATATGCATGGAGTTTAGCTTTATAGAGCTAAGCTCAATTTAAATGATTAGAGGTATGAACAAGGATACAGAACAGCAGGAAGGAACCCAGGGAATTCTTACTGTGTTTTATATGCTATTTTTAACTTATTTTGCATGGCCTGTCTTGAAGTTAAGATTGTGAAAAGGACAATAGCAGAGGTAAATCACTTTAAGCTTTTTCACTGAAGAACATTTGCTGTTTTACTAGTCAATAAATAGGAGGATTCTACCTATGAAATAATGATAAGAAGTTGCCAAAATGCCTGCCCAAATTTGCAGCTTCCCAGCTTAGGATGCTGTGATTGCTGGCTTAGCCAATGTGTGAACAAAAATGGAAATAATACTAAGCTATAAAATCATGTACTAGAAGAAATTTGAAAACATTAATCCTCAATCCAACATAGAATGGATGGTGTTCTTCTGTGGTTCATAGTTTTACAGGCCATTCCAAAAGTTTAAGGCACTCAGAAATGCACTCCTAGGACTGGTGACAGTTCAGATACCAAGACTCTGAGCCAGCAAAGTATTCAAAGCATGAATGACATCAGAAGACTTCCATTTGCCAGTCAAAAAGCTTTAAAACATAACAGTACACAAAAATTGGGGAAGTGTTCACAGAGGAAATGAAAGAAGATTAATACTATATTTAAAATGCAATAATGGAACAACTGCCCAAAACTAAAGCAAGCCTTTTTACTTCTGATGTTTACTTATCATTCCTACTTAGTTGTTTTTTTCCCACAGAATTTTGTATTTAAAGAAAGAAAAAGCCAAGATTTCATAGACTCCATAAAAATGGAACGAATGCATTCTCCCCCAAATCCATAAATAGCTTTTCAGCAGATTTTAACATGCACACACACATCCACACAAAGAGTTGAGTCTGCAGTTTATCTTTGCCATAAAGACTTCTTCCCCCTTCTGTGCAAATCAGATGAACAAGCTAAAAAAAAAAGGGCAAAGTCAAAGGAGAGGAATGCCCCATTGTAATGCATGATCAACTGCAAATATTTATAGAAAAGATGCACGTCAGGATCACCCTAGGACAGCTTTAACATGCAGAGTTAATGTTTATGGAGCAAAATCAACTTACTGAATGTGAAGTCCTGATTCCCCCCCTATGCACCCAAAGTAAATTCACACACATACAAATATTAGTTGTTTGACAGAATCTTCAGAGAGCAATGCAATGCTCTCTAAATGTATTTACATTTTCTTAATGCTGTCACTGGTAGGCAGAAAAGCTCACAGTTGTATTTTCTGATGATTTTTTTCTCCAGTCATATACAGCTTTTTACTGCACACAAGAGGAACGGTAGTACAACCTGGAAAACCAAATCCCAGCTCCTGTGAGCCTCACCTGCTTTGGAGCTCCAGAAAGCTGTGTGGTTTGGTCTAGGGCAGCAATCCTAACACGCAGGGAGGTAAGACCCTGCTGTGATTTTAAAGCCTCTTAGGTGACCTGAGAGCAGGACTTCATAACACTCAGACATTTCAGCTAGCTAAGACTATGTCACCCAGTCTTTGACACAGATGGCAGGGCTGCAGTGAGCACACAGGTCTATCACCAGCTTAGGCTGCAAAGCCCAATCATTAGTGCCCTCTCCCAACACCTCCTGTGGCTGCAGTTGGTAACATCAGCCTAAGAACTTCCACTCCAGCTGCATAAGGAGCACCAGTAGGGTGTAGAAGTACTGCTCCCTGCTTGGCACCAGGGCTTAGGCTACTATTCCACCTCAGCCTTGTCACAGCTGTCTGTTGGATTTAAAAAAAAAAAAAAAAAAGTAGGAGACTGATGTGTACTAAAAAAAACCTGGAAGACTAATAATTCATTAACCTGACAAATGAAATGTAAGTCTTATCGATCAAGAGTAAAACTTCTTGGTTATAAAGGAAGCATATATTATTCTGACAGTATTTTCACAAGACAAACTGAAGCTACAGGGAAGGCATCCAATTTGATTCAAATAAGTGTCTCTCCTCAGAAACATTCACGATTACAGTCATCAGGTACAGGTTGGTGGGGTAGTGCTACTACCCCCATCTTTACAGATGGAGAACTGCACAACAGCATGGAAGGGGGACTGAAACACTCATTTTCTGTGACTGCCGCTTCTATGGAAAATGCTAAGCAAAAATCTGACTCCTGGTCACTGAATCACGCCTCTGTTAAATGCCAACATGGAAAGATGCATGTCACCACACACACAAAAGACAATCTCTTCTCCCTCCTTCATCGCTAGCACTGAAAAGCCCAGGGCTTATTGTGCAGCTAATGAGAATGAATACACTTGCAGCTGGTGGCCTTCTACCACCTGTAGAAAGTAAAAGTCGGCCAAAAACCTGTGAGACTTTCCAGTTGTGATGAATGGATGGAAACCAATTGCGTGGCTCCGATTCAAGTCCCAGCCTAATAGCAGTACAGCGCCAGCGCCAATAGACCCACTTAAAAGCAGAGGGTTCGGAGGCAGTGTCTGGCATTTCACGATGGTAAAATATACAAGGGCAGGCATCAATTTACCTTGGTTAGTTATGTTTTAGTTATGTTGTATTTTGGTGCCCAAAGGCATGATTTATAATTCTAATAATAAAATGTATTATAAAGTATAAGCCAAGCACATGCAGGTTCTAATTCTATTTCCTCTCAGAGGAAAGAGCTAAGCTGTTAAGCTCCGGGTTCTTTCAACATTTCCTATTTGCAACAAGCACAAAAATATGAAAGCAATGTCTGCATTACTTTTACATAGTTCATGGAGAGCAAGTTAAATGACTTACTGTGTACATATATACATATACATGAGGGCTGACCCAAAAGTAATGCCTCCTATTTCATTATTTTGGCCGATAATGTCAGAAGTGCATGTTAGTGGTATAGCAGAAGATGTTGAACCTTCCCACCAATATTCCATTACATTTTGTTGCTGTGCGTCAGATGGCAGCAGAGAGGCACTCTGTCAGAATGGCGTCTGACATGGAAGTGTGGATGAAGCAAAGGTGTGTCACTGAATTCCTTCATGCAGAAAAAATGGTATCCACTGGCATTCATTAATGCTCGCTGAATGTTTGTGGAAACCAGTCAGTGGATGTCAGCATAGAGAGGCAGTGGGTGGTGCATTTCAGCAGTGGCAACAGCAACCTGAAAGACAAGCCAAGTTCTGAATGGCCATGCAGATTTTTATGAGTGTGGTACACAGGCTCCTGTTCATTGCTGGTGAAAATACATAGCTAATGGTGGTGACTATGTTGAAAAATAGTGTTTTGCAGCTAACAATTTGCTCTATCAAATAGTGATACTGCATGCTTTTTATCTGTTGTAGTTTCTATGGAAATAAGTAGGAGGCATTACTTTCAGAGTGACCCATGTATATATTTAACCCCCAGAAGATGTTTCTGGCACTCGGCATCACAGCCGTCACAATGCCTAGAGTTCAGGGAAGACGAAGTTAGAGAGAAGCAAACCAATCTAGTTCAGACATCCTCTTCACTTCAGGAAAATTATCAAGCTTAAGCCTGCAGGACAGCACTTCTGCCTGTCCCTGCAGATAGAAAATCCAGGTCAGATGAGGGATGTCCCCAGTTCGTAGGGATGGAGAAAATCCTGCTGCATCTGGGGGACATACAGCGATGTGAGAAGCACAGCACTGCCTGATGCTGGAGGGGAGGGCAAGGACTATCACTTCTAGCAAACCCACTGCCATTCCCACCAGATTGCCAAGTCCTTCTCATGTGGAAAGAATTTAAGGTCTCTAGGTATTTATTGTAAGTATTTTTAATGACAATAGCTACGCAACAGAGAATTCTTTCAACTGTTTTTGTAAACTCAATAAAGAACATTCACCCTTGGTCTCACTTAGACCAGACAAGATGTGCCTGATGTCTCATTCGCTTTGTTTCCCAGACATCTTTTGTTTTCTGGCCTTCACATTCTTTATTAATTTTAATTGGGTAAATACTAAGCCTTCACAAAGACACTGGAGACTGGGTGCGGTTCATGTCTTGCCAATTGCCCATCTGCTTTTCGGAAGGTCCTGCAGGCTGGTGACATGAGTAATAATGCCTGTACATGGGAAGGTCTGGGAGGTGGGGAGGATGCTAACCAGAGCAGGAGGAAGTCAGATGGAAAGAATAAAACCAGATAAGACAGGAGGTTTGGATGGCCTCAGTACCCTGTCAGTCTTGTTTTTGCTGTGACATATGTCCCACGTCTCATGTAACATGGGATGCTTGTGATAACAGCAGCACCTAGCTTACATGGACTGACACAGGAAATGGATACTAAGGACAAAAAGAAAGTTAGAGTTTTGCCAGAATAACTAGACACTTATTGTTGCACTGAATTAGACAAACCAGCACAACTCAGGAATCTAATCTGGCATATTGTGCAAGTCAGATGCAAGTCCTTCTATATGAAGTCAGATTAGCTAAATTAATGTAATCAGAAGTACAAATAACTCCTTGTAATTATGCAATTTTTAAGTGTCATATTAAAATTCTAAAGCCAATGCAGTTATGTTAATGCCGCACTGATAAATAAATATGTTTATAAGTAAGAATTGTATCAATCATAAAAAGTTTTTCTATTAAATTTTCTTTTAACATTTTTAAGAAACTCAAATAGTAAGGTCTGGGCCCATCTCTAATTTAAAATTTAAAAAAAAGAAAAAAAAACCCCAACAACATCAAGGTAATAAACTAGAATATTTGAGAGGCTCCTGCTCTGCTCTGGTTGTAAAACTGAGCAGCCCCACTGCTATGTTGCATTATGCCCACTCTTGTTTGCAAATAAGAACTGGGGGGAATGCTCTGACTTCCTTCCTTTGCCATTGGAGAACGTGGCACTCTGTGCCACCCTGCAAGCTCTCTGGTTCTGCTGTTGAAGGCACTTAGTAGGACACATTGGGCACAACAGAAAAACTGTCAGTAACTTATTGAAAAAAATGCAGTATCTAGGAGCCTGACTAGCAACTGCATTGTTAATAGACTTTACAACACAATACATATATACTTATATACATAAGTTATAATAAAAAAAAAATCACTGCAGGCATTGTCACTCCAGTTTCACTGATTAACATTGATAATAACAACAAGGTGATATTGTTCATCTTATTTGAACTGAACATATCATGAAGAAGAGTTAATAAAAATACAGCTACCAAACATACTAATGGTCCTTAATCTTTTGAAATTGTTCCTTACTTACATGAGCAGCCAGTGTCACTGATGTAGTGGCCCAAATTCTGCACTGGTTAATCACATACTGTTACCTCCAGTAGGAGTTGTTCTCAATTTAGGATCAAAGACCATAGTTTGCTGGGGCCACTCTTTCAAGGGAGGATTGGGCCCAGACTTTTAATAAGGGGTTTGGTGGTTTACAAAGAGGTGATTAAGATCTTCCTTTGAAAAAACTCACAAATGTAGAGTTCTTCTTTTGGATTATAACAGCACAGATAGCTATAGCTGGTGGATTTCAGAGCATTAACTGCTAATCCATGAGTGAACTGAAAGGGTTTTGTTTGTTTGTTTTGCTATTACAGTATTTAAACTTGTCAACCTTCAGTTCTCAGTCAGTCATATTTAAGTTTCTTAGCAAAATCTTTATTTAAGGAACTCAATATTTTCTGCAAGTTCTTGTTCTGTTTTTATATTCTTCTCATTGTCCTGAAAGTCTTTGTGAATACATCCAAGAGTTTGAGATGTCCTGGCTATATGCAAGACCTAGGGTGTTTGTTTCTTTCTTTTGTAATCTTTTGGGGGTGGTGTTGTTTGGCCTTATCTATGGAAAAGCTTGGACATTTTTCTGTAAAGTCAAACCACAGAGTTTTGGAAACTAACCCACAATATAAAAGTTTCTAGTTTCCTGAAGTGACATTGCTGTTTGTCAGTGACAAAAAGAAAGTACTTAGTGTAATTATTATAGCACCTCAGTAAAAATCAGATTCTAGCCGTAGGTGATTGCAGCTATAAAGTTTCCAGAATAGGAACAATGAGCCCTATGAAACTAATGAAAAAAATCACCAACTTCCTCACTCCAAAGTCTGATTTTTACAAGGACTCCATTTCTTCCTGGTTGCCAAAAACGAACAGTTTATTTGAATCTAGCTTAGGTCTCCAGGAAAACAATTTTAATGTAAAATTGAATAATGTTGAACCAATGACAGGATAATTAAGTGGTTTCGAAATCCAGCAATATTTAGGTGCATTTCCTGTAGCGTGATTCAGCAATGAATATAAAGAAATCATATTCTAATGATAGCATAGCTAAAGATAATAAATATCCAGACATATCCCTTGCTGTATCACTGAACTGTAATCAAATGAATTAGAAATCTAATGACTACTTTGACACAAACAGGTATTTAATATGCTGCAAATGTACCAGATTTTCCCCCTCAAGCATTAGTAAAATCCCCAAGAAAATTAAAATCTAGGTCATTGCTAAATTCCTTTGAAACTGGGTCTTAAATAAAAAAGAGTTTAGTCACTGTAAGAATTCTTTGTGCTCTTACATTTTTATAAGGTTAAAGCTAAAAATAAGATCAAAATCTTTTTGGAGTTGCGTTAGAAAATAAACCAGGTGTGTACAGAAAGCCATCACACCGCACATGCCTGTTAAACAGATGCTGACCAATAAATTAATTTAAGCTACTCTTCTTCGAATCAGAGAAAAGGAAAGAACTGTTAGGGACATTTATGGGATGACATTCTCTTAATCGACAAGTTTTTCATACTTACTCTCCATTGTATAAGTCACTGATACTACTCAAACATTTTCTGAGAGGAAAAGGAAACCACTGTCAGGAAAGCAGACGAGTTTGTCACCTATTTCTAGTTCGTCAGATAGATCCAGAGAAAGGTGGAAGGACTATTTATCAGTCATGAGAAGTGAATAAGGGAACAACGTTTGGACACTGACCTGACCTGACGCGAAAAATTTCCAGTAATTCCTGACATAACAACTCAAAAATTCAGAGTTTAGGTGTCAAATATCTTGCTCTCCCTCGTCAGCTATTCTGCATGGTGAGAGTCAGCATTTCAACTGATCAAATGAAAACGTACCCTGTACTGATCCGAAATGTGACTACATGTACAGGATTTTTAAAAAATGAATAGATAAAGAATCTGAGGAACAGTCCTTGAAAGGGCTGCGTCACTCCTTGAAACATAAGCTTCCCTAGCACTGTAAGGACAGCTATCATTTCTATGTTTCTACATTTCTTCCAATTGTACAAACTTAATTTGCTCTTTTTGTTGTTTTGTTGCTCTTTTTTTTTTTTTTTTTTTTTGAAACCACAGAATTGCTGGAAAAAAGAATTAGGTGTGTGGGGTTATTAAACATGGCATTCACCCACTGCTCCTACACAGAAAATGCAGCACTGAAAAAACCCACCAAAGCTGATTAATATGAAAGGCAGCTAACCTAAAAACTGAAACTTGAACTGAGCGGTGTGTGCTAATCTTTCTCAAATACACTTATGAAAGCCCATTGTCATTGCTATGCGGAGAGTGTTCATGTGAAGGATAGCTCCTCAATTCTGTGCACACCAGTAATAAACAAAGAATGTTGTCCCCACTGTTAATTTTCAGATTCTCTTGTCCATCTTCAGCTACTTGAATGGCAAACACTTCACAATCTGGGGTCATTTGTGATAAACTTTGATAAAAGCCGCCATTCGTTACTGGTGATTTCCTTAATCCTCAAGTTGTTTGTAAGGGAAAGGTTGAAATTTTGTGTTATTTGCTCAACTTGGTCTACAATCTAAATAATACATTAACCACATTAATAAAATACTTGCCAGATCAAAATCTTAATAGCCAGTTTTAGTCTTGCCATTGTTTATTGATGTGTTTGCCAGCCTATCTAGAGACAAGGGAAATCTTAATAGCTGTGGCCACTCATTAGCAAAGTACCATGGAGTCCTAATCCCATAAAGATATTAAACTATTTTTCCTTACAACAGCAACAAATGGATGGAATTCTCATTACTTATTAAGATGTGGTACATTCTTTGCATATTGAGTTTCTTCTTATACTTTGAACTCTTATCCCTCATCATTCTATTTCTGAGGCTAAGATCAAAGTAGATCAGCCTTACAGAGCTACAGATGAGTGGCCGCCTTTCAGAGAATATTAATGCCCTCTTGAAGAGCAAAGCTGGGAAGTAGGTGTAATCCCCTAAAGAGTGAGCCCTGGGAGCCTGGTAATGCTGAACAACTGTAGCATACTCGATGGATCAGCTGTTAGAGAGCGCAGCCTCACTGAGGTGGAGCTGCTTCTCCTAGTTTAACAACGCAGCCCAAATCTTCAAGCAATAGTGAGACAAAGGCTTTTTGAACCAGAACCAGAATTGTGTAAATGTAGATTCTGGCAGACTGGCATGGAGCAATGTGTTTTATAGCAGGAAAATGTGTGACCAATTTTGTATTTTGTATTGCAAAGTGTTCTGGTTTTTCTGCTTCAGACTTGTGATTTGTCCAGCTCTAGTGTTTGCGCTTTGCTCCCTCACCTACTTGGGACAGGGTGCTATTGATGAGCAGGTGGGCACAGGGCAGGACGGTGTCCCCTTCAACCTCCCACCTCCAGCAGCGATCCTGCCATACCAGGTTTCCTTTCTGCCTTCAGACTGATTGCAAGCCTTTTAAAGAGGAGTTACTTTAGCCCCTTGTTAAAGCTAAGGGTAAACATGCTAAGTACTAAGACATTCAGTGGGCATCGTTATATGAAAAGAAGAAATGTTATATTCATTACAGAGCAAAATCTAGCAATAAAAAGTATTACCTGTATTTATAGCCCTTGTAACCTAATTTTTGTGACAAAGCAAAGAAGTAAAAACATTCCTTTCTGCCTTTCAGTGACCCCTATAAGAAACCCCCCATGGAGTCATTTAGGATAGTAATTTCACTGAAAATATATGCAGCATTACTTTTCTTGCTCTTCTTAAATTAATATTCCCTACCAAAGGTAAGTCCAAAAGTCATTAAAGACATTTGGAAAAGCACCCTCAAGTTAGTCAGCAATTAAAAGAAATAATAGCTTAAAAGACATTTTCTACAACATGAAAACGTGACAGAACATGGAGCTGTGTTGTTCAAATGTTAAAAC
This sequence comes from Pavo muticus, assembly GCA_016647715.1. Classification (NCBI taxonomy): domain Eukaryota; kingdom Metazoa; phylum Chordata; class Aves; order Galliformes; family Phasianidae; genus Pavo; species Pavo muticus. Next base: position 3,068,563 of record JACDJE010000015.1, on the reverse strand, counting down.
TGTACATAAAATACCCCTTCAATATATGCTGCCAGTAAAAACCACGGCAAAGCAGGTCATTAAAATGTCAGACTTGGGGCAGAATGGAAAAAATGCTGTGTTTAAAAGTAAACATGTAGACCTCCTATAATTATTTCCCCTTAAAGTTAAATGTTCAAAAAATAAAAAATAAAAAGCAAAGAACGCTTTCTCCCAAACTCTGCATCATCAGGATAAAAAGTCTAAATCCAGTCCTTACCCTGTTCCAAAGTGAACCCAGGGAGACTTCTGGGGTCTTTACGCAGTCTCTGGATGTAAGCTTCAAGATTTAAACGTCATTTTCCTTTATCCAGTTTTTCTAAAATAGGAAGAGAGTGGTGTGTTCAAGCCATTAATTTCTGTGTCATTTCTGCTAAGGCTGAATATGGACAACAGCATCATTAGAAAACTTGGGAGCCCCGTATTCAACAGGGGCAGGCTTGGAAAGATGCTGAAGGGCTTGCACTGACCAGCAGAAAGACTTTCACATTGCTGGTGTGCTGATGTTTGAGTCCTAATGTAGGATTTTATCACTGCTGTCGAGAGCTCAGGGATTGTAATCAATCCCTTCTCCTCATATGAACTAAAAATGCCCATTGAATCTGGTAGATGATTTGGTTAGCATAAAAAGAGACCCAGTGCTAGTTATAAGGGAGCTGGAAGCCATGCTTTACTGATTAATTTGTGCAGATAAATCAGAACAGTAAAAGGGAAATCTGTCCGTATCTTTGGATATGAAGTATACTGCTGTACTGAAAATAAAAAGGTTGTATTCTGCTGTCACTTTTCCTATTTCCAGAGCTTTTTGAGTGAGTAACTTCTGATGAGTCAGAAGGATATCAGTCTCATTCCAGTTTTGTTTCCCTCCTACTGGAAAAAATGCATCATGGCTCTGGAGAAAAAAATGTTCCATCCCATTAACTTTGTGTATTTTAAGCAAAGTGCCTGCGTAAGAAGTCAGTATAATATCTGCGGTGTCTTTTACCGAGCTGAATTCCTAAACTGTGTCTGAAAAGTGGTTAGTGCCCTAGTAACAGTCCTGTCCAGCAGGCACAATTCCATGTTAATTGGACAGGAGTATAATTGAACAATAACGCACACAATGTTATTCCAGATTAACTGTTTTAACAACAAAAAAAGTAGAGGGCTCGTAAAACTAAGATAAATTTAATGATTAGAAAATAAAAAGCTTATAACTTGAATTTCTATGCTAAAATCCATTGCTAGGCAGTTTCTAAGACTCCCACTGATGTCCATGCAAGCATACAGGTATCTGATTTTGTCCTGTAACATCTCCATATCTCCATTGCTTAAAACTAACAAATACCACCACTGAAAGAACAGGCTGTCAGCTTTACAATCAGTGATTAAAACCAACATTCCTCTGCTTTCCATCTGATAAGAACAGAGCTTAAACAGGCAGAGACAATGGGGAAACACAAAGGAGCGCAGAGAGATTCAACATTTATTTAACTATTCATTTTTGTTTAAACTAGTTTCTGCAATGCAAATATTTTGAAGATAGAAAAGGAGCCTGTAATCATTGCTCAGAATGTATTATAATCAGATCACGAAAGAATATTCATCTTCATACTTTTGCTTTTTTTGTCTAGTTTTCAGCATAGGATAATCAAATGCGTCAGGAGAAAACAGAGAACTGGACTAAGCTTTAGTCTCACTGAGCTCCCTCAGCAGAAAAACAAAGACTTGCGTCTTTTAGACAGCTGTGGTTCGACAACTGTTAATGTCAGATATATTATGATCAATATTTCCTCATTATAGATGGCCCATATTTTTCAGTCATCAGCCTACAATTGCAACTCTATTATAAAAACAACAGCAGACGGTATATATATTATTTGCCAGCTTTGTGGGTTTCATTCTGTGATAAAAAAGAATAATACTTAAGCAATAATAAAAAGATACCTGATCAGGCATAAATCCTGCAAGTAAAAAGTCACTTTTTTTTTTTAACAAATTCTGAGCCAAGAAGGTGGCCATTTTGATTCAGTAATAGGAGCCTAAAGCCAGACTTAATGTGTCAGCAAACCATGGCTTGTGATCTATGGCTTTAATGAGGCCAGCACACCATGAACCTGGAGAACTGCTACTTAATTGAAACTGGAGGTTTGAACCCCATTTCTTTTCCTATTATCTACAAATATCCAGGATTATGGTTTTGGTTCAGTAAGAAGTCTTATGATAACTCTGGTAGTTCCCTTAATAATATTCAAAAGTGTTGTTTGTACCTTTGTTCTTTATGCACAGTTATCTGCCAGCAGTAATGACAATATCAGAGCTGGGAAACAGGTTTCATTTGGGGTTCTTCAACCTAGATTAAAAAAATAGAATAACTTTCTAAGGGAGTGCTATTCTACCTGCAGTTTATTGTGAGAATGCCAAAATCTGGTTCCTCACTGACTTATAATATGACTTCCATTACTCTCTTCCTTGCTATAACCAGCAGCCAATTCTCCATTGCCAAACTAAGGAAATAAAGATGTAGTACGAAAACACATTCATTCATTATATCCTAGATTTTAAGATCTTCAAAGACTTATCCTAGATAGTCTGAATTCCTGTGCCATATTCCAAGGAAATCCTTTAGAAAGATGCTATTCATTTGATTGCTAAGGAGTCTAAGGAAACATATGTTCAGACCTGAAATAATCTGCAACAACTTAAGATAACAAAGCATCTCAGCGTTTCTTTCAATTTTCTTCACTTTGAATTTCCTCGTCTGTTCTATTTGTCCTCTGCTCTCTCTTACTGCTACGCAAACACACCGGTACTCCCACCACCTTCCCCCATTCCCTGTATCCACATTCCCCATTCTCAGTCTTGTCTTCTAGAATGTTACTCCCATTCAAGGTCCAAGAAAACCCTGGCATGAACTGTTCTCACTGACTTGCTTGCCTTTAGCTCTTAGATCCCATTCTGGTCAACTCGGAAGACAGTGGGACCATTTGTTTAATTGACATACATGCAAACTGGCATTGCCACTGGATCAAGGAATCCCATCTAACTTGCCAGCACTTATTTATTTTCCCAGTGTTACCCCCTTACTGTAGAAGAGCAGACATTCCTACTGCAATGTCATACAGCAGTTCATCACATTAATACGTTTAAGTAAAATAAATTTAAAATAATAAAAAATAAATAAAGTTGTTGCATAGGAAGGCAACGGAGGACACCTGTGTTCAGTAGCTTTTTAACCCAGCACAGTAACTCCAGAGTAGTTTGCCCACCCACAGCCACAAGTACTCCTGGTTGATTTACCCCAATTACAGAAAGGGAAAGATAAGGGATAATTCAACTGAGCTGGTCAGCCAGCTGAAACAGGGGAGTTTCGAGCTTCTACCGATGGATGGTGATAAACCTTCCAGTCAAAAGAGCTGCTTACAGATGTAATGCCTGGCATTACAAAAGGTGGCTTGAAAACAAAAACCCAGATTGCCTGAAGCATTTCAGAAAATATGCACATGATCACTTTTGCCAGAGGACACGTGGCGTTCTATCTCTACCATCAGGGATATGATCTGTTCGTAGAAACATCTTTAATTGGCACAGCTGTATCTGGAAAAGTGGGCTACCCACACCTTCCTTTTCCCTTCTGTGTTAACTCAGTCATTGTCTCTCTTTGACATTGTCTCTTCTTTGCTGAAACTATAGATGTCACGCAGTTCTTTGTCCGGCAAACTGCTCAACAACTTTAAGTGCTATACTGAAGTTTAGACCTATAAATACCTTCCTCTTGTTTCTTGCCCTCAGAAGGAGAGAACGCTTTATAAGAAATAGAATGATCTGATTTACCTTCATTTATATTATCATTATGACACTGAAGTTTGTCATCATTTTGAAGCAACAGTCAGAAATTTAGCAGCTTTTCTGCATGAACTATCATCACAATCTGATCGCCTAAGCGATCCAGTTAAAAAATAACCCAGAAGAACAAGAAAAAAACCCCCATCTTTCTGTCAGATTATTTTGAGTCCAGTTCTCTGTGCCTGTGCAAATGCTTCTGTTGGAACAAGGCAAGAGGAGCAGCAGGGGCCGAAGCTGCTGCAGAAATGTAAGAGTATCCACATTCTTTGATATTTGAGCAGACGGACAGCCTGACTTTAAGTAAAATGTTTTTAGCTGGATTCGAACATTTATTTTTATCATCACTTTTTTCACGTTCAGAATAGAACTGACCCACGGAAATGGTGTTTTTTTTTCCGGTGGATCTGTTGACACAATACTTTACGTTGGAAGTTCATTTCTCTCTTAGTCATGTTTTCGGTTTTTCTTTAGCAGATGTTTACAATTACTCCTTAAAATGTTTCCGTTTTCTGCAATCATTGAATGTGAATGAGGTGACATTTTTAAAAATAATTGTAGCTTTTTCTGGCCAGGAACCATGTTGTTAGATTCAAATCATCTTTGTCTTTTAAACTGTGGTAAAGGTCTCATATCTTTGTAACAGCAGCATCTGCACCAGTCTGCCTTTTTGTTGCCTAAGTCAGAGTGCTATTTGTCATTATCTGAATATATCTTGTATCTGGGAATCAGATGTGTATGTCTTTTTGTTTAACCTGAAATACACGTACTTGAGAATCGCTTGGAGGACTGCGGAACAAATGGTATTAGAGTAGCTCTTTTCTGGAAAGTGAAAGAAAGTTTCTTTGCTTTTCTTTCAATCACTTTTTTTCATTTGTTTTTATTGACCACAATTTAGATCAAAGTTCTCACAAATAATGGCCATGTTGCCAACACCTGCAATTACGTTGCAATGTTTGTAATGCTTCAGACTTGCTTGAAGTCCCATCCTAGGAGTCACGCAAATTTTTGAGAGCTCATTTGTTTCTTCTTTTTCTTCTTCTGTTCTGAGAATTATAGCTCCAGTTGCAGAAGGAAATATTAAAATGCCCTACTTTAACCCTGAAGGCTCAAAAAATGGGTCACATCTATATTTTAAAAGATTGTTTTTTAAATGAAAGTCTCGTGACTTTCGGAGTGCTGACTCATGATTTCTCCGTGCTTGACATCAGCAATACCACAACTGAGAGAAAATCTTTGTGAAAGATTCCTTTCTAGTTCTCTTGAGACAAAGGAATCCTCCAGGAAAAAAAAACAGAGAAACAACTGTTTCTTATTCATGATAGTTCTCAGTTAAAAACAAGCTAAAAAAACTACTTTAAAGTGAACAATATCTGCCAAACCATTCATGCCCGCTTTCTGCACCGTTAAGACTTAAAAAAAAAAAAAAAAAAAAAAAAAGAAAAAATTTTTTTCTCTTCTTTGTTAGGATGCTGTTCAATTCTTATAAGCATGAAAATTAAACCTCTAGTATAATTTCTTATTTTTCAACAAACAGCTTTCAATATGGCAGATCCATCCCTCCTTCTTGTCAAGCAAGATGTCTGGCACTAGAGACACACAATGACTTTTTCATTAATGATTATAAGTTATTTTTAATTATACTGTGACTTTTTTTTAGCTTTCATAGAAGAAATGTAACAATTTTATGATTATGTTCCTTCTGCTTAATTAAAATATGCTTCCTTTAATAGGAATAAAGCACTCTGGGAGAAACAAGGAAAATTCACTGAAAAAAAAACCAAACAAGCCAGAGTCTTTTACTACTGAATGAGACCTTTTCCCCATAAGTTAATGTACTTTTGTTGAAACGCACTTAAAGTTGATCCATGCCCTCAAGCTTATGCTTGTTGAAAACAATTAGAAATATTCACAATTCCTGATAATTCAGGAGATAATCAATAGCTATCCTTGACATTGCTGACAGCACTAATAGGGGGAATACAGTAATATATCATATTACAAGCAAAAATTTGATTCTGGAACTAGCTAGTTTAGTAATCAAAACTAGAATCCTTTATCAGGCAAAACTTCCAATTAATTCCAAATAGTTTCTTTGCATTAAAACTCCAGGATAAATTTCTTGTGGATGGGATAAAAATGATCGCTATGCGCCTGTATTAGAATAAACACTTTTGGCAGAAAGTCTTTCAGAGGCAAATCAGGTCAAAGGATGATTTACAAAACTGTCATTGTCATATGGCATTAATTTGATAGCTCATTTCAATTGACATCTGTGAGAAACAGTTGGACGTGCCGCTTTCCTCCCATTAACCAGACTTTCTAATTAATTATACAAAGCTGAAAACAAACAAAATTAGACTGAAAAGTAAAACTATACTCAAGTGAAGGCATATCTTACCCTGAAAAACTCACATTATAGCTACCTCTAAATCTGTATTTTGTTATGACTCACCTTTGAATAGCTGTTTTTTATTAATGTGGGAAGAATCATGAAAAAAAAACCACTGGAATCATCATTCATCAAGTGCTGCTCAGCATATAATATGAAACCTTCCTCTGCACACACCATGGATCACTCCTTTTTTTCCATCCATTCATTTTACAAACATAAACAAAACCACTACTACTACTTATTAATACTCCTAACATTTCTAATATCATTAGTACCTCAAAAGTACTATTACTTCCTCACCATTAGCCTTTCAGAAGAGGCATTGATATCAGAGAAAATTCCAGTGTCTTGCTCACAAAGTTAGTTAGACTACGGAATATGTTATTTGACCTATGCTATACCAATCCTGTAACTGATCACATAACTCATGCTGTGTCTCTGAACATCAGTAAACATAAAACTCATTTAAGAATCCCAGAGCATTGCATCATAACACTTCCTTAATAATATTATCTCGTATTTGTAGTAACTTTTTATAACCTCTTATTTACCTGGAAATTATCTTTTTTTTTTTTTTTTTTTGTTAAATTCAATATCATATTTTCATTCTCAGTAGAAATATATCTGAATAGAAAATATTCCTTTTTTTTTTTTGTCTCATCACTTTGCATGGCATTAGTATGAAAGAAGCTTCAAATATAATAATACGAAATAAATAAATAGGTGTTTTTTAAGAGATGCGTATAAAAGAGATAATGTTGTGTTACTTGATCAAGATGAAGAAAATAAATTCCTTACGACACATATCTAGATGTGACTTGCTTATGTGAGATCTTTTGGGGCTATTCTGCCCCAAAATCAAAATTCTATTATTCTTCCTAACACAGTTAAGAGTCTTCAAAGCTACTGCTTTGGTCAGATAGGGCATCACTCAATTAACATACAACTTTTCAGAGAGCAGAGCAATTATTTCTGCTTATATTTCGCTTCGTTAAAAAATAAAAAATTACTCACATGTTTAGTATTGTTTCTGGAAAGGACTCTGTGCCTGAAATCAGGATAATCCGGGAACTTAAGGAAAAAAAGAAAGTAATATGAGTTCTTGGCTATATAGATTGTTGTTGTAGATACGGGGTGGTGTAGACTGAAAGGACTATTTGTTGACTGTTTCCTTCTGACACAGTATATGAATCTCATTCTGAGGTGGTCTGCTGGTTGCCTGCAGTGCAAGAGAAGAAACTGTTTCCCTTTTGATGTATAATTTGGCTTCTGGTTTTTGTTTTGCTTTCCTTAGAGCATTGAAGACTGACTATGACAGAAGCTGGTAGAGGATGTCAGACTTTATGTAGTTGCTCGCAGTGTCTAGCTGGGGTGTCTTCCTCATGTTAAACCAGCCTTCAGATGCTAGGTTAATTAAGCATGTCCCCGTCTCAGATCAGCATGAAATATTAGAATATTATTATTATTATTATTATTTTTCTTATCTCAGGAAGCTTGAATTAGCTAAAATAGTTTGAGAATTTTGCCTCTCAAATGGTACGTGAATGAGCCTGAGAGCAAAAGGTTATGAGCCTGTTTACAAAGATGAAGTAAAAAAGATCTTTTTCTCTTCTCATAAGTACCACATGCAGAGCTATGCGTTGTTATGCCTTTAAGTAAAATCTGTGCAAAGTTCCAAAGACTCTATCATGCTAAAATATTACATATTATCAGAGCTGCCAAAAAAATCAAAGAAAATTTCCAGAAGTCCTGTATTTGTAATACTAAGATGCTGACCAAATCTCCTCTAAATAAAAGGTCTCTGTAACAGTGCATACATATTGAATTATAATGACTTATAAGAGGAGTAGCTCCATTACTCCATGGCTGAAAACAACATTTCTCAACTTTTTCACAGACAAACCTGCTTATCTAATGCCCAGCCAAAACTCTAAATATTATGCTTGTTGTTCTGTGCATCAGACACAGCTTCTGGAGTAGCAAGGGAATGGAGAGGGAAGAGTATTGTGTTAAGCAGTTGAACCAGCCTATTCCTGGCTGTCACATGGCAGAGCAAGGAGTTTCTGTATTGCCCAATGATTAATAAACTGGCCAGTAAGCATGATGACTTCTGCAGTTCCTACATTAAAATTTGAAGAAGAGAAATGCATGTGGTTGTATTTGAACACACTTTGTATTCAATTCTCTCTTGCTATAAACAGACTTGTGACATTACCTCTTTGGACAGATATCCCAAAGATCCAGATTTTGGACTCAAATCTTCATCTCTCTTTCACAACACATATTACCTTTATCTGTGAAAGATCCTGTTTAAATTAAATTCATTGGATTAGAGAATAAAAGGAACCTGAATGTGTTTTCGGTAGGAACACATTATCCATACATACCTGAAAAGGATACAATGGCTGTACAAGGAGTAGGTACCCTTTCACGGTCTATTTTTCTTTATTGACAACATATGTTGAAATAGAGCCCCTCAGAAAAGAAATGGAAATATTTCAAATATGTGCAGGTATTTGTGCTGATAGTAGAAAACACAAATGTATGGGATTTCCTTGGTACATACTACACCACACTGCAACGGCTTAATTTTGTTAGCTGGCAACTAATGTAACTACATAGATTCTCTATCATATGACTTACATTACCACCTAGTTTGGCAAACAGATTTAAGCACATGTTTATCTTACAACTTATACAACAGTGGCTTGTTTTCCGTCGTACAATAAACAGCCATTTACAGATAAAGATAGCAAACCACGTCGGACCTCTAGTTTTGATTCAATCCAAATCATATATCACTGAAATTACTGGGACTCAAAATAAGATTACATTGACAAATCCCTGCCCATCTACTTTATTAGCATTCTTTTACTAGGGATTTAATAACCAGCTACTACCAACAGACCCTTGCATTTAATTCAGCTACAAGGCGCTTTGGTCTCACAGTATAAACAAACAGCTTGCTGACAAACTGGTATTTCACAGATGATTCTCTCATGTTCTCAAGAAACATTTGTGATAAAATCTCAACAGAAATATTGGCAGATCAGAGCAAAGTGAGTGAATGAGCAAGAAACTGTTAACATGTTAGTCAGCACTAATGCTTCAGAAGTCCAGATGTTCCTTTCATCTACCATTAGGAGGACTAAAAGAAAGATTCTATTAATTGAGTAATGAAATGTTATTACAGAGGTTAATTAAGAAACTATTTTCATGTATCTAAAAAATAAATACTGATTGAAAAGCTTGAGCAAAGAAGCATCTACTTAAGAATGATGCAAATTAGTCTCTACTTTCTTTATAGCTCTTTCCATACATTTGACAGATTAGAAAGAAAAAAAGGTCAGGATAAGCAGTAAGTACATTTGACAACTCTAAGACACTCTGAAAGCTTATCTTTTGAAAACTGATGGCAATCTCTTGGTGCTAATTCAGGTTTCCTGTTTTGTTCAAATGTTAGCATATCCACAGAAGGCCCTGTGGCCCAAACTATATCACCGCAGAATACTCCCCTTCAGTATCTTCCTAAGAGTTATTTTGTGCTGGCAAGTTATGCCCTTTTTTCACTATGCAGGCAGCCCTGCCCTTGAGGACAAAAGTCCACAAAAGTGGAAAAGATATGACACTACTTCTGCTGAAAGAGCTTGTGATGTGCTTTTTATTGTTACCTTTGGGGGAGAGGGAGGTCTACAAAAGCCATCGTGGTTAAAAGTGTACTACAGCCTCTAGTGTGGTTCAGTTTGCTTCTGGTCAGCTGGATTGGAACGGGTGAAAACAATGTGAAGACATTATACCTCCTATTTCCTTCTTGCTCCCTTTGAGCATTGTATTGGAATGTCAAATTAGTGCAGCTCCTGAACTCCCTGAAACTGGAATCACTACTGGCTTTCTGTACAGCGTCAGAAGAAAACTCATCGCTTCTCTTCCACCACATGCAATCACATGGGAAGGCTACTTCTCATCCAAAACACACTTTATTTTATGCTCATCTCTGTTTCTATATTCCAGGTCACAAACAAAAAAATATTGGAACTAGACAGTATTGAACATATCCGTGTGAGTTTGTCTAGGATTTTGGTTTGTTTCTCTTCATTTCCTTAGCACAAATGTGCCGATTAACAAGGCTGTTTTACGTACCTGTCTTGGTGAGACCCTACAATCAGGATACCTGTTTGGCAATTATTTTGACAGCATGTTTCAACAGACTAAGTTAAAATCCTCTTAAAACTGCTTAAGATTTTTATCTGAGAGGACTTGATTTTGTCAGGGACTTGTGTTTTCCCTTGTAAGGCCATCAATTAATATGAAATAAACTAAATATATATATTTTTTTGTTTATTTCAGATGGCCAACAGCCATATGAAGAACAGTGTCTGCAAGGCTCTGCCAGACACTACTTCATGTAACTTTCATGACTGCATTTACTTCTAATTGATTCTGCAATACTATGCCCCTTATGGAGTGTTTTAAATCAATGTCAACCATAAAGTGATACTAAACTGTACAAGATCCCTTTCTGGTTGCAGTTAAAGATAACTTACTTACGGGAACGTGAGTAAAACTAAGTATATGAATGCAAACGTGGCCAAAACTCTCAGAACTCTTATTTCATAGCTTGGAGAACGTCAGAATCAAAGCATGGATCTTACCCATTTTCTATCATGAATAGTACAACAGAGCCTTTTCCCTTCACTTATTTTTCCCCCATTCCTTTATTAGCTGGATACTGCATTGATTTGCTTATTACATAACAGAACTTCAGAAGACAGTGCAAGAGAGGCTCTTCCAAAACCTGCAGTTCAGGCTTTCACTCAGCATTTCCATACTACCAAACACGCTAACTGTTAGCGAAGACACGCGTTATTCTTACCACAATATACAGGTCTTCTCAGCCCACAAGTCCCAGCATGCACATTACTAGCAGCTTCTGAAAGCAACTGCTTCAGAAGAGTTATTAGTCAGTAACTTCATTTCATTTTTCAATTCAGAACCTCATGGAAATTAGAAGAGAGTATAGGTCAGTATGGTAGACACGAGGAATCATAAAGGTCAATATGAAATAAAGATTATGATTCAAATATAAATACCATTAATACTCATGAGTTGTAAATAAAGGTAAAAGATTACACTGAAACAGAAATTAAATGAATACACAGAGAGCAAATCAATTTTCTCTGTTATGGATTAGATTTTACACTTTTAAATGTTTTTTTTCCTTTTTCTTCTTTTTTTCTTTCCAGTCAGAGAATTAGTTTTATAATTCACCTAAATCTGGAATTTTTCCTCTATAGAAATGTTTGGAGCTCCCCACGTTAAGCACACGACACATGATTCCACTGGCATACGACAATTTGCCTCTGAGAACAAGGCAGACAATCAAGAGCTCGGAGCTAACCTATTCCTCAAACCAGAGATTAATGTGAACCTCATGGAAGATACTGTGTTCACCTGAATTCAATGTCAATTGTAGTGCCTTCAAAAATCTCCTTCCTGTATTTAACAGTACATCTCCAAGTGCTTGGAGCTTCTACCACAACTCTTCTTGGAAGGGCAAATGCCACTTGTCAGGCAACCTATGAAGAAAAGTTAATGCAAGCACAGTATTTGGCTCTGCAAGGGATGATGCACAGGGGGCCTGCTGTGCATACAGTCAGAAAATCACACTGTGTTTGCAAAAATAACCAGCTACATTTTGAACCAAAGCTGGTTCTTTTCTATCCTGACTTAAAACACAACATAACTTAGTAACTTCTTTTTTTTCCCCTCAACAGCAAAAGGTTTTGTAAACTACTCAAAAGAATGATACCAGGTTTGGCCCTAACCCAGCAAAGCACATGTTTAACCTTCTGCATGTCACTAGTTTCTGAAATCAATGGGACTCCTTGCAGCCTGAGAGTAAATCATGTGCTTCAGTGCTTTCCCACAATAGGACCTTTACAATTGTTTTCTTCTGTACAGATAATTCTAGGAACCCTCACTAAGTCTCAATGGCTTTCACATATGATGAAGAATCTCTGCTCTAGGTAGGAGGAAACCTTGCTAAACACCTCTTTTTACATCTTTATAGCCTTGTGTCCCATTTCTTTGTCAACTTGATACCAGAATTTAAACCGTGTTAGATGCACAGATTAGTTATAAACAGAGGGAGCTAAATGGAAGTACAAAAGGGAGGCCTTCCCTAGCAAGGAGGAGAGACTATGTCACAGGTACATAAATAATATGTGTAACAAATACAATGTCTGACTTAGCTCTAGTGCTAAAAAAAGTGTTTCTTTTCCTAAAGAAAGACCGGTATATTTGCAAGACTGCCTCTGAAAAGACTGTTTGGGGTACAGAACTGCATTAATGAAAACTATACTAAATGGGTTTTCTGCTCTGCACAACATAAACGTACAATAAAGATAAGCCCAGAGATCTGGTACAGCTGCCAGCTGGGAGCAGGGTGTGGCCCGCCTGCTGGACTGGTTACTGCATCATGACTTGGAATACCACACGTGCCCCTAGATTCCTGCAAATTTTACAAAATCAATATGCATATTCTCTCCAGGACAGTAAGTTGATTGAAACTTAGAGAGACTCAATCTAAAATGTACGAATTTGTAAGGACCTTTTGAACAAGGAACAAAGATAACATGGGTGATTTTTTTCTCTCATCCTGAGAGATTTAACAAAAACAAAAATCATCCCATACCTTATAGCAAACTTAACAGAGCTTCACAGTAAGAAAGCATAGGCAAATTTCTGAGCAGCATTGGCTGAATTTATACCCATGCTCTTATTTTTCAGTCACACCTGCAGTCACATATTAGTTAACTACAATGCTCTATCATGCTGTGCTTAACGCTTACCCCAGGTGGAAGCTCTGACTGCTCATTGCCTACGATATCATAGCACAGGTGGCAAAATGTAAATCGGTAACAATGATGAACTTAATTAATTTACCTGAATCTGGGTTCAGGGCTGCCACTTCTTTAGCATGGCATAAATATCTCCTGTACCCTTACATCTGTAGCTGGGAAGTAGGTTGCTCTGCTGCCAGGCTGAGGAAGGATTTGTGAACAGAATATTGCCTGATGCTGACGAAAAGGAAACCAGTGTTTGGGCTCCTTTTCCTGGCTAATGTTTGATTTGTCAGCCTCGCTCGGCATCCCTTCTCAGACACCAACATTAGGCACTTATACACATCAACTTCTCCATCCACATCTTTAAAAAAAAAAAAAAATGTAGAAAAAAAAAAAAAAAAAAAAGCAGAGAGAGGCTATGAGTTCATACAGAGAGGTAAAAGCTGATTCCGAGGACCCAGACGTACCTCTGAGTTCAGTGATGTATTTCAGCCCTGTGCGTCTGACATGCAGTAAAATATCAGCATCTACAGTAGCAGATACTAATTAGAAAAAGAAATGTGTTAGATGTCAGGCCTCAAGAAAGCAAACTTAACATTCTGACAGCAGCTGGAGAGTGATAGCCATAATCAAGCATTGTCCCTGCTTAGATCTGTGCCAAACAAGCTCACTTACTTCCAGCTAATTCTCCATCAGAGCCGATCTTTCTTTACGATTCCAAAGAAACATGTTGTCAGTTCCCACCTGCTGGCATTGCTAGAAATAAAACCACAGTTGATCGGATGCAATAGGTCAGCAAAATCGTGCATTGAGCTGTTGTTTGTGCTTCCAAGCTGTGTTACAGGGAATTCACTAACGTTTATTAACCCTTTCTCAAGTCACGGGTTTTGTTATGCTTTTATAAAGCAGTAAGATTTCAAGGATGAAAACACAGGAATTCAGGGATTTCAAAGGAAGCAAAATTTGGGCTTGCTGCCAGGCTAAAAGTTCGATATCATTTGAAAAACAGAATATATGAGAGAAGAAAGAAAATGCAGATGTCAGCCTAGTGACACAGAGTAATCTATTTGCTCAGTGCTTGTATTTTCCTACCAATTTTGTATTTTTCAAAAAGGACAATAAAAGAATTGTGCTCACTGCTAATTAATGACAAGCTGGTAAAAGCATCTATCCATTGTTCCATTTATTTCTTCATTTCCAGCAGTTAACAGCCCCATTCTGAAATGAATCAATGTCGTTTACACAATGCTGTCACCCCTATTGTTTCTTTATCATCCTTGCATTTTCATAAATCGGAGGTGTTAATCCCTTAATGGCTTCTCTCAGAGCTCTAAAATGTATGCAAAATGGTAATCCATCCCCTAAACAATTCACATTTACACAGGCACCCTCTTAAATATGTTTACTATCAAAACGAATCCTTTGTTTGGATCTAACCCTATCTGTTTGTTTTCTAAACACTGAATCATAGCAGGTATGCAGAATCTCATTTTAATTTGTGACTATCAAGTAACCATGTCCTTTCAGAGATGTGGTTATTTGTCTTCAGAGGTGAACGATTTTTTTCCCTTTCTCAATTACAGTCACATTATGTACATATGAAATTGAGTACATGTCTGTCAGGTTTTGAAGGAAAATCAAGAGCTTGATCCAAAGACTGCTAATGTAAGGGAAAGCCATACACCGACTGCCCTTTGCGGCCTGCGGTTTTGCCTAAGCTAAAAGCATGATAACCTCTCTCACAGAGACTGGAAAGGAAAACTGTGAAATTTATCCATAATATTTTAAAACTAGCAGACCAAGCTTGCTAATAAATTCAATACCTTGGTACTCAGAAGTACAGTTACATCTGTGGTTAAATCTTTGCAAGACCAAGACAGGAAAGTTTTTGGGACAAACCACACCTCTGCTAGTGCAGGAATCTGCTCGGAGCCTGGAGCACTGATCTTTCGTAGTCAGACCAACAGAAAAGTTCTCGTTTTCTTACCACATTTCCTAAGTTTTAAAAGTAAACTCTACACAGCTTAGTGTCTTCATCTCTCCTAAACAATGCACTTTTTTTTTTTTTTTTAATTACAGTTTTTAAAGGTTGTGATCGATTCTAGTGCTGCACGTTCACTTCCCCGAGCCTGATTTGAAGTTTCACTTCATTGATATTACATGGCTTTGGGCAGAATGAATTGCATTGGAACAAATTTCTAGGAATTATAGGAGATAAATATAAGATAAATTTGCTTTTCCTGAATCAAAATGCTTCTTCTTAAGTAAGATTTCAAACATTCTATTCTGTTCCACGGAAGGTGCAGCTTGATGAGATATTATGCTGGCATTACAATCAGGATAAAAATGAAAAAAATCTGTGAAACTGAAATGTCTGACAAATAGGCAGACAGGCATTTCAATAACTTAGAAAATGAATAAGAGCATTGCTGGTAATAAAAGCAGCAGTATGAATAAAAAGCAAAACCAAAACAATACTTAAACATCACTTGCGTAGTTTTGTTTAATTCACTTTTGTTTCAAGTTGCAGAATGTGTATTGCTTAGAAGTGACACTGAAGTTCTCCAACAATGTATAATTGTGTGATCTATGCTGCTTAAAGGATGGATCCTTGGAGTACTGACACACAGGGAGAAGATCAAGGCTTGGCAGTGACCGTAACATGCTGCTACACAGCAGGCAAACATTGGAGTTGAGCAGCTGCACCAAGGCGGGTTGTGCTGCCTTTTCCCTTTATGCTCTTGTTTTGACTTGTGTTAATCACCCATTGTTCTAGGTGAGAGAGCCAAATGGAAGGACAGGGTGATCGTATAGAGCTCCCATGCATCTACAGGAAGCAGGTCACTTCAAATTCCACTGCTCTAGGAGGTGATAAACAAGACTAGAAGTATACCTGGAGAAGCGTATCATTTTCATTAGGCACAACAGCCAGCAGTTAAATTTAACTAAGGCAAAACGATAATACTTAACAGTCTTCCCATAGGTGCAGCATCTGCCAGCACTAAACACCAGAGAACGCAGCAATTCTCCCTTTGCCACGAACTTACAGAGCCAGTTTTCAGGGGCAGAAGTATGGCACAGTGGGATGATGAGCAGAGATGAATGGGAACAAAACAATAATCTCCTCGAACACTTCTCCACGTGCTGTCGTGATAATCTTCAGCACATTCATAACTTACATACTGCCAAATCTGATGGCTGTTTCATGAGTGTGTATAAGGATGTAGTCTGGCCCTATAAAACTTTTAGCCTGTCACGTATGCTGGGATCTTTCACTTACTTGGTTATACAACCAAGTGAATTGCCTATCAAATCAAAAGTAGCAAGTTTTGTGAATTTTATGAGAATGACCATTCTCGTCAGATTTCAAGCCAAATTTCCTTCAGCACTGAGGTTTGACAAGCTTTGCTTGTGAATTGAAAGCATCACGTACTGTGAGCCACACAGCTCTTGAGGGTTTGCCAGGCATTCCTCATTATTTGTGAATCTTCCCTAAGCTCTGTGAGATCTGGGGACAGAAGCATGTCTGTCTTCCAGGCAAGCAGTGGGACTGGAGGACTCGCTTTGGCCCATGAGCCCCTGAGTCATGTGTGCTCCTGAGTTAAATTAGTGGTTACACTTTTCACTGAAGCTTATAGACCTTGAATAGAATAGAATAGGTCTAAATCTTAGCAGGTACCAAGTAATCCCTCTGCTTTGTGTGGAGTGCACCTTTCCTTGATACAGCTGGAAGAATAAAGGTTGATATCATATCAGTGTCTGGGTGAATTTCTGTTGATGGGAGGATATCTGAGTACATCACTGGGACATTCAACAGGATGTGATCTGAAAACAGAAATCAGCAGTTCTCCAAAGACAGGTAATGCAATTATTTCAAAGACAAAAGTGTTACTGATAAATTGGAAGTGTCTCTCTCTAATTATAGGTGGAAACGACGTCGTTATTTGGGCATAAAACTGCTCTTGCATACTGCAATTTCTGAGACTTTCGGGTTCCTATACTGACATATCACATATTTGTGATACGCTGTCCTGGGATGGATAGATGTGTTTTGTGGTGTGAAGACTGGACATTTTTTTATTAAAGCAAGATCAGACAAATTATAAGTGCATTAATAAAAAAGGAGAAAAAGCACTTACAATATTTGCAGTTTACAGAAAATGATAATTTGGCTTTATGCGTCTCCTCTCCTCATTTGCCAGAAGAATCTTTAAGTATCCCACAATACATATTTTTCAAATGTAGCACCTGAGAATTTCATCCTTGAATAAGTTTCTACTGTGAGGCCCAGCAAGGTATTCCAAGTCTGGATTTTTAAAATCTAATTCTGTTGCAAACTCAACTACTCTGATTGTTTTGATTTAATCAAAACTGGCTGTTAAATCTCTAATTCTAATGTCTTTTCAATCTTTGCTCAAAGTGACACATATGTACTGTGACTGTGCATTATGAAGTTAACAACTTGTTATTCGGCCTATCAGTTGTTGAATATTCAGCCCGCTGTTGGAATTGTTCAAAATGTAAAACTAGTTCTGCCTTTATCACTCCTGTCTCTCAATTCATTCTTAGAGATCACAGTTTTTCCAGAAATCAATTAAGAAAAATACAGAGATGTTGTATTTTTAACTTCTAAGGCTGAAGGCTTCCAGACTCTCTTTGTAGATGAAAGATGAAGAATAAAATTTACGCCTTATTCTCTAGTGATAACCCAATACAGAAATATACCTATTTTTAAAGACTTAGTCAACAACTTAATACAGAATAAAATGATGCATAAATTATTTTAAAGTAACTGGAGATACCAGTCATTTTTTTTGGAAGATTATATGCTTTTCTATGAAAACTGGAAGACTAAGTCCCACATATATTAGTTTATATTTTGGTTGATTTTTTTAGTAGTGATGAAATTCATGGTATATTTAGGCCTCAGTTTAATCAGATGAAACAATTTTAGTTGGCGAACACTATTGAGCCCTTAAAAAATACTTATACAACAAGGCAATTGAGGCTTGCATTCAAAGGAATCTTCAATAAATGAACATATACAGTTCATAAAAAACGCTAGAATTTTCAAGTAAAGCTATCAAATATGAAATCACACCATTGTAATTATAGCCATCTTAACGGTTTCGCAGAAATTTATGTAAAACCTCACCAATGTCACATCCAGCCATCTATGTGCATACTTAGTGGTCAGCCTGAGATGGGACTTCGTCAGCTGATTATTTCTGTAATCAAACACCTCTTTGATTAAATAAAGCATCACTTGAACATTATTGAATGGAATTAAAGAGAGACTATTTATTAAATTGTTCTTAGCTACCAGCACTGTTGGAAACTTTTAAAATCATTCTTGTTCATATTTGTATTTCTTTTTGTTTATCACTGAGAGCAGCAGTTACACACGGAGAAAGTCAGCACTTCTATATTGTCTGTGTAACACTCCCTTTGTTTAACAAATCCTTAACCTCTCATGGATGAATTATCTACAGAATATAGCCACAGTTTGTTCATGATAAGTTTCATACTCTATCCAGCAAACTGGAAAAATACTCTTAGCCAAGTGATGTGGAATGTTATGAGCTCAACCTAAATCTTAGTGAAATTAGGAGAACCTCTTGTAGGCTTTGGTAGGCTTTGGATTGAGCTCAAGGTGTACATTAGTTTTAGTGAGTCATTTTGCTGTTATTTTTGTGATCTCATACCAGCTACCCATAGCCTTGCTTGCTCCATTGGTGTTGGCAATTTCTGGCTGCCGCTGGTCTATATTTTCAATGAAAGGATCATGTCTACTCTTATTTAGCTTTGATTAACATCATTAACCTATCATACACTGAAGCAACTCACAGAGCAAATTGGTAAGCCAATTTCAGCAAGCAACATAAAGCAAAGAACAGCTTGGATTGTCAGATAAACATACCCAGAGGTGCAGTTAGGATGCTGAAATTATTAGGTGAATGATAGGAAGCCAAAAAATCAGTGAGCCACTTGAGCAGAGAGTATAAACATAAATATCCAAAAGCATGCCACAGTGCATGCGTATTTTATGTTGATGTGCTAATACATTATCTGCTAAGGGTTTATTTAAACCATTTTTGTATTCCCTGCAATTCATTTATCTGCATAAAGAAGAGCCACTAACAGGACAGTTCCTTATGAACAAGCAACCCTGTATGTTTTCCACTGCTGTTTATAATTCTTCATGCTCATATCTATAATTCATGAGCAAACTGGTTCGTGAACGTTTCCATAAAGGTTGAACAAAGTATGGTGCTGTTAACACTCGCACTGTCATGCACAGAATCGAAATGTGCCCACTCTCATTCTATTCATCAAAGCTCAAAGACATTTTGGCAATGATATTATCCAAATATTATTAAAACTTTGAACCCTGTCCCCATAAATTATAGCAAAATGGCTTCAGAGCCATTAGGCAAGGAGGATGTATGGGCTCCAGTTGCTTTGGAGTAATTATGTGCTTAAAAGGAAGCGTGGCTAAGCATTCTACCAGTAAAAAGAGAAAAGCTATGATCATTTGTTACTGCTCCAGTGCTGTACACAGTATTGCTCACACAGGTCAAGCCAACCTTACAGCAGGACAATTATCTGCCTAGAGAGACCAAACATCTGTTATTAAGTACGCAGAGGCACCACTGCAACATGCTAGAAATCTTGTCCACTTCATTGGTTTGGCTTACGGTAATGTACTTCAAACACTTGGCTAACTCTGCACAACATCCCCCCTTTCTTATTGTTACTGCAACAGTTCAGCTTTGAAATATGCAGTACCTTCACTCCCCCATTACTTCCTTTAATATGAGCACAGCTGTTGAAGATGCTGGTGTAACTTTAGATGAGTTGCTCTTTCTCTTCTCTTTTTTCCAACCTCCCCTCCCCGCTTTTTTTCCTTCAAAATGTGTTTTGAGACGCTCTTGTACATTTATAAGTTACCAACTGAGAGACAAGGAGTGCTGCAAAAACACAGGGACACGATTTTTACATTCAACAAAAGTTGAATGATTTCAAACATTCCCTACACTGCCCGGATAGGGGAGGGAGGTCTTTTCACTGTATAGTTATGAAATATGTGCTTAAAGCAGACAACAGCAATAGAGCAGATAGCACTCTTCTTTCTCTTTGTTTTCTGAAATTAACTTTATAGCAGAAAGTTAATGAAAGAAAAAATACAAGGAAAGGAGAGATGACGTGATTAATGCCTAAGGAGATGGTTAAGTGTATATGTGACTGTAACTGAGACACCATGAACAGATGCAGCCAGAATCTGTTCCAACTGGATATTGTAAATCCATTCTGGAGTTTATTGATCCAAGGCTGATTGTTTCTCTGTGGTGAAAAATGTTACTTAACATAGCCTGCACTCCCTGAAAAACAGGTGGACTGACTCTCCTCTTGGATGGATTATTCACCTGAAGTGAGCAGATTCTGTGCTGTACACAATTTGCTCCACTTTTTAATAGCCCTAATGTTAACAGACAACAGTTCTCCCGCCCAGCCCCAATAGAAATTGCAAATGGAACCGGCACATTTGCTTTCACAGGGCATAGCAAGAACTCTAAAGAAGAGTAATGAAGGGGTGGCAGAGATGTCAGGGTTAGAAATTAGATCTATCTTATCTGTCTTGGATTTTTCTGAGGCATCTATCTCAGTGCAGTAATCAAACCTCTGAAGGAGATGCTAGGTGGGAGAACTACAGAAATTAAAGATTCTAAAAATATTTTTTCTATAAGCTTGGATGAAAACTGCACAACTTTTGTATTTGCTTTATACGCATAGTCTGTACAACTGTAAGAGGAACTGATACAACTGAACAAGATTTACACCATCCAAAGATTCTGTCAGCACCAACTTTGCTTTAAAGAAAACCAGATTTCCCCATCTAAAAAGCAAATTAAAATAACACTCTGCATAGGTAGAAATGAAAAAGAAAAAAAAAAATAAGATGAACAGGAACACAACAGGAAAAGCAATAAGGCTTCAGAGGAAAAGATATACCTCATTGCTGCGACGTGTAGCTCACTTCAGCCATCTCCATCTGCATCATGCTCTCTTTTTCAATACATATGAGCAGAAGAGCAATTAGGCAGAAACTGGATCAGTGAGGAGGAGTGTGTCTTCTTTCTGAACCTTATATTCACTCATGCCTAGTCTTATAGGAATTACAACACCCGTTCAAAACATACCTATAAAGGCAGGATTTTAGTTAACTTTTCTCAGTTTCAAATTTGTTCTGAAGTCAAGCTCATAACCTCTTCTGATACACTCTTCCTCTCACAGACAGAAGCTGTATTTATAATGGATATATTTGTCAAACAATAGACAAAGAATATAACACCTAATTCAAGAGGAGGCATTCAGGGCAAGTCTGAAATCAGGTACACTATCTAAGAGATTTATTTCACTGTTCTAAGATGACACTCTTGGAAAGAATTGCAATTAAATACATACCTTCCTTCGAATCATTGTTGATTTTTACCAGTGATAAGCATTATAACACGTTCTGTACACCCAAAACAATGGTCTGAATGGAACAATGGTCTGATGTTTTTGAATAAGCCCTTGAAGAGGGCTGTTCCATAAAGTTCCTATATCCATTCCAGAATTCTTTGAGTGAAGAAATATATTGCACAATGTATCCAGAAGTGGGATAGTTAAACAATCATGCTTGATTTAACCAGGTCACGCTTCACAGATATTTGGGAATCATGAAAGCTATCAACTCAAAAGAAGCCTGTAATATTACAGGGTATTCTGCTTCAGTAAAAATAACTTTAACCATGAAAAGGGAAAAGAGGAAGTCACCTGCTGCTCTTCAAAGCATGTAGGACCTCTACTGTGAAGAGTGTTGCCTGCACAGAGAAATGACTGTAATTCAGCGCAGTCCCAAGGCTTCCTGGCAGTGGCAGCTGCAGCATGTTACAAGCCGAAGAGTGAAGTTTTGGTTGAGAGACAAAAATGCCAGGGCATCGCAGACAGCCAAAGTAATTTCAGAAATGACTCAGAAGTTGCATTCAGTTGATACTTAAGAAGCAAATGCAAGAATACAGTACAGGTGAAGCAAAATGGCACTTCTAAAGATCATAGACAGAGATGTAGACTGAATTGGGAAAAAGTAAGTGGAACTAGATTCCTTTGTGTACAAACATCATCCTAAACATAGTCAGAGCTGATCCAGCTAGTCTTATTAAGCCATGTTATTGGCAGCAAGAACTTAACATGGTTTTCCTTCCCAACGTACTTATAACCAGTATATTAAAGATGTATTTTTTTAAAATGCCAGATCTTTTTACCTAGCTAGCAATAGGCACCTTCAAAATATACATATAAATTAAAACGATAGGAATCTGTAACAGGATTATGATTTAATATTATATTTAGTATTTTGAAAGTCACGCAGGCAGGGTAAATTTTAAGATGAATTCTCCAATGCTTAGAAGCATTTTCTATGGAATATTATCTGCTTTTACTGTGATCACTTGGTTTCATCACTCTGAGTTCCTAAAGACAATTAGTAGCCATGATCAGGTACAAAATGACATTTTAAAATCCACGGAAACTCCAAAAAATCAATGCGGGTTGTGTTTAAAACTACAGCAGCCTCTGGTTACAAAATAGTTTTCTGTCTCCAGCAGCTACAGCTGTTAAGAAGTACTGAGATGAAACAGGTGTTTATTTTTAAAATGAGGCCAGAAATTCATTGATAAGACTTTTCTAAAAGAACACATTTTTACATATAGCATATATATTTACCTTTTTACAAAAGGGACATTTATATAGTGCAGATGTGTACATTAAAGTTGCACCACACTCAGGTTTATGAAATGCATGGCACCCAGTTAGAGCTCAAAGAACTAGTGCTTTCTAATGCCTTTAAATATCATTATCCACAAAGCAAGACAAAACTATTCTGTTGAATGATGCTATAAATATGTCTGCAACAAATAGGGGTGCATCAACTTTTGTGTCAGCATAAGGGAAGAAGGAATAGATGAACTAGAGCTTGAGGGCGGGAGAAGAAATTGAAATGAGAAAAGAGAAACCAGTGTTGTTCTTCAAATGCCAACATCCTGTGGAAGACTTCCCTTCTGATGAACATGTCAAGCAATTGTCTGTTGCCTCAGTTTCTTTATCAGTGAAATCAGATCGATTACACTTACATCACAGGTAATTTTGAATGTAATCCTATGGGTTAACCAGAAGGCATCAACCTAGCAATGCCTCACTTATTAACTGGGAAATGCACAACTCAGAAAGGTAAGAAACTACTCAGCATGGGTTAAGGCATCAAAATATGCTCGAAATCACTGGATAAAAGAAAATCTGTAAATGCAATCGCAGATTGAAAAAAAAAAACTCCACAGAAAGACAATTTCACAAACAGATTCAACCCTGACTGATGGCTGCTGCACACAGTACATGTTAATTAACACAGTATAGAAACGCTCTGCAGTCCTTATATTTGGCTACTATCAATTATCACACTTTATATGGTAGACATCATGCTAGCCACTTGCGTAGCTTTTCATATAGTCTGATGTATATACACTAATGGTGTACATTTATATGAACACAGAAGCATTTATACAATATATATGATGGTAATGTACAATGGTTATTTAAGTTATTTAATGGTACAATGGTTATTTGAGTATTTATGCAGTAGTGAAAAAATAAAACTACCAAATAGTGTCTAATCTGAGATTGTGGAAGCAGTTCAGAAGGAAAAGAACCGAATGGAGTTGACATGGCAGCAGCCGAACTTTAGAGAGGGCAAATATTCCCCATTGAGGAAAGTCATTAGCACCTGAAGTTACTAAACCTGAATTCTAACAAGCTGATACTTCTGTAAGAGTAAAGAGGAAAATCATAGGAGTGTGTATGTGAAGAAAGAAACTCACAGACCATAGAGACGCGATCAATGTACATGTGATGTCTTCAGAGTCCATGCCTACGCTTTGTAGTACTCCATGACAAATTTTGGATCCAGTTAATATCATTTGTGGAGGTGCATAAATTATCTTAAATTGCAAGGCAGAAAGTTAGCAGAAAAAGAAAGGCAAATTAGTTAATAATCCTGCAATCCTTGGAATATAAATCATGTTATTTTATTTTGGTATGCACTTTTGTTATTTACACAGCATTTCTGAATTTGTGTCTCTGTTAACAGAGAGACTTGATATCTTCTCTTCTTCTGAAACAAGTCTTGGCATGGATAGGACTCTTGAGATAAACAGGCCTTAATATGCACTACTGAATTTTGTGCCTAACTTCCATTGCTTCATGTGAAGTATTAAATAGTATCCTTTCATTCTTACTACCATATTCCAAAAACTCTGCTTTCTTACGTTTGATCACAAGGGCTCTGCACAGAGCAATATAAGTGTGACATTATCCCAGGATGCATTTTATAAGCATATTTACTTTGTGGTTCACTACCAGAATAATGAATAAATGTGTCACAATGGAGAACTCACATACTCACAGCACAACTGTTTTATGATGGTAAGATGTGATGAAGGCTATTACTTTCTAAGGGGAAAGTTCTTACTCTAGACAAAACATATCATTTGGGCCTGTACATGCAGGTAGTGAAATCCTGCTTAACTGAAAAAGCCTATCTGTTCAAATGCTATACTCATATGTTATTTTTTTCAATTGTGTGAGTCACATTACATTTTTTTGTATAGTGATTGAAGATTTTTACCAACAAATACCACATTCTTTGCAATGTGAAAGATCCTGGAGCATAAGAGAAATCACTGATAGCATTACTGAGTACAACTCAGATTACACAGAAATAGTGTGTCCAGGAACATTCTCATTTTGAGTGCTTCAGCCAAAGCCAATGTCAACACTACACCATGCTCCGAAACATAGCTGGCAGCCTAGTGGAACTTGCCTTATTACATCCCTTGTTAGTTTTTAACTCCATTTCCATATTTCATTGAAATACTGTTTGCCCAAGAGTTATGTATCCACTGAAATAGATTTCAAGCACAGATTTCTTTAACTGAACAAGCCTCTAGGAAAAGAGCAGAAACACAATAAAAGAAAGCAGGTTAAAAAGCAGAAGCGTGGGAATGAGCTTGTCAAAGAGGGTTTTTGATCTGTCTCACAAAATATTTGACTGTGTGAGGAGACAAGAACAAGCAGATGAAATTTTCTGTATAAGAAAACTCCTCCACAGTCTAGAGTCAAAACAAAGCAGTACACACATTAATGTCAACCATTCTGCGCCATCTGATCAATTTTTGTAATCCTGTTTTAGGTTTCCTCTTTAATTGTCAGTTGTAGTTTCTTAAGAAATCTGCACACGGCTGCATTTTTAAACACTCTCTCTACCCACATGAACTAATTTCTTGCATTGTATTTGTCAAAAAAGCCCTTCCAACATGATTTTGCTTCATGAATGCATAATTTATGTTAAAACTCATTTTGTCAAGACCTCCTTTTATTGACAGGACATCTATCGAAATGTAGGCATAATTTTGGACTACCTTTTGCCTACTTGATAACAGTCTAGCCTGTGTTTTTAACCACTTCTTTATGCTGCTGCACTGCAAAACAAATGTTCAATCTGAAGAAACAAAATATTTCCTATAGGTGTGATTACGTTTCCAAACAGATGAGAAGAACAGCTCTTTCTACAAACTTATTTTGAAGCTTTCTTATGTTGATACTGTAAAGTTACTGCTCCTGAAGGCAGATGTCCTGTACTGATTATAATGTACACCCAGGTCCAAACCTCAAGCTGTAAACAGAGCTCCTCCAAACGAGTATGCAACAAACAAACAAACAAGCAAGCAAAAACCCGCTCAAAACTCTGGGCATCAAGTAAATGTCAAATGTCCACAACAAATTAGCATATTCTTTTGCAAATTCTCTTTTCATAGTAGCTACTTTCTCTCACCACTGGATTGTGGAGAAGTTGGAAAATAATCTAACCAGTTAACATGCAATGAAAATTCAGTAGCCTATAGGGAAAAATGTTTCAGTCCATTTTCGAAAAGACAAACATCCAACCAAAACATTAACAGCTTCAGTCAGCAATAATCACCCTGGTTAGCAATCTAAGCAGGGATTGTATACACATGGCAGCTGGGATAAAATTTGAATATTGGTATGCTCTCTCTAAGTTTAGTTGGTAGACTGAATAAGGTAAAGTGCCCTGTCTAGACAGTCTCAGCTTTGTAAATATAGGAAAGACCCCATTCCTTGTTTATCCGCTCCTTTTATGTGTTCACCCGAAGGCACAGACATATACATACACACATTTTCACTCCAGGGCTTAAGGAAAATGGAACATTCCTTCTAGGAAATATATTGTGCACTTGGATTTAAAGTTCTAGAGAACTTTTGCTGGGCCTTTCAGTAGTTCTTGTAGTGTTTATATGAGGGTGATTCTGCCACTAAGTAATTTGCAAATAATTCCTCTTCTGGGGGGACTTGGAGCCAAATTATAATAAGCAAGAGCAGATTGACCCAGATTAAAAGATATAATTAATCTGTCTGATTAGTAAACCTAAAAAGTACTACTTACACCAAGTTATTGTTTTTATGACAAAAGAGGACATCCTGGCAGAACAATAAAGCCAGTGCCATGGATAAGAACCTTGCAATTTACTCCAAGCAGTACGAAATATTCAGTTTAGAGATACAGCAACTTGAAATGAATAGAACTGAAATATTATCACACTGAAGGTAAATCTGACCATACAAGTATGCACATATATAACAGTATATGACTGATTCTGGTTCACATTAAAGCCATTTTACATTACAGTAAGGGTGAAATTTTAATCCTATTAAAATCATGATGAAAATCCCATTGAATTGCAACAAGACCAGTCTTTTACATAAAATGGCTCTTTTCCAGTAAAGCATTCGGGCCCAAACTAACCCCACTTTACAGATCCAGTGAGACCTGACTTAGTATAAATTAAGATGAAAATTAGATCTCCATGTGTGTACACACATCTACATATGCATACACATCTATATATTTGCTCACATACTAAGTTGCAAACAGCTTCCTTCAGAGACCACACCTTAAAGCATTCTTTATTCAGCAAATTTAGCATTCATGACAAGCAACACACCAATCACTACTTCCTGAATAGGGGAAGGACTGAACTGCAAGAATTTGCTATCCTGCAAACAGCTATTCTTGATAAAACAAATAATACTGTAAAGGTATTTGTAGAGGAGATGGTTTTTGAATCCAAAGCTTATTTTAAAATTAAATACAGAAAGAGTATTTATACTCTCTAAAAGATTTTATTGTGTATAGTGTTACCACTTCCACTCAAGTACCTCAAAGCTGGTTGTATACCTCCACCACTCTCATCTCTCCTTAAGGCCTGAAACTTAAGCTTTTGTGTCCACTTGTTATGCTGCTCAGCATTGGTTGGACACAGCACTGTGAGCAAAGTGAACTGTGGTCATGAAGCACAGGTATCCATGATGGACAAGCAAAGGAACCCCAGCAGGAATTCTTCACAATCTGGAAAAGAGTGTGGTAATTGTGATCTGAAAAGGTGCTACCCTAATTCAAAGTTGGCAGTTCCATCATTTGATGCTTCTAAGAAGTCAGCTGATGCACATGTAGGCCATTATCACTGGTCCTAACCACTGGATTCCTAAATTGTATAAGGGTGATTACTAGGAGCCACGTGGCATTTTCCCTCACAACAGGTCTCCGAGTCCATCAAGAAAAGGTAGCAGTTTTTTTCTGGTATATACTACAAGATCTTTCGATATAAGCCATCACTGGATTTTGAAAGACTTAGGATGGCAGGTTATCCTACACAGCTCCCTCAAATTGGAAATGAAAATTTTATTCCCATGTTTTTCCCATATAGAAAATCTGCTATTTTTTTCCTTCATTCTGGGAAACACAGTTTCCCGTCTGCTGTCAAGAGCTATGATGCTATAAGTGTGAACATACCCTAAGCAGTTTCAGGATGACAGTGAAATGTGCATTTTTAAGACTAAAGGGAGAAGGAAAAGCCTGTTGTCGAGACAGGAAGCTGATGAGTCTTGTAATAGCTGAGTCTGCTATACACAGTCTCTGTGAGAACAAGAGGCATGCAAAAAGTGCCCTTCAAGAGATAGGAATAAGCCTGGGAAAACCTTGCTAAATATTTGGAGTAGCCAAAGAGGAGAGGTATACAAAACAAACCTAATTTGAGCTATTATATTCATGCACTGATTCTAGGATTATTTATGAAGAACATGTATGTTGTATAGACACATTCACATATATCTTCATGTATATAGGTAGCTGTGCAAAGAATTAATCCTGCCTCATGTGTCCATCTGATCATACTTCATTTGGGCATTTTACTGTTGGGTACATTTAGATTTACAAGGTGCATGTATGGATTTTATGGCAAGTGATGTCAGCTGTTACAATGAATTGCATGTGACTTAAATGCAAAGTTAACCTCAATGTGTTTAAAATAAGTAATAATAAATACACTAAATTGGACTCTGGGAGCAGCAGGAGTTTTCACTGAACACAGAGAAATGACCTTGAAGTTTACAGAAAGGATGAAAATAACAGCTGCTCAAAAATGGATAAACACAAATTCTGCAGCTCTGGTTCTCGCCAGTTTTTATCATAATAGCTTCTTCATGAGTGATAGGAAATCTTACTAGAGTTTTCCTTAGAATCACAAGCCAAAAAATAGTATCTTGGCAAGACGTTAATTCCTTTCTTCCTTTAAGCATGCCTATAGATAAAAAAAACTTACATTACAAAATGAATAGAAATCTATTTTTTTTTCCGTTCAATCCTCAAAGTGATCTCGAGTAACTTTCCTTTTGGAGAACTGCAGTGAAAATATCTCATACCAGTTCAAAGCTGAGGTCATCAATAACAACAGGAGGCAGAAAAGTTGTTCTAATGCTTTTCCTTCTCTGCATCTGTTTTGTGTTAATACACTTGATGTAGCAGTCAGGAGAGTATCAGTGAAGGCTTGTGTGAGTGTAGAAGACCTAGCACTTTGAAATAGGCACTGCGTTTGTCCATTTGAAGAGAAAATGAAGTAGAAAGAATTGGCTTATCTTCTAAGAGATCATATTTTTGAGCAGTGGATTTAGAAAACTTTATTTATCACCAGGAAGACAAATTCATAATATACAGAGTCCTCACTGTGCTTGCATTGCATTATATAAAAATAGTTACATAAAACAATTTCCCTCCAGTTCAGATCTCTGCTGATCACTGTCTAATGCACTGGCTATAACTTCAGAGGATCCTTCATTGCTGCTGCAATTAAATGCGCAAAATAGCACTCAGGATTCAAGGAGATACAGGTCATCAGTGTGTGGAAAGTGGGAACTTTGCAGTTATTTAACAGTTGCTTCGGACAAAGTGCATTACTGTCTACTTTTCTACAAGTACAGCTGTTTTCCAAGATGCTTTTTAAAATCTTATACTAAAACACCAATTGATAGACAAAATATATCGGTATGAGCTCTCCAAATAACTGAAGCAATCCTACAAGGCTTTTTGCATAGACATGACGGAGTTAAGATTACTCTTGAGGACCAAGCTCTACTTTGTTTCATACTTCGCTATTTATGCATAGCTGCACAACATCCTGGACTGACCATGCACAGCTATTTCCTATTCATAAAGCCTATATGTGGGAATGTTCTCATAAAAAAAGCAAGAATGACAGAAAGATGCTGGAACAAATATCACAGCACACAGGTATTTCTGCCTCTGTCTACTTTCTTGGTAGTATCTACACCGTGATTGAACTCTGTGATCATTCCTGATACACATTTGGAACAGCTACAGAAGGTGTCTGAAAATCTGGGTAATGGCCTTGTGGTTGGCTGGGGATGATTTCCGTTCTATGTCAAACCCTCAGGCATGGAATACAAATACAAGATATCTTTATGGTACTTCTTGAGCTTTAGAACATTGGCCTTTACTCTCCACAGTTCCCTTTGCTTTCAGGGCAGTATTCTCAAGGCAGTTGAACAAATGTAATAGTTAACAACTAATGAGAGTGCTTTCACTTCATACTTCTCTTCAAGGCCAGAAACTGATACCACCTGACTGTGGCATAAGCTCAGATACTTAAGCAGACCTCTCAGTGAGATGGGTTGGTTTTCTGCAAGCTGTTAATTTCTGTAATTGATCCACAAGGCAAAAACAACACCCTTAGACTGGACCTGGACATATCAGACTAAATATCTGTTTCTCTTTGCAGCAAGTCTACTGAGCACACAGTCACAAGTCATCTTCCCAGATTGTATCTAGTGATGTACAGAGATCACAAAGCCTAAAACAAAAGCATTCTTTATCAAAAGTAGTTAGATGCTTTCTGTCACCTAAGGACAGTCACTACTGGCAGCCTGAGCAGGACTGCTTCTTCCAATTCTTCTCTGACAGCAACCCTACCTCAGTCAGATTCTCCTGAACCACAAAACACCGTCTCTCAATAGATCATCCCTCAAAAACTGTACTCTTCATTTTGTATTTGTGGGATTCTTCCCATCCTTGTTCAAAGAGCCAAAGAGGAAACAACACCTTCAGAGCAGGCAGAGCTTTCCTAAATGGTACTCAACTGTGTACAGACAAGTTTCTACATGGTTAATTCCTTCTCCTTCTGTATTTTTTCCTCCAGAGCCTCTGTTAAGTGAAAGCAGTGTATTTTTTACAATAAACATTCCACTAAACACATTCATATATAGAATTATTTGATTATTATTGCAGAGCAACTCTGATTTTCCAAAGCAATTTATCTTAGCCATCTCTATAGAACACAGAATAAAGCAATCGGTTTGCAAAAAGCAAAAGCAAAAGAAACTCAAAACCTTATCTTCAGCATTCCTCATTGCCTTATTCTTTGTGTATTCTACTTTGTCCTCGGTGTTTCTCTAATTCTTTGCTAACTTTCTGTACTCTGCCTACCACTGAAACTGAGAAACGGGGCAAGCGCTTAACGTGGCACATTTTTCATGAAATACTCTGCATCAGGAAGAGAAAACCTCCTGTGAATTTAAACTACAGAGCTTTGGGAGACAGGAGAGGAGGCTGGGAAAGTGGAATCAGAATACGCTCAAAACACAGACTGGATATCCGTACAGCAAAATTACTATAGCACATATAATTACAAGTGCTTGGGAGCTCAGTGTTTTATCTCATCCCCTTTAAAAGCTGCATTGTGACACAAGAGTCAGCATCAACACTAATTGTGTCACCAGTAACAATGACAGTTATTATTACTCTTTATTATATGTAAATTCCCCATTTGTTCCTGCAGATAGTATCTCCCTTAATCTGGTAACAGTGTGGCATAGGTGATTTCTGTTTTCATTGGCAACAACATATTCTATGCTGGGAAAATATGACTAGTCATGCAAAAGGCTTAATCTTGAAATTCAACTATTTTTTTGTTTCTTGGTGGCCTCTAATTGCAAGCTTGAGGCAGTGCACAATAATTATCAGTCTGCAAGCATGAAAAGGAGTAAATGCCAGTCAGGCTACATGCTTGCTTTGTGCACACAACGACATCTAAAGCACTCTGCCATGTCAGAGTAGGGCTGGCAGCTTGCTTCTTCAGTGTAATGGCAGCGATTCAGCTGGTAACTGGATGAAAAATTGCAGCAGGTTTCCCTGTTATGATTCTTTCATGCATCTCTGTCAATGGCAGTTTACATTCTGGGATTGAGATCATTTGTTTCCTGCTTGCTTACAGCTTCAGGCTTTTCTTGTTTGCCACCACGGATTTACAGCCCTCCCCCCACAGCAAACCACATCTAAAGGGTTGAAGAATTATAGGCCTTAATACTTTGCAGCTCAGCACATGTAGCAGAAAGTTAAAACTACTGTAAAAGGAACAATGACTAGATACTCCTGTGAAATAAATACATGGATGTGTGCAGATATGTACATGCCCACAGGGCATTCCATATAGAGATGAGATGTGAGACTTAAAAGCTTTATTAGTGGTCCTTTTCTCATAAACTAACAGACAAAACCTCAGAAAATAAAAATAAATACAAATAACCTGTTTTAATGGGCTCCTTTCCCTAACCCTACTTGGAAAATGATAGCAGAGTAAAATGTTCACTTCAAAAGCCTTCCAATAGTCAGACATTTTTTACAGTTTGTAGAAAAAAATGTTGCTGAACTCACGCAATCATTAAACATAAACAAGAGCATAAACACAAGCAACAATGACCCAATCCAGTCCTTATTTATCATACACACCTAGTAGGAGAGCTGCTAACACCCCATGACACTGGCCTATCCAGCCCAATTGCTTACATATTTTATTTACACACTTCACTGCCTCCAACACACGTACAGTCTCGGTGCCCATCTGAAGTAGGGAATTGCTACTACATACATTAACAAATGTGCGTGTAAAAGCAGACACAGGAATGCTAAGGCCCGCTTTTAACTCCTGCT
The DNA here is from genome assembly GCA_016647715.1 of Pavo muticus. Classification (NCBI taxonomy): domain Eukaryota; kingdom Metazoa; phylum Chordata; class Aves; order Galliformes; family Phasianidae; genus Pavo; species Pavo muticus. The sequence continues at coordinate 3,036,030 of JACDJE010000015.1, read as the reverse complement.
AAAATTAACTGGAGTTGTTTTCAGCCTTGAAAAATGTGACCCTAAGTACTGAGAATAAAACATGAGGGTAAAGCAGCGAGACTAGAACAAAATGGTGAGTGTGTGATTAAACGCAGACCTGAATAGAAGTTGCCCAATCTACCATCTTACTCAGCTATCCTTTTTCTTTATCTATGAAAGGAAGCACTGTTTGCCTTTATCACTCCTGTCATGGTCAGCAAAACTGGGTGAAAGATAATTTATTTGGTAAATGCCACCTGTTTTTTGTTTTTCTATTCACTAGCTGCTCAGAAGCTTTTCCTTGAATGTATATTTGTATTCAGAGAATTGTTCGTGGTTGCCAGCTTATTCACAAGCAGCTCATTACAAGCATTCACTCTTTAAGCACTTGGTTAATTTTGATTAGATAAATGGCTATAGGGTACGTTTCTCTCCCCGACTGGATCTCTGAGTGTTCAGTTTCTTGATTAAATACTCATGTTGACAAATTTCCAATTCTCTTTCTAAGACTGTTCTTCAATATTTATTTAATATACACTATTTCAAACATCCCTGCCATAAGAAAATAAGCAGTGTGGCAGCAGTTCAAACAACAGTCTCTGGTGGCTGAATGCACACTACCTGTTTGAATGAGTACAACTGAGGCAGTCTTATTCAAAAATGCAAATATTATGTTGTACTTTATTGCTTAGCTGTGAGAAAACTATTCCTTAAAGGACTTAAGGCATGTTATATGAGTCTCTCTGATCTCACTAGAATATTCTAAAATATAATGACATTATCAGGTTGTTGGAAACGTTTCTGGATGAAGACCACTGAATCAGATTCATTGGCCTGCCTGGGTTCTTTTGCACAGTGATGCACTTCTGCATGCACTGGAGTATTCAGCGATACAAAGCCACTGTAAAATTATCTTCATCAGCCAGTTTATTGCTGCATGTGCCACAAGAACGGCTAAAGAAGTCATTCAGAGCTGATCTCAGATATTTAACATGAGGCAAAATGTCGCCATAATAGCCCCTTGTTTCTGTCACATTCACTCACATTGGTTGTAAGAACGACAGAGATGCCCTTTTGGGGAAACACTATTAAATGATCTCTGGACCAAGTCCTGAATTAGGTTGGACTTCAAATATCTGCTCTTTATGTCAGATGAAGTCAAGGGGAAGGACCTAAAAGAGGCAAAGGTCAACAAAGGGGCTAGCAAAGGTAGCCAAGGAAAATAAATGTCAAGAAAAGCAGCTAACCTCCTTGCAGCTACTGTGTTAAAGCCACTGTTTAAAATCATCACGATGAGCAGATTCTCCTGAAAAGAAAGGCAGGAAAAGGATAACCCACTTCTGCCAACTGAGTCAAGCCACAGTCTCCATGCAAAACTGACACTAAGTATTCTACTCTTTACAAATAGTCTTTATAATTGGGATTTTTAAATAATCCTTCTTAAAAGGGATTGCAGCTGTAATCAATTTGTGGAGGGCTGTTTTAATAAGAAGCTGCTCGAATAGGATTAACTATGAGACCCTAGACCTCTTTCCTCTAGTCCTTAAACTCTTATTTGAAACATTTAGATACCCCATAAATTATTTATTGGTCTTACAAGGTGTCATCAAGCTAAGAAAATGATGCTTGACAAGTTGAAAACCGTAACCATTTCCACCAATTTGTTAACAGCCTCTCCCACATGGCATGTAATGTCTCACTTCAGCCTTGACTTACAGGAACAGTAGTTATATTCACCCGTTGCACCAAAATGACACGTATAGAGCTAGCAGACCCCTTGTGCATTCTGTTTATTTCAGGAAATGTGTCACAAAGTAATTTATAGATAGCTTGAAAATAGACTGTCAGAATGGATTGCATTTTCCTTGCAAGGTTCTTAAATAACACGGCAACAGAAAAAACAAAGTTTTTCACTCCCCCCGCCCCCCACCCCAGAGTACCCCAGAACACTTTGATTTCTGAACTGCGCAGATAAATTCCTACATAACCATACTACAAAAAGCAATACAGGGCAAATGTGTGAGCTTTTGCTAAGAACAGAGGAATCAACTCCTTCATCTGAATTATATCTTACAAATCAAATGCTCTGTGCATCAGTTCAGGTTGGAAGTTTTCTTTCTTTTTTTTTTTTTGCAAGGCTACTCTGGCCACGCTGGTTAGATTGTGCATGAAGATCAGTAAAAAGGTAGTGGGACAAGGAACATAACTTTTCTATGACGAATCTAAAGGATGACTTCAATCATGAGGCAATTTGCATTTAGCAATTCTCATCCGATGTCAGTCTTCATGTCTCTGATTATCTTAGAAGAGTAGGAACTCACTGCACCTGAAAATAGGGTATTGCTCAGCACTGCTCCTTGCGAGAATGTAAGATTTTTCTTCTGTGGAGTTTTAACACGCTGATTAACAATGCTCCACCATAAATTGCAGCAGGTCTGGGGGGATTCTTGGCCATATGGACTTTGTCAAACAGATTTTTTAAAATTATTATTATTTTTTTACAATGACTATGTGATTATGTATTTGATCCATGGTGCAACCAGTCTTTCTACCATCAAGAAGTCTGTGTTAGTGTATCACATAAAGCAATTAAAGAACCACGTAAATGAAGACTTCAAAGTCCGAAGCCCTAATTTATGACCTGCCGTTTGTTTACTGTATTATCCTACTAATACCAGATCAGTCAGCCTTCAACAGCAATATCATAAAACTGTCCACGGGACCAAAGTTGATGGGGGAGTGAGCTCTAGGTTTATCAAGTGTACAGTTTCCACATAGAGAATATCTGAAACCAAATCCACATAAAAACTTAAAACTGGGGAAACCATAGATGCACCCGATGCAGGTTTTGTCTGATCTACTTCCCGATATCATTTCAAGCTCACTGAACTTCTTTGAAGTTTGGACATCTTAAGAGCCAGTGACTGCTGCAAATTTCTCTTCCATTCAATCACTGTGCAGGTGACACAAAGGAGATCAACAAGTACCACTGTATTTATGAACTATTGTGTACATCTGAGTTTATCAGACATTTTAAAGCATTTAGGACTGGGTGCGGTCATTTAATAGAAAATTCATCTGCGTCTTCAAATGAGAAAAAGCAGCTATGAAGAAGTGAAAAAAATGGAGTATTATTACTAGAAATCTATTATTATTTTTTGAAAATGTTCAAGCTGTTTGTTTCTGTCTCCTTATAGACACCACAAGATAATGGGTTTGATCCTTTGTACAACCCATCTGTTTACTATGAAGCAGCTCACATTAGTGTATTATGTAAAGCAATTAGAGAAACTGGTTAAACAGACTGCAAAGCATGAAGTCTCTGGTAGTCCTGGCTAAAATATTTAAAATACAATACAGCACACTGGGCCTTTTCCACACAAAGTACTCTAAAAATAGATAACTCCCAGTAGATCGGGAACATTAGTGAAGATTTCACTGAAAACATAAGCTTAGATTTAATGTAAGAAGTTATAATTCACTATCATCTGTGTTTTAAATATGATTAATTTTTAAGCCACTTGAGCACTTGAAAAATAAGTGTTTTCCTTTTGTGATTTACTAACTTCATCATTGACTATAGGAATAGTTAATGATGAAGTTAGTAAATCACAAAAGGAAAATACATCTTTTAGAAAGCTGCAGATTACAGGCAAGAAACATTCAGTAAGAAATGTCCAAATATTCAAAAACATCTGTATATCCTTTTTCATTGTTCCATGTAATTTAGAGAGCTTATATGACAGTACAGCTCTGGTCATTCATGAACAAAGCCATTTTGTGTTTTCAGTTATACACAGGGAAGTAATTGAGTTTAAAAGATGTAGAAAGCAATATAAGTTAGCAGTGGAAAATGAAGAAATTATTGCGCTGCTATTAGAAAAGCAGCCTGTTAGCCTAGGAACCCTTTTTTGTTTATAATTTCATAAACGGAGTCAGTAGCCTGAGACAAGCCTGTCACATCTTTGGCTTTGAACAAGGGTCAGTGATGGATAACTGACCTCCTTTCTCACTTTTATCAACAAATGTCAAAAAAGGCAAACAACAGCAATGACATCCTGCCCAAACAGCCAAGAGTGTTTCATTTTCTTTGCACTTCTGTTTCCTCTGTGCCTTTAATCAGGGCCGGAGGATGTAATTGCTCTGTCTGGGCACAGCTTAAGGCATGCTGTGCAACTAACAATTAGTTTAGAGACTGAGATCTATAAATTTTGAGAAAAGAGTAAGAGGATTTGGTGTGCTTGAGCTATCCTTTCTAATGAAGAAAAATATCACACCGGAAGGGACCCAGAGTGTTATCAAAGCAACTTAATATCATCTGGTAGTGATTTGTAGGCCCTGATAATCTATTGTGATCATGTTGAAGGGGAAGGAAAAAGTCCACGTGTTCCCCTATTTATGAGATTTCCAAAATGATGGCCACCATCTGTGCAAATGCCACTAATTTCAGCCACCGTCCTCACGGCAAATGAGACTGTCCGAGGGAAGGGAAGCACTGCAGGAATGTAGGGCTATTTATTGTTTATAAAAATAAACCAACTGGACTAAGACATATGCAAGGAATTTATATCAAACAGCTGCAAAAGCAAGTTGCCTCAATAGGGAGGGTGCATTGATGATGCAATCAGACCACACTGACAGATTCTCCTATTATTCTTAGAGTATACATGGCATGCTCAAGATACTGATTTGTCCCTATCTCCATCCAAACTCACCTTACATGGATATTCTTAGAATCATTTCTGAAAACAGATTACATTGACTGAAACAAATTTATTTTGTGAATTTATTAACTATGTAAATAAAAGCAAAGTTTAAGACCAGTCTGTCCCCATAAAAGCTTACCTCTCTTAAAAAAGATTTCCTCCTTGCTGCTTTAGCTAAACAAGCACAATGCAGACGCTAGTATCCTGCATCAGTGAACCTCCATTTCACATACATCAGGCTTCCAGAATTTGAAAATTCCTCATGGTCAGCAGTGTAATCCCATTAAAACCCTTTCCTAATTTCTTAAGGAAGGAGACCAAATACATCACAATAAGCAACAACACACACTGAGAACAAAATGTCAATGAATAACATGATAACATCAAAATGATAAATGGTAACACTACAAAACCACAAAGTATAATATTTTAGTATCGGGCCTGCATAACAGCACCAGACAAAGGGGAAAAGAGATCTAAGAAGAGAGACAAGCTTCTTTCCTTTGCAAAGCTGGTTTACCATTTACCAGCTGTGTCTGACACTGGAGAGAATCTTACTTATTTAACTGTTAATGGGTTGGTATATCTACAGCAACCTCTGGGAAATTCTCTTTCTAGGTCTACATGCTTGAGAACAGCTATCTTCGCTTTTCATTAAAACAGCATGCACTTTGAAACACCTGCCTTCAGGAAAACTCTCAAGCTGATTGACTCCAACATGAGAATTAATTCAGGCTGCTAAAGCGTGCGAACAAGGCTCCACAGAACAGTGTGTAGGTATTAGGCTTTTCCATAATACGAACTGGCAACAATTGCTCTTTTGGGAATCTGGCTCAGCTGGAATTCAAGCACTTTGTTTGACAACTGACTTTTAAGGTGCATGTCCTTTTCCTTTAAACAAACAGAAGATGCTTGAAAGCCAAGGTACAACAGTGCATACATATATGCATGCACTGTTTAATGAAAAAAAGAACAGTTTGCAAGAAATCATTTGCTACAGTTTACAAGTTACTTATACAGGTTAACGCCAAAACCTTTGAACTGGAGAAGAAGAAAAATGCTTAGTTTGCTTCATTTCATTAAAAAGAATGATCATAAAAGCCACTAAGAGTTATGAATGTGTTTTCTGACTTCTAGAAGACTCTAGGATTTGGGACTCTTATTTTAGAGGAAAATTGAACAGTCACAACATATTTTAGCTCATATGCATTAACAGTGAGACACACATGTGAACTGGAACCTTGTTAGCAGCATCCTCCTCCCCTAACCTGTAACCCCAAAAGCAGAACTCTCAAACTACTCCAAGTACAGCTTACACAGTACAGGCACAATTGTGCACTGGTCACACTGCATCTGAGGGTGACTTCTCTGAAACAGACTCCTTAATGCTACATGCACAAAGCTTCAAAACTCTCCTGAAGAGATACAGTTGGAAGGTCTCCCTTATCTCTCTCACACAAACATTTTTTAAGTTCTGTTTACACACATGATCCACAAAAACCACACACCTGGACACCAGTTCAGGTCGAAGTTTCCCTGTAGTTATGGCTAATCTATAGAACAGCAGAAAGACTGTTTAAATTTATAGCAAATCTGCCAATAAACTTGCCCTTTAGAAGAAAGATGGTTGAGAAACAAGCTCAAAAATATCTGCTGTCTTAATAATCAGTTAAATGCAATCCTGGTGTTGCTCAAGGAGTAATTAACTGACATTATTCTCTGACAGTACAGCATAGACATTCCTGTATTTCCTTCTAGGCTCTGACTGGTCATTTCTGTTCCTGTGCTGCAGATAATCCTCTTCGCTGTGCTGAAACCTACAGAAGTAGCCTCACAAAAAGCTGTAGCAGTACAGCAAATGGGGGTTCTGTGACCCAGTAGCCAGTGAACCACCAAAGTTGACTTAGCCATTGAATAAAATAGACTCTAGATCTGCATCAGCAATACACTTCATTTCTGATCAAATTTCAAACTGGTTTTAATTTGAATACATGCAAAGCCCTAAATGCTCTTTCAGTAAAACTCATTTCAAAGCATGCTAAGTCTACTTTATCAAGTAAAACAGTTTAAGAAGTTAAGCTGGGAGCATCAAATGATATGCATATTTATGTCAACTACAAAACAGTTGAATATTTAGGTACACATTTAGTATTGCTACTCAAGAGGACTTCAAAAAGTTAATCAACTAAAGATCAGCGTGCATAAGGTAAAGCATGTGGCATCTATAGGTAGATGCTCCATGCATCAACCAAAGATCAGACACTGTCTGCAGAAACAGCTCTGACACCCCTATTTATTTCTGCTCTCAGTGGAAACTAACTAAAACGATCAGTGTGAGCACACCTTAGTTCAGGTTCACAAAGGAAACCTGACACAATTGATTTCATTTCAAGTTACACCACTCCCATTAGTTATGAAATCATACTAGAAAGTAGGTCAGTGAAATGATCCAGGTTCAAAAGCTGTTGTGAAGCTGGTGGGGGGAGATGCAAAACTGGCAACAGCCTCTTAAAGCAGCTGTGCTACATGAGAAACAGTGGAATTGTACCTAAGGTTATACTTTTCCTGACAACTTTTTACTGTGCTTTGAGGTATTTTACATCAGTAAATTTACAAACAGGTCACAGAACCAGATGGGAAGAAAATGCAGAGCTTGAGCCTCATCAGTGAGAAACCTTTCCAAGAAGAAACCTTATACTGGCTTTTGTTTGCAATAATATATGCAGAATGACCCCCAGTATTCAAACACAGAAACAAGATTAGATTGTGTCCTGTTCAACCATGTCAAAAAAGTACAATCATGCTAGAAGGTTTGAAATGTGTACTTTTGCTTCCATTATCTCAAGCACTAAATGGCGACAAACTGAATTTCTCTAGCTGATTCCTTTTTAGGGATCACTGTAAAAGAGATCTTTATAACTCCTGTGTACTTCCTACTCCTACTTATTCCTGCATCACCACTCTTTCAATGCACTGCAAAATACCACATTTGTCACTCCACTGGAATGTAAAGGTATATGCTACGTGTGATGCATTGTTTAAAGATTGCTGTGTGATTCATACTATGATGGGGGAGAAAAGACTTCAGAGAGTATGCCAGTTACTGAATTTTTCACAAGTTATTTATCAGCCTTTCAACAGATCACCATATTTTTTTCGATTAAAACACACAGAGCTATCATTTAGGAGCTAGCAGAAATGTTTTGCTGTTCGCAAAATTCAGTACTGGTAACACTGAAATATATATTACTTTTTATTTCATACAATGAGCACAAAGGGTTGCAGATTGCAAGATGTACAATTATGTTATTAAAAATGAATAGTAAAATTCAATTTTTGCACAGCTTGTATATTATTTGCATGACATCTGATGAGGAACCTCTATATAACTTCCTTCTAATTAACAAGTATGTATGTCCAAGACAACTGAGAAATAAGACTTAGTAAGCCTTGAAAATATATATTTTTTTCTGTACTATTCCTCCTCCCAGTATTTGGGGCATGGAATGATTAAATTAAAAAAGACAGATACATAAGGTAGATTTTATCTTTTACTTCTCTACATGAATGCATTCCTCCAGTAGTAATTCGTCCTTTAAAATAACAGTAAAATATCTGTTATTTTTACAACAATAATACATTTTTTGACCCGAGATGTCCCCTTTTTCTTGTTATCAAAATGCTTTTGAAGAGGGTGAACATTAGAATCTCACTCTTATCAGCTGAATAGGAACTGGCTCGCTGCAGCGTAAGCATTTTACCTGAAAGGGCAGAGGCAGAAGTACCCAGATTCACAACTGTTGTAAGGTATCTTGAAGGAGCTATGGTTATTTGCACCAACTAAATAGTTTACCAGTGCGCTGAACAGAAACAGTTTGCAGATAGCTATATCTGTTATATATTCATTGTCTAAATAAAAGGGAATTCTACATCCCCAAACTCTGTTGTATCATAAGCCAATCTTCCTCAAAAAGTATCCTCCTTAAGTATTGGCAATGTTGTACAGCGTACTTTAGTGAAACAATGATGGCCATCATCTACTTTATAGCAGAAATGCTCACAAGAAAGGAACTTATTTTAATACATAAGAACACTTAATTTAGCATTTTTTCTTATGTTCTACAGTTACTTTTTAATCATATGATTTAATACTAGCTAATAAAAGCTATCTATAGCAAAAAATGACCTGAACTAGGCAAGATAAAATTTACAACTGCCTTATATCAAAGCCAGCTTAATCCACTGGAAACTTGAGGAATAAACAAAAAGTCTTAGTCTAAACATTAGGGAGACTGAAATTTTAATTTTGTGATAAAAACTCATTTCACCTATAAAAATTCTGGAATGGATAACAGAAGTAATCTTACGCACTTGTCATTATTAGTTTTTGCTTTGATCCTTTAGACAGTCCTCCAATATTCTCAGTTAGCATAGCTGAAACCTTCCAAAATGATAAACTACATATAAAACTTTGGGCACAAAAAAGAAAATTAAACAAAAAAAAAAAAAAATCAAGATTCCAATCTTATGTGATATCATGAGAATAAGATACTTTTTATCATTATATAGAATTGTAGAATCATTGAGGTTGGAAAAGAACTTTAAGATCATTAAGTCCAACCATCACCTAGCAGTGCCAAGTCTACCACTAATCTATTAAGCACCACACCTACACATCTTCATAATACCTCCAGGGATGTGACTTAACTGCTTGCCTGGGGGGCACATTCCAATGCTTCACAATCCTTTCAGTGAATATTTTTTCTCCTAATGTCCAATCTAAATCTCCTCTGGCAAAGGTTGAGGACATTTCCTTTTGTTCTATCACATGTTTCTTTGGATAAGAGACTAACCTTCACTTTCTCTCATCCCTGGTCTAAGGTCACCTCATCACAGATCAGGTTGTTCAGGCAGGACCTGCTTCTAATAAGCCAACGCTGACAGTGCCTGTACACCTGGTTGTCCTGTATGTGCCACAGGATGGCACTCAAGATGATCTGCTCTGCGGCCCTCCCCAGCACTCCCCCTTTTGTGGGGAATGTATTCCCAGAAACGTTCCTTATTGTCTTTAACACAATAGTCAGATTAAGCTCCAGCTGGGCTTTAGTCCTTCTAATTTTCTCACAACACCTCTGCAGTGGCCTGTCCCTTCTCACAAGGGTCAGAAAGTCTCTTTTTCCCCCTGAATTCTAGCCAAATCTCTCTGTTCAGCCAGGCCTGCCTTCTTCCCCACCAGCTCATCTTCAGGCCTGCTCCTGTACTTCAAGATGCCGTTCCTGAGGAGTGTCCTGCCTTCTGGCACTCCTCTGCCCTGCAGGACTGCCTCCCAAGGGACTCTGTCATCCAGTCTCCTAAACAGGCTAAACTCTGCCCTAAGAAGTCCAAGACAGTTCTGCTAATCCCTCTTCTTTCTGGTATAATGATCAGAGTACAAAAAAGAGAGTTGATTGTGTCACAACCAGAAGCAGAGAGGAGAATAATACAGGGTTTAACTTTGCTTGAATTTCTATCTGCATTAAAGCAGAGAGAGGAGTTAGCATGACTTCCTTAGAGCCCAGAATGCTACTGACATTTATTCCAGGCATGTTGAAGTGCAGTCAGAAATTGAAGCTTTTTTAAATTTTACTTCTAATAACACTTATTTTTTTCCACACTCATTGTGGAAAGAATTTGCCTCACAAAATTGCCCTTTTCCTCACATTGCTTGTCTAGTTGCTTTGTCTTCCTCGGGTTTTGTGGAATAGCAAGGTTCACGCGGTACTGACTTTACAATCAAGACCTGAAAAAACACTGTGTGATGTTAGGAGGCAGAATGAGCTGATTTTTTAGATTGTTCAGTCAAATAAAAAACAGTAGATTAGCCTAATAGAGTGCCTTTTTGTTCATATTTTCCTATTCTTAAAAAATAAATTTTTTTTTTCAAGTTTCAGAAGTGAAGGAATAGAAATCAAAGTAAGAAATGTTCTCAATATTCTTGGAACAAGCAATTCTTCGTATTACTACTTTTTATGGGAGTAACTGTCAATCATCAATCTTCAAAAATGTCATAAACACCCACACATGCTATTTCAAAGATACCTAATGTGGGATATATAATACCATATTTCAAACTGGATTCAAAGCTTTTCATCTATCTAATAGTTAAGAACCAGGAAAAACACAAACATCAAATGAAATGAAATGTATTTGTTGATGCTAACTGCAAATATTAGTTTTATAAAATTTAACAGTCTATTATATATCCATTCTAAAATATATTTTTATGTCTGAATGATGGGAGAGATCCCAGAAATGCCTTCATCCGTACAGATCCACTGATTCCAGCAGGTGACCTCCTAAGCAGGACGAATCTTAAAATGCATGTTATGCATGGATCACTGATTTCTTCACTTCTAAAAGAAGCAAATAATCTTTCACAGTTATCATCCCATGCTGATCTGATCTCAGTATTGATCAAGACTTTATAATCCACATATTTGACAAACTCATATTTATGGAAGGTATTCCTTTTCCAAAACAGCACAAATATTCATGGGGATCACACTGCAGCTTCTACTCCGTTACAAATTCCACTAAGCAAGGTATATCAGAAAGAGGGCAAGGATGCATGCACATCACATAGATTGTAACCATATTAGCAAATTATTATGAAAAGTAATCAGCAACAGTATATTTGGAGATGCACAGAAAAGCTCTTTCTTGCCTTAATTGGACCAAGAAAGATCCCTGCAGAAAGGATCTACTGGGCAATTAAGGGACAGTTGTAAGTATTTTCACACAAACCTATGTGGAGTGACTGTTCAGAAAACACTGCAAATAAAAACACAGAATGAAGTTAGTAGAAATTATTAGGAGAAAAGATAACACTAAAGTGATGTGCTCTCTGATCATCAGTGATGTTGGTATAGGAAAAGTTTAAAATACCCGGACTGATGTTTCAAAATATTAAAACCTTTGGCAGCTTATTTCATAAAAATATCAAGTATCATAAATAATCTCAAGGGATCAGAACCCCCTCATGCTTCCTCCCATTCCCATGTACCTCTAAACACTGTCTTTTCCTGTCCTTCAGAGTTTCCTTTTAATCAAATGAAAAAAAGCGTGTGCATTGGTGCTATTGCTGCTTCGGAAGCACACTATCTAGATACGAAATGAAGACAACGGTCATTTTGCTGTATGGTTTCCATTTCAGAAAGAAAATACCAGAAAGCAACAAATGACAACATAAGTATTCAGGCTTTTGTCTGCCACTTCCCACTGCTTTACCTTCTTGCTTAACCTCACTGATACCTGGCTGAAGCAGTAGCCTTTGTCACAACTAGGCAGTATTTTGTCTAATTCAGAATGCTTATAGTACTGCACTGTTGGTTGACAAATATCTGTGGTGATAAATATCTGTTCAAAGTTCATCAGACAGGCCAAGGATATGATGATAGAGCTCTAAAAGTGGTTAGGGGTTCCACAAAGGGACTGGTTATCCTTCACTGTACTCAGCAGGCCAAGGACCTCACGGAGCGTAGCCACATCCAAGTCCATAGGCACACAGTGAGTAGATGCTAAATAAAAGGAATTACAGATTCAAACAGTAATTAAGCTAACACTCTCTTTTTTTCATCTATCTTATTTGCAGAATGTTTAACATTACATGAGGAGCCTAGGACAGACATGGAAGAAATTCCCTTGCCTCCCTGTTGGCTTGGGCAGGCAGCAGGGCCACACCAGCTCCACATGGCTCCTCTCACTGACCCTGTACATTATCAGAGCTAGGGGGCCTCTAAAAAGTACTGGATATATTTCTCCCTCTCCGACATCAGCTTTCAATGAGTGCATTATTTATTCATTAGTACTACATTCAAAGTGCTGTTTCCCTTGTTACTTGGTGAAATAAATGAAAGAACAGCAATATCATTCTAAATCCCAATTTACAGCTCTTAGAAGCCTCAGATGACTGAAACATAAAATTCTTACCCTCTCCCCCAATGCTTTTCTGCCTTGCATCTGATTGAGAGAATAACCGCCTACTGCAGGGAGCTAAAGGCAGATCTGACAGCCTTAACTTGACCAGGGTGGTCTATTATAACCATCAGCAGTCATCAAGCAGGAGGAAGACCACTCCTCCACTTAATATCCCGAGCTTGGATCAGAAGGATATGTGTACCTACAAGTAAACTTCTCCTCTACCGAAAGGCTGAATTTGGAAAGTAAGGGAGATTGAATTGTCAGAAAGCATGCCACAGAGACAAACACAGCTCACAGACTTGGGGAATTTTTCACTTCCTTGTTTGGTCACTTATAATATAGAAAACAAAATATTTTTCTATAAAATGCAGACCTGATCGCTTCCTAAATCTTGATTTATTTTGGGAGATACTCTAAAACACCACTGTTTCTCATGTGCAGCTAAGTTTCTCATGACTGTAACAAATAGTTCAGTGTTTTCGGCACTCATTAACCTCCCCTGGCTCAATTGCAGACTTTCTCTCTGTTTCTATGCTGTTGTACTGAAACACAGTAAAATGCGGGCAATTAAAATAGTAGGTAGTTTTCAAAGCTGATAGCATTAGAACAAACTCAGGTGCTGTTCTTATTATGGGAGAATTACAGGTTTTATTATCAAAAAAATTTGACTCAAACTGGATTTGAGGTCCTAATCCCTGCTACTCTTGATACATCATACTTGTAAGGACAATCCTAAATCCGAATACTTATACATTAGAACAAATGGACTTCAAATGGTTTGTAGCTTAAAAAAAAATTCCATATTTTAAGCCCCACCTGCTGATTTTCAGCATCCTGTCTCCTGAACACTGGCAGCATAGCAGAGTGGCTGTCAGAACCAGCCCTTCAATTAGATGCTGCAGGGGAAACTTCACTTTGGGCTGCCCTACTGTTAGCACTGGAGAGCTTTTGCATGCTATTCCACCATACTTTAACATGTTTCAAGGGCCTTGCTTCATCAGGGTGGCAGGTGGGTAATTTTCAAAGTTGTTGTTAAGCACCCACTTCTGACTTCTGTACTGATTTAGATCCCAAGAAGCTCTATTTGCCACTGAAGAGCAATTGTTAAAGGCAATATTATATATCACCTCTCACCTTTCAATTCCCTACGAACAGCTTTTGACTATTAAGATAGTCAGGTTACTTCTGTACCAGGAAACATGGATGTCTCTCCAGAATATTCAGATTTGCAAGGAAATAGCAGATGCTTGACCTGCACAGATGTGTACGTGTGTGAACGTATGGGAAAGAACACGCTTATGTGTAAGAGGGTGACAGTCTACTAGGATGGGGCCCCTGCTGCTTACCTAATTGTTTAAAGACACTGAGCTACTTTCAAACAGGCAGTAAAATATTAGCTGTTTAGGAGACGCACACATGTCAACTATAACTCTAGAGGAAAATCTAGTATAAGTCTACTGTTTGAGTAGGATGCTTGAAGAGGCTGTAGTAGGCAGAGTTAAATTAAAGTCATAACGTAACCATTGCTAAGACAGATTTAGGCAGCAAAACCCCAAACTGCTTTAGGACACAGAGATTTAACATGAACTATCTGGCAATGGCATTGTTTCAATTATGAAACAATTCGCATTTCAGCTGACACATGAAGAAGCTTGCTACTTGCCTAGTACATAATTTAAGGTAAAAGAAAAAAGGTTCTTTTATCATGATCTATCATATTTTCATCCATTGTTCTGCAATCCATTTGCATACCTAAAGGGAAATGGCCTTTTTAATTTCTTTCCCTTCTCCTAATCATCTGAGGCCTATTAAGAAGTGTTCTATATCCTGTAAGCGGACAATTTATACAGTGTGCACCCTTAGGCTATAGCCATTACAAACAAGCTAAAAAACTCCTTTACAATAAATGATTAGCATGGGAAGACACCATTCATAATTAATTTTATTTTATTTTTTTTTAATGTTAGTGTTGGCAGATGGTCCCAGACACTGAAGCACGGACTATCGCCTGCACCTTTCCTCCAAACAGAAAAGGGCAGCCTTAGAAGAAAAAGTGAAATATTTTCAAGACTGGAATAAACATACTTTTCAACTTTTCATGAATTTGTCCAAGTTAAAGATTAGATTCAAAGACTTCGGAAGTTAAAGGAAAATAAATTCCATTAGCTTCTGACCTGGACCTAACTTAAAATCACAAACTAATATTAGCTGGAAGAACTGCTTTTTTTTCCATCATTTCCATTATGGTAATTCTTGAGGCATCTTAAAGCAGACATTGTGCAGGTGGATTTGAAAATCATTAGCTTTTCTAATGCAGTAAATAAATGAGAATTCTACTTATAGCTGCATTTTACCACAAGTTTTCCTGCTTCCACAGAAAGACAGCCAACAACAACTTCATTCTCCATTTACTCATGTATTTACTTACTGTTTACGTGTTACTTTTCAGTACTTTATCTGCTACAATTTCTGATGTGATTGAGTTGCTGGCATCCCTACAAACTCCTCCAGACTGAGATCAAGCCAAGCAGGCTGTCATTTCTGTGGCCTGTGCCAGCATTTTCTTGATGGTGACAGAATAATCCTAAATACTACATAACAAATTCCTAAGTTAAGAGTAAATAGAGCTTTTCGTGTCATGACTCAGAATAATGCGACCCTCCTTTCTTCTCCGTAAGAAAATAGCGGGCTGCATTTTCATGTATGATCTCTAGAATATGACCTATTCCAGTCTCAGAAGACTACACTGTGTTTTGAATGCTGGTACTGGTACCCAAAGTCATACATTGCCCATTCAAGACCATCCATTCAGATTTAAGCACACAAAAATGTTAAGCCTTCAGGTGAATAGGAAAGGCAAAGTCTTATTAAAGACTCAGCTCTAGCCACAGCTTATACCTGTGGTTTTTAGTCATTCATACACTTGACAGGATGACACATTTACCATAGCCTCCTAGAGCCAACATCTAAGGCAGCTGGACTTTCTCCAAGCAGACATGACACTGCATACACAACTTCCACTTACACAACATGTGGCTGCCATAGATTGCCACGCAGAGTTGGAGGCCATAGTAAATTTTAACTGGCTTTTGCCTCCATCCAAGTATACAGACTGTCTACAGGCTTTATGAAGTTCTTGCTGTTGACTTCAGGTGGTTTTCTCCTGTTGGCTTGTACTGAAGTATAAAAGGCATTATGTGCTATATTAGAACCTCCAAAAGAAAGAGGGAATGTTCAGTCTCCGAACTCTTTCCTGTCCACTGGAGATAATAACTGATTTTAAGTGGCAGAGTTAAGAGTTGCCACTTCCAAGCAACAAACGCGTAGGGAAAAGGAACTTCCCAGTGCGATAAATTTTACTTACATCTGTGTAACAGTCAGAAAGATCAATGCAATGGAATGGTGTTACAGGAGATGCAATGACAAGGGAACTAGTGCAATCAATAGAAAGGTGTTACAAGGAAAAAAGAAAAGTGCTCACCCATCCTTGAAGAGCAAGGCTCTCAAAGGAAACACCACAAGGGAGCAATCTCCAGCAAGAAATCCTTCCCCAGTGGCAGTTAGCCCTTCAATGGGGGGAGTCTAAGAGAGGTGCAGCCAGGCTCCACCCCTTCTGGTCACACAGCTGAATTGCCTTCACCTGTACTCCCAGGGCTGACCAGGTCCTTTCCTCAGGTGCTCAATTGGTGGTTCAGGCTGTGATTCAACAGTTACCATACACATCTGTTTCAATAGGGTTTGGAGATCTCTAGAGCTCCTTAGTGTTGTTTTGGTATTCTTTTCCCATTGTGCCAAAACCTCCTTGCCTGAGCAGATGTTTTGAAACACCAGTGGAAAAGCTGATTTCATTCAAATTTCAACCTAGCTTAAGACATCAGTTTAACTATCATTCAACAAGGATTCCCATATCAAGCCAAAGAGTTTCATCTAACTTGGAAAAAATAAAGCTTTTGAGTTTTCAAATTTTGTTCTTCATCACATATGTCTTAACCCTATCAGTCCTCTACCAACAGTGACGACTGAAAGACTGCTTTACTGGCCACTCACTCTGTATTCAGTGGTTGCCTCTTCTTGTCTTTTTCCCTTTCTTTTCAGCCACGGAATAGCAGCTTTCTCTCTTCTCTCACAGATAAGACACTTAAAATTCACACTACAATTATACTAGATCATAACAATATTACAGGTAAGGCAGATGTTGGGAGCGAGCTACTTGACAGAGCCTCTTTATCTGTTTGGAAGACTTAATAAACTGCAGAAGCTGAGGTCATCAAAACCTCTCAATCATGTTTCTGGCTGGTGCCAACAGCTGTAACAGAAACTGATGTTGTAAAACATGCTAAACATGCCAAACCCAAGTTTCAGACAAGGCAGTCTGTTACAAGATTATTTTGTACTTGAACATTACACAGCAGTGTGCTCAGAGTTATTTATGCTGTTCTTAATGCTAATAACCAGAAACTCAATTTCATTTTTTCAGGGATGAATGTAAAGTCTGTTTTTTCATGATTGCTATTGCTCAGTTCCAGTTAGATAGAACGCAGGTACTGAAACTGAATTTTACAATTTGGGTTTTGTAGGAAAAAAAAATCTTACTTGAAAAATACTAATTATTACTAGACTGTGGGGGAGAGAGAAAATAAATTTACGACCTTCCTCAGACTCTTACTTAATTCTTTGTACCTCTAGTTCAGAGTTAGTCTAGAATTCCATAAAAGAAAAGCATGAATGCCTTCCAAGAAAAATACAGAATAAAATTGATTAATCAGATAAAAGGCAGGATTTCAGATCCTAACAAACAGATAGAACACATGTAGATTGCTTTATAGGTAAACAATTTTGTAGTATATTCAAGGAAAGAAAGTAAACAGAAAAGAGAGAGAGGCAACTCTACATGGTTTTCCTGGGACACCACTGCGGCAGAGCCGAAGGGTCAGATTCCAACATCTAATACACAGCACGTATTGCCACACAAGACTAAAAAAATCTGCTGACACTCGTAAAGTGCCACATGTTTGGATTTCCAACAAGATCTCACAACAAGCTGTGTTACTGAAAGTCATTATTTCCTTTGGGGGAAAAATGTCTCTAGTGATGTTAAAACTCAGGGCAGGATGTACTACAGTGTCAGGATTACTCACCAGGGAGCATTCCTGCCTCAGGGCCAGGAGGCTGTATACAAATTCTGCACCTGGATAGGAGGGCAAGGGGAAGCAGGGATGAAGTTTATTCAAAACCTGTACAGAATGAGTGGCTGTGGCCAATGACATACTGACAAATCCTGAGAGAGAAGGTAGACAGGACCATGCAATTCTCCTGTTGCGTACACATCTCAGAACTCTCTTGTGCAGAAAGTAAATCTGTGAGATGCTTATGCATCTCAGGTGCGTGGTATACACTAAGCTACAACAAGCTCTAGAGATTTTTCTGCCAGAGACCCATGCATCAGCTAGTCTGCATTTCTCTAAAATCACAGGCTAAAGAACCTCATCTAATATTTTTCCGCATGTGTGGTACGTACCAGTTTATTTTTTCTGGAATATGGAAGAAGAAAATGAGCAGAAGCACTGAATCAGCTTGCTGATTGTTCATCGTGTTTTCAAATTGATCCACTAGATGCCAGAAGTTCTTAGCTGTCTTATACTTTATGTCACAGAAAAATATTTCTTCCTATATGCAGAAAAATCAATAGAAATACTGTCTCAAAGATGGCTCAAAGGCTGGTGAGAACAACCAGGGGCAGGTGTTGTACAATATGCTACCTGCACTAGTCTGGCTAAATTCAATTTTTATGAAGCAGCTGGAAATGGTCAGTAGCAGATAGTTCACGAAGATCCATGAAAAACACACTTAAAAAGCCCTGAGCATCGATATATTTGTATTTCTCAAGGATACAGCTATATCAGAACTGAAATTGAGCGCTTTTTCTGCCTTTTCGAGTAATATCCATTCACGAGCCACCACATACCAAGAAAGGAATATGACATTATCCTTGCATCAGTCCCATAGATCTTACTAAGATAGAGTTTAAAATTTTACATGTGTGAACATTATAGCCAACAGCTTGTAGTTCGCTTCTTTAGCCAATCTAAGGCTTGGCTTGGAGTTGACAAATCTTCCCACTGGTGTTAGTGGGCTTTTTAACATGAAGGGACAATATACCAACAATACCTAGTCACATATTGAATAAACATCACTTTGATGCAATTAGGACTTGAAAATTCAGACCTTATTCAGTAAAGTGCAAGAATTTATATTCAAAATTGCATATTCATTTTTTGGAGCAAGAAAACCCCACATACTTACATTTCTGACTTTTGTTCAATTTTGTACATTAAAATCTGCCAGTAGCATGCCTTTCTCCTACCAAAAGAAACTTGCAAACTATCTTGTCCACTGGCTTTCAGCTTCAAGTCGAAGAAGAAATACTATGAACATAACAGTACACTTCTCTAGATATATCCAATTTTCAACAGTACTGTTAATTTCAATCATGTGGTATTGCTGAAATACATAAAAAGCTTACCAGAAAACTCACTAAAAACAACACTTAAACTCATTAACAAAAAAGATAAATTTAAATTAAAATTATCACTAGGAATCATATCTTCTCTCATAAAACTCTCATAATTGGCTTATATATTTTTGCATATTTACAATTAATAAAACCCTTGGTTGAACAAAGTAATTTGTACTAGGAGTATATACTTTATGTCTTAAAGAGACATTTTATTTTATATATTAAAAATATTTCTATACTTGCAAACTTCTTTGGTACATAAATTAGCTTCTCATGCATGAACTTAATCAAGCAGGAAAAAGCTGTAAAATCATTTACTGTATAAGACTCTCAATTTCTATTAAAATGCCTGGATATTATAAATAAACCAGCAAAGGATTTTGAACCAGGATCAGATGGAGCTCCTGATCTGTTTTTATTAGACTGATTACACATTAATTTTATATATATGTGCTGCTAGGACACTATTACTGTAAATATAAGAAAAAGGTAGGATCCCTGATGTATATGCTGGATACGTATGTACATATTCTAGTAAGTAATTTAATGTATTCATTAGTGTTATAGAGAGTGAGACACAAAATTACAAGACAATCTAGGCTTAAAAGCCACATCTAGTGATTTTTGCAAATGTCTTAATTCCTGTGACCATCCTACATCCTTGTGCTCTTAAATCTGATTTCCTGTTTGTACTGCCGAAAGGGCTCAGAGCCTGTGCTTTGTTTATCCTTTTAATGGGACATAATTTAACAGGACTACCTCAGTACATAAAGATCTCATATTACACCTTTCAGGCTGAATAAAAGAACAGTTTTCCATGAAAATGTATCTAAAGACCTTACCCAAAGCATAAGGAAAGCAATCCAAAGTATTCCAAATTTACTGGACTTTGGAAGCTTCATAAAAGCCTGCTTTTAGCTTGACCTGGACCATGTATTTAAACTTCAGTCAGGCATGTGTACAGTGCTATCACCAATAGGGCTGAAAACAGTAGGCTTAGGACTCATAACACTATTTAATTGGATAGTATTTTTCCTCGTGACCTTAGGAACCACGATAATTGAGATTTAGTTGTATTTTACACTTTTTTTCAACAAGTAGAAGTGATGAGAAGTAAAGAGAAAGGGCACAGTCCAACATTATGAAGTGACCTTATGAAGCTCTTGAAGAACATTTTTGGAAAAATAAATACACTCCTTTTGTTTTCATAAAAGTGTCATGATAACAAGCTTTGCTTTGGGGGAATTTAAGACAGAATGGGAGGATCGACATTATGAAATCATCAGTTACATATGCATACTCCCCCTTTTTAATAAAGTACATCTAATATTGCTCTGTGCAGGTTGGGCTCTATTTCTTCAGTTATGCAGTTGTAAATGAGAACAACAAAACTCTGACAAAAGGTAAATAAGAATCTGTTCCCTTATGTCCATGAAGACTAATGACATGAAAGCCGTATACGATTGTTTGAACAGACACTAATATAATTTCTTTAAACTAAACTTGCTTTTTCTGGGTCTTTTGCAGTGGTGAGATGGAAAGAACAGAAATGATAGATTTAAAAAATATACATGTGCATGCACACAAATATATACAACACATGCAAAAATATATAGCATGGGTATTACTGTTTCTCAGTGTATCAGATTTGCAATCCTAGACCTCAGAGTTTCAGCTCCTTATGGCAGGAATTACTTTATGGCTCTGTCGTTTAAGTCAGTGAAATTAGTTATGAATCTTTGGATAAGCAGATGCATAACAGCATGTAAGGATGTAAAATTGGTGATGAAAAAGTGAAGCCATTAGCATATGTATTTGTAATTAACTTAATAAAAGCAAAAATCTAGTGAGTCAGTCCACTGCTTGGTATAAAATGGCACAGCTTAGTGACATGAATGGAACTATGGAGATGGAATTTGAAAATACTGATTATTTTTTGTTTGTCAGATGACTAGTTAAAAAACCTACAAAAAGGAAAAAGAAAATGCATGGGAATACATTACTAAAAAAAAAACTCACTCAAAAATGACACTTTTAACCTGAGAAAAACATATAAAAGGGTAAAAAAATAAATTAGATACCCAATTATTACCCAAAGATACTCCAAATGCACCTTATCATGAATTCAATTCCTTTCAGCAAACAACATTTAAATAGTCCTTACAGAAGAGAAGACTAAAGATGTTTCACCCCAAAGTAACTGATGCCCAGCTGCATGCTCCTTAAGACATGAAAGTCTTTGGTTAAAGTTCAGTTGGCTGATTTGGTGCATGGGCAGAAATGCAGTCTTCCTAACTCACTCAAAGTACTGTGAGATGAGAATGATCCCTTTTCTGTGCAGTGATACACAAGGTGATCGTGCATGGTGGGTTATCACCAACTGGGGGAGAACTGGAGCACACATAATCCTGTGGAAGGGTGACAGTGCTTCCTTGAGGGTAGGCAGGCGGGGATATGCCCGAGCCACAGCATCTCACAGCATTTATTTGGAAAAGGAGGACACAACCCTCAAGTAGCTCTGTGAACTTAGCCTTTTATTTCCTTGGCTTCCATTACAATGCACAAACCCAAAACATTTAGAAACGTCAAAACAGTTCATTTTGACATTTTTAAAATGAAGCATTTCAACACTGTGTTGAAACGTTTTTGTCAGTTTTGTTTCTACTCAGAGAATTTGTCAAATAGTTTCAGCCACTCTGAAACTTCTTTGTTCAGAAAGAAATGTTGCATTGATTTTTTCCTTTTTTGTTCAGCTTTGATTTTCAAGTGGCTTAGCCACTACCCTACTTATGCCTGGTAAAATTTTTTGTCCTATTTCATTTCAAATGGCAATTTAAAGTAAAAGGCTTATTGCAATATGCAATGCTAAAGACTGTTTAGTCAACACAAGCCCTATAAATGTTTAGTAGATCCTATGGTGTTTAGAAGAAAACAAGATGTGTAACATTTTGCTAATTGAGTAAGACAGGGTTTATTACTAAGCAGCGTCCTTCCATTTCCCACTAAAGTCAAGATATTTACATATATATAATGCTTCAATTTACAGGCTATAAACAGCCAAATTATTGCAATGCAATTAATAATTGCTAGTGTATTTACATGGAAATTATTCAGCAATTAATATTTTACAGGAAAGTGTAACAGCTAGGTTTGGTCTCACAAGGCAATCTTCTGAACAACTTATTTCCTAGAATTCAGAAGCAACAGACTTCAAAACACAGCTGCACATTGGTATAAGGCTATAATCCACAATTTTGAAAAAATTCTCTCTATACATGTAGATGTGTTTTTCACTTAGCCTTGTTAGACTGTAGCTTTGAGTCAACAGTAGAAAAACATGCTGAAATGAAATGCTCATATCATTCAGATTAGCTGAAATGAACCATACAGTTTGCAAATAAATGCCATGCTCTTATAGTCAGTGTGGTTTGTCTAGAGAACAGAGCAGAAATGCCAGTATTGTACCTTCCTATAGCAGGAAAAGACTTTTAAAATGTGTTTTACAAGCTTTTCTGAAACATTCTGAGAGTGCATACATACAAAAGAACCTGGCAGAGACTGCATAAATTATGGCATAAGAGCACATGCAGTCAGGCTAGATAACTGTTAACTAGCTGGAAAGACAAGGCCCAGACTAAAGGTTCTCCTGACCCTTTTCTGCCATGCTCAAACATGAGCACATGCTTCTCGACACATAGCTACCTCTTCCTTTCAATAGATATGTGCTGACTACAGTAGCAGTAGTATTTTGAAATATAAACAGAGATGGAACTTGTGGCTGCTTAAAGACATACTCAGTGTTAAACAAGGAAAATGAAAACAAAAAAAAATTAGTCATTGAAACCACTGCAAATTTATAATCAGTTTTATTAAGGTTACTATTATTAATCCCTTGCACTGGGGTTACTTTGCTGATTCTGCAATTATCATTATCAATATCACTTCCATTGAAATGACAGAAAAAATAAAGAAAGCAGAAGATTTTGTTGTGAATAGAAGAAAAGAAGTCTTCAGTACAACCATGCTCTAATGGCTAATGAAGTCAAGGGGCAATTCCACAGTCTTCAAGGTCCTAGGTAGTTCAGTTCCTAAATTAAACTATCAGCAGCAATTTTCCTATGATCCATTCAAACCTCAGTGCTTCATAGAGGTATATATATATGTATATAATACATATAAAATACATCTAATCATGTTTATCATGTTACCAATTATGCATTTTATCAACTTTTTTTTTTATCCTCAGTGCAATCTTGCAGACTAACAAAAAAGGAAATTTTGCAAATAGGAGCTGTACCTGGAAGTCACTGCAGAACATTTCAGAAAGGCTGGAGATCATAAAACACAAGGCGCAGTCCCAGCTTGCAGGGTTTGAGGCTTGGAGACATCATCACAGTCTGCAATGGGGAGGAAGACATTTGTGTGACTGAATCATAAAGATATTTTGTGTTTCTCAAAACTATGTGATTACTCAGGAATTTCAGTGTTGAGCACATTCTCAGCTGTGTTTGGGATCAGCATCCTATGTTGCCACTGATATTTTCTCCAGACACGTACACTACTATAGTCCTCTATAATCAATAATCAGAAGAGGCTTCTGCAATAAAATTAAATTCGCTAACTGAAATTCACAAGCCTAACTGTTAGAGAGTCTTGTAAAACATCTATCTTCAAAGAACACAGTAGGAAAGTTCAAGGATTATAAAGAAAGGAAATAAGCCGTGTTTCAACATTTCTGAAAAAAATTGCTGCTTTTAAGCTTTTCTTATCATCATTCATTAATTTATTTCCTCACTCAGACCTTCAAGAGAGTAAAGTAAGACCTTTTGCCCCAAGTCCCAAGACAGTCACTGTCCAGAAGATTAGTTTTGTTTTTGTTGCTCAGAGCTACAAGAACATGCCTAGCCTGAGAGCCAAGCATGGGGCAGTTCCTTGCATTGACTGGTAACTGTTAGCAATATGAGCAAAAGACATTGCACGGCTGGTGCCAAAGCTTTGAACAAAATTACTTCCTTTAACACACCGCCACCTTAATTATGTGCTGGGGAACATAAAGCAGGTCAGACAATTTGTACTGGGACATCATAATTCCATCAGTATAATGCTGACATTGCTAGAGATTTATGAATGGAATGTCGTAATTATTTTTTTAGTAAACATATCAAGTTTCACTAATGGGGGGGGCTGGAAGTACTAATTAGTACTTTTTTTTCTCTTTGCATTGTATCACATAAGATGTGGGGAAAAGAGGGCGGAGGGGAAGGATCTGTGACAAAAACAAGCACACACACAATTTATGTATGGCTTGTAATTCAAGCAGATGTTCCATAAGGGCTGCAGGGATTAAAGCCTTTCTGCACGTAATTCCATTTGCTAACTGCCTTCTGTTTGCTCAGACCTTCCAGGCTGTGATGGACTTTTGCTAAGCTAGGTTTATTTGAAAGCAGAAATGAACAGAAGAAAAAGAATCTTAAAAATTTCTGCTAAGTGCCAGGGTTTGGCAGCTTGACTGTGGTTCTTTAGCCTTTAACCAGCTGGGGGATTCCACTGGAAGTTCTGGTGGAATTCCTACAACTGTGTCTAACAAGCTACAACTCTGGCAGAGTGCCTGTTAGAAATCCAGTCAAAACAGCACTTGGCCATGGCAGGCACTTACAGGCTGTAACAGCAAAAAAAAAAAAAAAAAAAAAAAAAGAAAAAGAAAATAGAAAAAAGGTGTCTATACTAGGTCTGAATAATTCATATTAATCATGTACTTCCCATGGTGTCCTTGCTCAAAGATATGTCAAGATGAACAAGGAGTTCAAACAGAAGAAAGAAGGAAATCCAGGTAAGTGAGGTAGTTAGACTACAGGCTGGGGGCAGAACATTCCATAATTAACATTTTCTCACCCTTGCCTGACAGACACACTGCATTGAAAATGAAAGGAATTGAAAGGAATTGTCATATAAACAGAGAGTTCCAAAGCTTTCACCAAAAATTCTGTTCACATGTCTAAAGAAAAACCTTTCCTCCGACACAGTGGTGTCATTCCACCCCATCATCACTAAAACTCAGTGTTTTCACCATGTAACATCCAAAGATATCTGCAGGCAAAATGTTTTTTCTGTGCTTGCTTGTAGACAAATACTGGAAGGAAATTGAGATAATTATTGCAGCAAGGAGGAACTAATCAAGACTTCAGGTCTGTATTGATTCTTCCTCATTCTTGAAAGCCAGAAAAATACACCAAAATAATCTTTCATCATCACAACTCCTCTCCCACATTTCCTTCTTCTGAGGAAGGAACAACAAAATGCCCATGAACAAACGCTTACATGCTGTTATGGCTCTACAAACTGAATGCTCGGGACAGTAGCACACAGCCCTTGTATGGTCTCCTAAGTAATGCTCCAGTTCTACACAGAGGGAGGCAGCAAATTTGCAACTCCATCTGCAAATCACTCTCATGGTTTTACATACATAATTTCAAGGACGCTTTTATCCACGTGTACAGATAAGGGACGTATACAATCTGCTTTAGGAAAGTTTTCTAAAATCATTTTTTATGGTTTCTCTGTTTCATAAAACATCCTGAATTCATTGCACAAACACTGTGCATATTTAGCAGCATACACCTCAGAGCATCTCAGAACTTCTTAAAATATCTTTGTAATGAAAGAACTAAAAGTAAACAGGTCAAGGACCTGATCCTATAAATATGACAGCTAATGTACAGTGAAAGGATAGACTTCTGCTCTCAGAATAAAGATTAACATTAAATCTTTATCCAGAGATGGGCTTTCAATTATCCTTATATTAGAGCACTTCCAAAGAAATCTGGATAGGATCCAGATAGCTTGGGATCACTTATTTTCTTTCAAAAGGCTTTTAATATACTGTTAATCACAGACACTCTCATCCTCCAGTACTTCAGATATGTGACAGAAATGAATTTTCTTTCTTCCATGAATCAGCCAGCTGCAGCACCTGCTCTTACGTTCACTTTTCATATTTCACTATTGATTTGAAGCTTTGTGTAACAGCTTATGGGCACATTACCTAACTGTAGTCTTCCTGCTGATGCTTTCATCTTCACTGACTATAAAATGAAAAACAATACAGGATAATTGCATGCTTCAATAGTATCAATATGAGTACCTCACAGAAAGGATAGCTTTTGCTCTACATTTTCTCTTTTCTTGTTTTTTAACTTTTTTTTTTTTTTTTGTCCCAGTGATCTAGAACAGGTAAGGCCTATTTTTCGTTATTGAGGAACTCAAATTGTAGTTACTGGCAGAAACATCTCTGTAAAGCAGGCCTTTGCCATCTCAAGCTGAGGTATCAGAAAGGTTTGCTCTACAGTAGAGGCTTTTGCAAAGTTTTGGAATGAATAGCTGTATCTTAAGAAGCTTAAGCACAGGAATGAGAAGGGCATTACAGCTGACAAGCCTTCTACATTTTGCCTATGAAAAATGAAAGAAAACTCACAATGTTTTTTTCGTATCTACAACAAACAAACCCCAAACATTCTTTGTCTCTTGCTTGCACTGCAAATAAGCTAATAATTTGGTAAATTTTATCATGTCTCAAACACCAGGTCCTCAAAAGCTGTGTAGCAGCACAATCATGGCACCACAGAATCACAGAATCACAGAATCACTAAGGTTGGAAAGGACCTATAAGATCATCCAGTCCAACCATCCACCTATCACCAATGGTTCTCGCTAAACCATATCCCTCATCACAACATCCAAACGTTCCTTGAACACCTCTATGGTCGGTGACTCCACCACCTCCCTGGGCAGCCCATTCCAGTGCCTGACCACTCTTTCAGAGAAGTAGTATTTCCTAATATCCAGCCTGAATCTTCCCTGGCACAGCTTGAAACCATTCCCTCTAGTCCTATCACCAGTTACACGAGAGAAGAGGCCGACCCCCAGCTCACTACAACCTCCCTTCAGGTAGTTATAGAGAGCAATAAGGTCTCCCCTGAGCCTCCTCTTCTCCAGACTGAACAAACCCTGCTCCCTCAGCCGCTCCTCATAAGGCCTGTGCTCCAGACCCCTCACCAGCTTTGTTGCCCTTCTTTGAACACGTTCCAGGGCCTCAATGTCTTTCTTGCAGTGAGGGGCCCAGAACTGGACACAGTACTCAAGGTGCGGCCTCACCAGAGCTGAGTACAGGGGGACAATTACTTCCCTGCTCCTGCTGGTCACACTACTTCTGGTACAAGCCAGGATGCCATTGGCCTTCTTGGCCACCCAGGCACACTGCTGGCTCATGTTCAGCCGAGTGTCAACCAACACCCCCAGGTCCATTTCCTCTACACAGTCTTCTAGCCACTCCGCCCCAAGCCTGTAGCGTTGCTTGGGGTTGCTGTGGCCAAAGTGTAGGACCCGACATTTGGTCTTATTAAACCTCATCC
Source organism: Pavo muticus (assembly GCA_016647715.1). Lineage (NCBI taxonomy): Eukaryota > Metazoa > Chordata > Aves > Galliformes > Phasianidae > Pavo > Pavo muticus. Next base: position 3,008,440 of record JACDJE010000015.1, on the reverse strand, counting down.
CATTGGCTTCAGCCCAGCTATCCAGCCTGTCCAGATCCCTCTGTAGGGCCTCGCTACCCCCAGGCAGATCGACGCTTCCAGCCAACTTGGTGTCATCTGCAAACTTACTGAGGGTGCACTCAATGCCCTCATCCAGGTCATCAATAAAGATATTGAAGAGGACAGGCCCCAGCACCGACCCCTGCGGAACACCACTCGTGACCGGTCGCCAGCTGGATTTAGCTCCATTGACCACCACTCTCTGGGCCCGGCCCTCCAGCCAGTTCCTTACCCAGCCAAGAGTGAACCTGTCCAAGCCACGGACTGCCAGCTTCTGCAGGAGAATAGTGTGGGAGACAGTGTCAAAGGCTTTGCTGAAGTCTAGGTAGACTACATCAACAGCCTTTCCCTCATCCACCAGGCGGGTCACTAGATCATAGAAGGAGATCAGGTTGGTCAAGCAGGACCTGCCCTTCGTGAACCCATGCTGGCTAGGCCTGATCCCCCGGTTGTCCCGCACTTGCCGTGTGATCTCCCTCAAGACAATCTGTTCCATAACCTTCCCTGGCACCGAGGTCAGGCTAACAGGCCTGTAGTTCCCCGGGTCCTCCTTACAGCCCTTCTTGTAGATGGGAGTCACATTGGCAAGCCTCCAGTCTTCCGGTACTTCACCAGTCAACAAGGAGCGCTGATAGATGATGGTTCCACCACAGTGGAACCTCTGAGAATATGACCGATATTCACAGACCACCATTCAGGGGGGATCTCTGCCAGTGACACAGTGCTTAGCTGTGCACACTGTCACAGGAAAACCCTTGAAAGGAATTTGCTTCATAGTCACAAAGGAGAAAAACAATCCCCAGAGTGACTTAAATAGGAAGCAATGTAGTCTGAATCTTCTTATGTCCATCTTACTCATATTTATATTTTGTTTCTAATTTTTGTATATTTTTGCATCAGATACTGGAAAGATTTTTGTGGTGTGAAAGTTAAAATCAAAAGGAGATTAACATGGAAACCTTAGCCCAAGCAATAGCTTTTTTTTTTGGTACTATAATGTAGAAATCGTTCCTTTATTCACTTGCAATCTGAAATCTGCACTGAATCCATTGTGTCTAGACAAAGCATCAGAAAATCTCATGTGAGGTTCTGCAGTATTTTCCAAATTTTTACAAAATCATTTTAAAATATTTGGTTTAAAAATACTTAAATCTTCATTGAGAAAAGAAAGGGTCTGAGGAAGCATTTCTTCCTTTTTTATAACACAGACATACTAACACCTTCCTCATACTACTTTTAAACACTTCAGTGGTGAAGAATGCATCACGAGACATTGAAAAAAAAACCAAAACCAAACTGATATCTTCACTTACAAGAGAGAGAGCATATGGAGAAATGCCAACATTACTGGTAATAATGTGAAATTCAAAAGTGGCAGGGGATGGAAAAGTACAGTATGCAGCAACAGAACCAAATGAAGCTTTGCTTCTGTACAGCTTTAAAGACTATTACTTGCCTGGATCAAGGACTTGTGCTACCAGTGGTCTTGACAAGAAACACATGGATGCATTTTACATTGGTGTGAGGATGCGATTCTGGTATTATTAGATCAGTTGACAGCATTCCCCCCAGGCAACGGGCATATTGTGAGCATAATGATATTAATTCTACTTCATTACAGTTCTTGTAATGAAAAGATAGAAGTCAGGAAATATTCCAATGTGCTTTAGTTCTGCTGTAAGCCATTTGGAGGCATATTCCTAAGTCGCTCTGTTACAACGTAGAAGTTACTTAAAAAACAACACACAATTTTACTTTACCATTGCAAGGACTTAGTTACACACCTCAGTGCTGTAACCTCTCACCACATCCATTGCCTGGGACCACAGTATTTTATGAATACTGGATTGCGTATGAATGGAAGGAGAGTAGGAAGAATCCACTCACTCATATAGAGTGTTCTTAGGGGTTGGTTTGGCAACAAAATTAGTTTTCGTTCCAGCAATCACACAATTAAAATACGGATATTGCACCCAGCTATAGGTGTCAGGCAAAAAGATTTTGAGGTGTCTTCAAACTACCTTTTTCATCTACAGTTTTTACTTAAACTGTAACTTAATCATTCTTGCACCCAAAAAAATCTATAACGCTTGCTGTGTACAGAGTTTGCAAAAATTTATAATGAGAGCAAACTCTTAAAACCCCTCTTCTTTTTTTAGATAAACATATTTGATCTTTCCAGTCATTATCATTTTAACTTGCAAAGTGACATTATGCCAAAAAGAAGGAATTCATAAATTAGTTCCAATTTAGAAAGTTTTCTTGTCATTGTATAAATGACAGATCTTTAAAAAGACGACTTAAAATGAAATGCAATAAAAAAATCCACTTTTGTGTCAGGTTTTTCTTTTCTATTCTTTTTTTTAAAGACTGAAAGGATAAAACAATGTGCTATCAAAAAAAGAAATAAGTAGTACAAAAATTACAAATGTGCATGGACAGGAGACTCATTTAAATTCTCAGATTGTTTTAGGAAAGCCAAATTTAGTTGGGACAGTAGCTTGGTGAAATGTAAGCAGAAAGCTCTTTGTAAAGTTAAAATTACTTGTCAACAGAAACTAATAAAGCAGGATTCACATTCAGATTCTTACTTCAAAACCTGTTAGGGGCAAGAGCTATTGACAATTTGGAAGAGTATTTGTCCTGTTCATTTCAACTAGAAATATGGTAATCATTTAATTGAGCCAAAGCTTCATACATGCATCTTGTTTCTATTCTATTAAGGATTGTAAAATTTAGATGCAGAGTTGGATTTGGCTTTGAAATACCCTTAACATTTGCAAGTGCTTAGCTTGAATTCCTTTACAGAAATGCACTCTGCTCATGAGAAATGACATGAGGAGAAGTATGAAAAAAGATCATAATTACAAATGATGTCAAGGTGAAAATTTGAGTGGAAACAAATGCAAGACTTCCACCAGTGAAGGAGAAAAAAAATACTGCAATGTGTGAAGATTTTTCAAACTAGGAAAGAACTCTTAATTTTGAAACAAATGAGAGACCACTCCAGGTGATGACTACAGACAGTTGATGAGATTTTTAAGACTGCAAAGATCCCTCATTGGATACTTTGCTTTAGTGAGATCTCTGCTCAAAGCCTTGCTTATTAGGAGTCCCTGGGCTCATGGATGGTGAACACATTAAAATACTAACCAATGTATTGAAACTGAGCAGTTTAACCACAGCTATTAACCCATAGGAAATAATTTCCTGTCATCTTCTTGTTTCCTGCTAAATACCAAGGGTTAAAAACAACCCTTTAAACCCAAGATGTACCTGGTATGTTAACTTCCTTTTCATATTTAGTAAGCACATTTGGTTCTGTAATACTGAGATTTTACCACGCTGCTTTTGTATTTCTAGGTGTCTTTTCAGAAAGTTTTGAACTGCAAAACCAACAAGTGAAGATAAGCTAATCTGGGCTGTTCAGTACCTCACATCTCTGTTTTGACTTTCTTAGGACCTCTCACACAAGAAATTTTCAGCTTCATACTTTAGGCAAAAGAATTTCCTAAGGAAGCTACTCTTTCTTACTTGTGATCTCACAGTACTGCCCTATGACTTCTGCATCATCACACACTGTGAATTGCAAACAAATTCATTTTTGAAGAATTTTAGTCTTTCATATGTCTGCAGAAACTTCAGTTGAGAAACAAGTCTTCCGGCAACTTAATGATAGCACTGTGCAGGTTTAAAATAAATACGTCTGTCACAAGCCAGTAAATAGCACAACAAAAGTAAAATAAAAATAAAATAAAATACTTTGGCGTTCTCTGTTATGTAGGTTGGCACACAATTTCTGAAAACTGGTTTCTGTAAGTGGTGCCATCAGCTAAGAGATTACTATTTGATGTGCAGATCGACTGCCACAGTGATACTGGATTTAACACAATCCATCATTTCTATCCGTAAAAACAGTGCTTGTAGCACGCAATGTCCAAGCTTTCATTTTGAGCGTCTCTTTTATAGTACGACAACTTTGTTTCTCAATATTTATTGTTGTAAGAGAAGATTGAACGCACTAAAAACGTTCTATGATACCTTTACATCTCTTATACTAAATAAAGATAGATGTAAGAAGTTAGGATGAATTCCTCCCTTTAAATAAGGCAATTCCCTTGACTATGTTGAAGCTCACATTTCATCTTCAATATTGGATATTCTGGAGAAGAACATCAGAAATGGATAAGAATACAAAGACATCACTGGTTTAGCTTCCAGGAAAAATCTATTTAATTTTTTGAGTATTAACAGCTGCAAAAGTATAAAGAATTTAGAGCCATTCATAGATTATAACTTCATCTTCATTCTTCAAAAGTAATACACTCAGCAAATACCTACCTTTCTAAGCAACAAATCTTATGTCAGAGGGAAGTGCAGTATCTGGGTATAGCTAGTACAATTTCAAGATAGTGAAACTGCAACTAATAGAAACTTCAACACAGTTACGATCTGTTACTGTCACATGCAAACTTCTGTTTCTCAATTTTTCCTTGTGTAGATCTCTTTTTATTACTTTAACGGCTACATTTAAGGAAGAAAGTGAAATGATTTTTAGGATAATGTTTTAGTGTCTGTTTCACAATGGTTTTTATTGAGCTGTAAAGCACTTGCATGCATAGAGAGAAGAAGGTGCATTTTAGAAATCAAACTATTAAGCAACATTATCTTGCCATGGATCATTCCCACTGGGATAGAAGAGCCATTTGAAAAGCATAACTGAATTCAATTAAAATATGATACATTTTGATCTCCATCTTACCCACATTTTCAGCATTGCATACTGCTCAAGTAATAATAAAGGCATGACTGTGTTTAGAAGTCTTTGTCTGATCATATGTTGCACAATGCCTTTATATTTTCCCCCAACTGCTTGTAATAGGGAATAACTTGAATATACCAGCCTCCATCTAGAAAAGTGGGTAGACATATAAGTTCCTAAATTTAATTATTCATATATGGTCCATCACTAGGAATCAATGTGACATGTAAGCCCCCCGAAAATATGTCTTTCCATGTTATGGCACTAATGTACTGCAGGTAAATGACTACTTATATTTGAGACAAAATTACACAAATTTGTATCCAAAGTAGAATTCACAGAAATGACTTCATAGATTTTCTGGGGCCTGAACAAGAAGTACTGTATTTATCTTCTTGCTTGTGAGTAGACATTCACAGAGACCATGGAGATATGTCCATTAGTTATTATGATATGACTATTCACTGATTCTCCCAAAAGAAGGTAGAAAACATCTCCCTTAAGTGAGTATTAAATTAGTATGTATTTTTCTGAAGTGTAGGCCTCATATCCATTTTGTAAGTCACTGGGTCCTTTGAGTGATCTGCACACAGGAGATTAACAATGTCTTTTGAAGTATATTGGTTCTCCTATCACACTTGTGAACACTGCCTAATATAGAAAAGTAATATTACTACCCAAGTACACAGTAGGGAAACATCATTTCTGCTTTACAGATGGCCAGGTGAGATATGAAGAAATTAGGTGACTTTTCCAATGTCAAACAAGGAACCTGTTTCAGAATGGAGAAAATCTAGGCCTTCTGAGTTCTTGGCTGATTTCCTGAACAATCAAACTATTCCTTTCTTCTGGCATGAATAAACCTCTTGTTGCAAACTGGGATGCTGAAAGCATCAGTTTATTGGATGAAAAAAAAGCAAAGGAACCATCTGACGCAGTATAAAATAACCTGTACAGCCCCTTCTCCAAAATCCCAAAATCTCATATGAAGTTAAATAGCACAGGGATTAAAAAAATAAAAGAAGAAGAAAAATTAAGTATCTTAGACAAAGAGAAAAAGATGTTTCAACTGAGGCATGAAAATAAATGTAGATAATAATTACCACTTATGCAATGCTTTTCATCTCCAAAATGCTGTATAAATATTACTTCAAAAATCCTCACAACATATCATAAGGTGGGTAAATATTAAGCATAATGTAATAAGCTATACCCTCATATGATTCAAGCCAATTTTCATACTGGAAAACCAAGAAAAAAAGGTTGAAGGGCTAAAGAAGTTGGTTTAAAGCACCTGAGCTGGCTGCTACCTAAAGAGAAAAAAAACCACACTGCCATCTAAGAGGGCTATAATTCTCACAGATGTACCACAGCCAGCTGTAATTAATCTAGCATGGACTCAGCACAACATGGTGACTAAGGTTCAGTGCAGGCTGCAGAGGCTGTCCCAGACTCCAGACAAGTATCCTAGGACTGTCAGCAGAGACTGCATTCAGTACTGCATGGTTACTAGCAGGATATGAGTTAAATAATTAAATCTGACCTAATTAAATTTGACCTGAGTACCATGTACAAAGGGCTGTCATTCATCTAGAAGGTAACATGGACAGATCCAAAGCTGGGACTGGAACTGCAGGGCTGACTCTGAAGTTTTCTCCCACAGCTCTGAGGCAGCCATGGAAGCACACACAACAAGGCTACTTCACACATGATGGAGCTGCAGTGGAGATGGAGCTTTTACACCTGCAGAGCCTGCCAAAATAATGTAAAAGGGCAAAAGGGAAGGTGCTAAGTCTAATCAAAGACAATGTTTTGAGCTGAATAAAACACTTAACTGCATGGAAAATTCCATTAGGTTGATTAGATGCTTGCCTTAGGGCCCTCTTAAAACAACTGTTAAAAGAAAAAAAAGATAGCTATTGCAATGCGGCTTAAAAATATTGGAAAAGCAGGAAATGGAGCTTATTAGAGCTCAAATTAGATCCAAGATTTATGTGAAGAACATTTGGCCTCTTTAAAAGGCCTTCTTAATCCCTAGATGGTTTTTATTGTTTTTATTATTATTATTTATTTATACAGTGCCAAAGGTATACATGGCACTTTACAGACAAATAAAAAAAAATGCGGGTCCTCCCCCAGAGAGTTTACAATACCTAATTCAGCAAAGAGTTAAGTACACAGGGAACTTCATTTGCAGTACTAACCTCCCTGAAACCAAGGAGATTAAAAAAAAATCACCTTGTTCACTTGGCCATCTTTTCCAGACCAGACCTTCTGGTCTCACTCAGACACTCAGTCTTACGTCTCAGATGGAAACCTAGTTCATAGGAGTAACTACCTGAGTAACTTCTATTGAGCAAATCTTCCAGCAGTGTTTTCTTCTGAGTTATATATGACAAGGATAAGCCTAGGCAACAGTGAAGTGAAGCTAACTTGGTTTTGCACTGCTAGGTTGGCTTCAATTAAAGCCTTTTACTAGTATTTGTAATATTTTCTCAACATGCAGTGACTGAGAAGCAGCTGTGAGATATGGTTCATAGCAGGACAGGGAACTGCATTCAGAGCGTGCTCCTTCCTACCGCTCACTGCTGTCAGCCAGCTGTTTCTTCAGGGATGAGCGGCCTGTTCTCTATCTACACTCTAATAGGTTGGACATTATTACAGCCCATGTATTTTATACCCAAAGTTGTTGTGTGGAGTTGTTGTTACTTATCCTCCTTTGCTTCCCTTTTGCTTCCCTTTTCCTTCCCTTTCAAAAACTCAAAATATTATAGGTTTTATGTTTGGAAGAGTCTCCTTGGTGTTCTGCTGCCCCTATTTCCATGAGAAGAAAACTGGAGCTTCCTCAAGCTACTTCTGTTTTGGAGGGCAGTAACGACTACTTCAAATGTGCAACCCTATTTGCTTGCATATAAACTTTTAATAATGTTCATTAAACTTTATTAGAATTGGACGTGCAGCCAGATCAGGGTTGCAAATTAAAACCTCGATCCTGCAAACACTTCAGAAGCTTTACTCAATGAGAGCAGAGAAGAATGTCTTTCTAAACTCATATCCTTAAACTGAATCTGTATCCTAAACATAGTCCCTTTTTTTTTTTTTTTCAAAATAAAGATTAAAAAGTAAGGAAAAAAATCATGTAAGAAACAAAACAAAACAAGTAACTGACTTTTTAAACATTACATCTTTTTAAAAATCATTCTTATACAGAACAAAAATCAGATGCAACAGACTAGGAAAAGTCAGTGAAGAAATGAAGTGTGACTGCATGTAATGATGTTCAAACGTCCTGGTGAGACGAGACCCTGAAGCCTGCTGAAGTTTTGCAAGAAACTTCACTGGCGAAAGGATCATGCCTACAGAGGCTGACACATAAGCCCAGTGACTCTAATAGGAATTTCCTCACTGAAAGGCTCTGCATCGGAAGCAGAATGATCAACAGTAAGTGTAAAAGTCATTGCAGGCAAAGAAGAAACCATAAACGTTTTTAAAGAAAACAGACATCAGTATCATAAAGCCAAGGTCAAACACCATCACCAAGACAACTACTTGTTTTGGGGCTAAGCGCAGTATTTATGGTTATTTATTATTCTTGAAACAAAAGATAAATTAATCCTTTTTTTTTTTTTTAAGTATGTATTTATTAAACTGGGTAATTTTCTTTGAAAAAGAAAAATGTTTCCTAAAACCATTAGCAATAAAACTACTTTTTTTGTTGTTCGCATCTGAGATGAGACAGTGTATCATTATTCATGCATAATCTGATTCCAAATGATTCCTTGTTTACAATTTGTTTAGTGTATTTTCTTAGGTAAGCAAGAATTAATATACCCAGGCATGGAAAAAATATGCTATATTATCTTCTATTGCATTTCTTTAGAACATGCCATGCATCTTCTTCAGCTCTCCAGTGACATTCAAAATAGCTTGAGGAAAACATAAGTAAATACACATATAAACAAGGACAAATGCACTAATAGGAAAATGATGTAACCTACAGACTCACATATAGCTGCATTCAGCATCTGGAATATAAGCAACAGTAATCATATCCTGACTGCATTTTTCAATTAAGATAAAAAATTACTTAATGTTGTCTCATTTGGCCAATAAGCAAAGTCAGAATACAGACACAGTCACAGTTTGCCCTCCTACCGCAAAACCCCTAGATGACAAACCCTCAGATCTTCCATTTTGATTTCTGGGTGTTGGAAGACCCCATCACCATTAGCACACTCTTCTCTAAATGCTAGCACCCTCCGGTGTGCAGACTCAGGAACATACACTCATCCTTGGTGATCAGGGAGCTTCCAGCCACAAGGGAGGAGCCCTCTGAACATGAATGCGGATTAGATGGGAAGCGAGAGAGATTGTGTAATAAAAACAGAACTAGATGATTTCAAATGGTGGTATTCAAGGAGTGATAGAAGTATGTAAAGATCCAGCAGTTCTGATAGCCAGAATAGTTCAGATGAAGAATTACTGTGTACATTTGGAGATTTACCTTCAGATCCACCCCTTCAAACCTCATTATGCTTCTTGGCCTCTCTTCAGTTTCTTCCACCTGCTATTTCTCTTACACATTTTCAATCAGTTCTACATGAGTGAGAGGTCCCATGCTGCCTTATCTCAATGCAACCTACTTGATTCTTTTGCTTCTGATTTCATAATACCTTTTTTTTTTTTTTTTTTTCCCTGGTGAGTCAGAGAGCCTTAAGCTTTTCATATTGTGTAGGCAGGCATCTCCCCTTAATTTCTTATTGCTTCTTGTGAGGGAAAAAGGAAAAGAACTCCTCTCCTCTCCTCTCCTCTCCTCTCCTCTCCTCTCCTCTCCTCTCCTCTTCTCCCTTCCCTTCCCTCTCCTCTGCTCCCCCTTTCCCTTTCCCTTTCCCTCCCGTCCCCTCCCCTTTCCCTCCCCTTCCCTTCCCTTTCCTTTTTTCTTTTTTTTTTAAGGTACAAAAATACATCCATTATGGTAGATGAATTTGGAGTATGATAAATCTCAAAAGGTTATATTGATGTAACCAATTTAGGTTAATTCCTGTTCTTCTTATTGCAATAGAATTGCAGTGTTGTTAGTTTGGGTTGTAAGTACACAAAATAACAGAAATAGTCTTCAGAATGCTAAGGGACAGTCTCTCCTTGAGTAGTTAATCCAGGGGGCCATTCTTTGCATTAACTTTCTCTACAGATAGTTTGTTTTTTATTTAATTTTACTATCTCTTTTAGAAATTATTTTAATGTTTCACAACAATATTATAGAATATATTTTTCCAACCTTAGTAACAGATATTTTAGTATAAGAATAAAATAATTGTGTCAATTAAAAACATATTTCAATATATTTTCTGCTTTTTAAAAAATGTTTTAGGTTGTTGTATATGTGCTTATGATAGTCAATACATCCAGAACAAAGTAAATGAACACAGAACCTATTCAGTTCCAAAAGTTCCCAGTGAATTTTAGGTTTACACACAGAAAAATGATTTCTACACATCTCTTGGGACTTGACCTATTTCATGAGAGAACTTAGGCAAAACATTGGTTTCACAGTCTTTCAAAACTATATTCTCTCTTTCAGTTACAAACTTAAGGGAGGTGGGTACAAAACTTTGCAGTTATCATTGGCTTCTGCTTACATGCAACAATATGTTTTTGTGTCATTTTAAGAAATTAAGTTGGATGTGGATTGGTTAAGTTGGAAGTTGGATTGCTTTCCAAACTGTAATTCTGCAAAAGCAGTTCTCAAATTCAGATATAGGAAAGATGACATAGATAAAATATCTCTGAATGAATTATCTATGGTAGTAACTGGGTTGTAAAGTTTGACCTTATGAAACAATTAATGTGACGACTATTGGCAACTAGACTGTTGGAGATCTATGGTATTTCAGAGCCTGCTACAATCTTCTTCTGAACGCTCTTCACAGACATAAAAGCCCTCTAACCTGTCTTGCAACTAAAATTAAAGTTTATTCTTACTAATCTCTTCACAGCAACAGATTCTAAAGGCAGCTGTGACTTAACAAAATCCAGCCAACACTCATCTTTGTGAAAGAGATCTGAATACCTTCAGAATTTCTCTTTCAGTCTAAAGTTTAACAACAAACTAAATATTTATTTGTAGATCTGCTTATAAATAAAATAACAAACTTCTCATCTAACTATCTGATTTTAATCATGACACATTTTGTGGTTAATGTTTTCTAAAAACAGTGATCAACAAGGAAGTACTGCAGATTTGCAAAGGCGCCCAAATTCTAATGATTTACTGGGCAGCAGCTCAGTAATGATGCAGATCAAAATTTTGATTTTTATTGATAGATTAGTCTTTAGGAGTATAGCTGCTTTTGAAATCTGTATCTTTAATATGCCGTGTACTTCATCAAAAACATTCTCAAACCCAGATGATGATGTGATATGCTGACCAAACTTTATGATCAAATTTGGCCCTGGAGGTGAATCTGAGAGATACATACGCACCGCTGAAAGCAAATCAGCTACGTGCAAATCAATAGGATCACACAGAAGTGTAGCTAGAACACTTCCAGGAAGCTTACTAATAGGATTTGCAACCTGTCTTTCATATTTAGATTTATCAATAACCATCATTCTGTATTACCAGGCTTTTTTGTAAGTCTGTATTACCACTGGTTTCAAAGCTACATCTGTTTGCTCACTTTTCTCCCTGTTAATTCACGTCCTGATGCTCCAGAACAGGGAGCTGGGTTCTCTATTTTGCAATATAATGAAAATGGTATGAATGATCATATTTTAATATACTTTCAAATGGAAAACTATGTTTACTTGCAACTCTGGAGTTGAGATATTTCCAGAATATTGAAACTGCAATCTTCTTTTCTCATAAGTAAGGTAAATATTTTATTCTGTTTTTAGGATCATGGGATGATTAAAGTTGGAAAGATTCTTAGGAGGTTTCTAGTCCAACCCTCTGCTTAACGCAGGGTCAGTTACAGATTGTGAAGACTGGACAGGGCTTTATCCAGTTGGATAAACTGAATAAACTCCAAGGATGGAGACTGTTCAACCTTTCTGTGCCCCTGGTTCACTGGTCATGGGGGGAATATTTTCCCTTTATCTTCTCTCTGAACCTCTCTTGTTTAACTTGTCCCCCTACCTCTCATCCTACACCAGGCTCAAGCTCCGTCTCCTCACCGATATCCTTGCAGGTGCTGGGGGCCACTATTAGGGACCCCCCCTGAAAAGCCTTCCCTTCTCTGGGCTTGATGAGTTCCACTGCCTGAGCCTCTCCCAGCAGTGAAGTGCTCCAGCACTGCTCACTGTGGTGGTTCTCTACCAGTGTTGTCTTCTGATTCAAAATATGTTTTTTACCATATTTTGGTATGGTCATGATATTTCTATCTTTCCTTATGCTTGTTGCCGGCACACTGTGCTCCTGAGCTTACTCATCATACCTTTGATGTTTATAGTGTGTCCCCCTTTTCTAGGCACTTAATGACTTATTTGTTCATAATTCCCTTGAGGAAAAAAAATTGGTGTGGTAACAGTTTTGTACTGCAAAGTAATGGAAACAATGGAGAGATGGTACTTACTAAAATATGATCACTGACTAGAGCCATATATACAGGACACAGTTACAAAAGAAATTAATTTATGTTCTTGTTCTCACAGAAGCAAAGCTGTATATTCACTTTTGTTTTCATTCAACATCACAGGAATGTTCAGCTGGAAATTGCACCTAATTTCAATCACAGGACTCTTCTATGCCCCTGACTGCTCTTTTCCAGTGATTTAACTTAACTGCAGCACAGAGAGGCTGGGTGAGAGCAGTGAGAGATGACATCACATCTGTCTGAATTAACAGGGTGATAAATAAGTACAGTAAGCCCAGATGAATGGGTCAACAAATAAGTAGAACTATTTTTCCCATAGCAGCTTAACATAAATCACAAGAACTCCAGTCTTTGGAAAAGTTTCCTTTAAAGGAAGACTAATTAATTTCACATTCTTGTTTTTTTGAACATGTTAATGCTTTTTATAGGTGCTTAACCTGAACAGACTTTTCACTTTTTAAGTTTTAATGTGTCATGTGTCTTTAATAACTGCTAGGGGTTGTTTCTTTCACCTTATTTTTCTTATATTCACACCATATGTACTTGTACATATTTATACTTATTACAAATTCTATGCCTACTTTGTCTGTTAATCTGTAAATTACTAACAAATGTCTACATTAAATATGGTCTACCATTTTTTTATTTCTCTGATAAGTACTGTTCTATCATATGCATGAAATGCTTTAGTTTCACTAAAAAAAATCAGTTAATTCATGATGGAGTATCTCTGTGACTATTTCTATAGTCTCAGGCCAAGAACGATGGGAAAGGCTGATAGCTGTAAGATATTATCTACACGAAGAACTTGAAAAAGTGTCAATATTTGTTTGCTACAAGAGAGCTGCAATCGGAGCCAGTAAACTCACTCTAGTGATATATATGCTCTGAGAGTCAGGAGGCATAAATCTCATTCTGCAAAACTATGAGGTTTTCTCCTGAACTTTTATTGTCCTCATGTTTACAAGATAAGTTAATAGACATTTAAGCAGACTGCCTTCAAATTGAATATATAATTACTTAGGATAACTGTGACATTAATGTGATGAGAAAATATTCATAATACAAATGCAGGACTAAGAGATATGAAAGAAGAGCAATGACAGACAAAATGGAACTCAGGTCTATTTCTAATATACAAAAAAGCCTACCATCTTCCTATCCATACAGTGATTAAGCTTTATCAGCCATACAACAATTGCTGCCCTTCCTTGTCTATTTTTTGCGTTGTCAAAAATGGAAGCTGCCTTTCAAATGCACTACATGTAAAAAATCACCATAATTAAAGGAAACATTTCATTTCCATGAAGTTAAATGGAAAATTAGATAGATAATATATTTTATATATATATATAAAGAATAAAAAAAGGAAGGAAGGATAGAAGGAAGGAAAGAAGGAAGGAAGGAGAGAAGGAAGGAAGGAAGGAAGCAAGGAGTGTAAAGCTTGGATGTTTAGACAGCCCTGCAAGCCCCCTTGTGACCTTACTCTGATATTTAACAAAACATTAATCTTCTTGCCAGCAATTATAAAGAATACAGTGATGTAGCTGGGACTCAGTGAGTGAGTAATAGTAATTCCATTGTTCTCTTTTATTTATGCCTTGGCTGTACCAGGCAGATGAGGTAAGTTGGGGCTTTTTATATGTTATTATTCTGAACTGGCAATACATAAAGGCTGATTACACAAATATCTGTCTGTTTCTGAAGCACTGTTTCACACCTCCTTCCAGCTCATGATCAAAGCGTTTCAACATTTTATTATGAAATCATGAATCCCCCCTTAGTTTGCATATGAATTATAGTCTTTTTTTTTAAACGCTGGTGTACAACAGTGACAGTGCCTTTTGAACCAAGGAACAAAACAAGGTGTTACACATTACTTCTTGAAGGCATCGACTCACTGAATAATTCTGTTTGTTGGAGCACAGTCCATCCTCCCTGTTGAATACAAAAGCTTTGAGACCAAAGAATTTTTTTTTCTGTGAACAGGCCACTGATTTTGTTTCACTTGTAAGGAGAAAAAAAAAAGCCCGATTAACAAGTTGAGAAAACGATGCCATGTAGGCGTAGTTGTAACAAATCTGCAAGAGCTCTGCCCTGCTTTTCTGAAATTCAGTAATACCGAATGCTGAAAATAGTGCAATTATCCAGTTAATAATATCCCATTGTACAAACTTTGCATTCCAGAAAGTTCTAAATGAGTTTCACATTTGGGCCATAAAGCAAACTAAGAGATCAGCCAAAGCATAAGCCCAGTGGGCTATAATCAGGTATCCTACTCCTACCTCTTAGGAAACTGTTCATGTACCTTTAAGATTCACACTTAACTAAATTCTAAGGACTAATTTCAAGGATCCAGTTCGTAATGAAACATTTCTCAATCCTTCTGCTTCAAACAGGGAGGGGTTAAGTCACCCACACCAGATTTTGACTCTCTAAGAAACCTGTACTTGAAAGTCTTAGAATTGTGGATTTGAGATTTCTGACTTTTACAAGAATAATATCCAGCTGTTCCAGTAGGACATGTACAATTAATCAAATGCCAACAGTTGTTCTTTTACACTGTTTTGGTCATATACCTTATTGTCTTTCTCAGACAGTAGCCTGAGAAGTGGTCCATCCATATAAAACGTATTTATAATTTAAGGATTTTTCAAGTTTGCTTTACAGAATAGAAAGGACATTTTATTAGGCGTTACTATCAGTGATTTGCAACTACTCATTTTGTTAAGTCATGCCAATAGAGCCACTTGAGTCAAAACAAGATTAGGTCCATAATTCTTGACCTCTTTTATTTGTAATGCCATCTTCTCCCTCAGTTCACTTCTGTGTATTGGCAGAGACAGATTCAGCTCATCTCTATAAATCTGATAATGTCTCCAAATCAAAATTTAAGGTGGGAGGGTAAAGTGAAATTGCTTCCATGTTTCATTACTGGCCTAAAGAACGAAGGACTTAAAACACTGATTGCAGCACTTCATATGACTATACAATGACAGAGCATATAGACAAGGTACCAGCCTGGGTAAGCATTCCTGGTTTGTTAAAAGACCTTTTTCAGAACATCTCTAGATGGCTAAAGTAATTAAAGTTAATGTAGTATTTGTTTTCTGAACAGCTAAAGGCCCCGCTTGTTACAGTGAATTGTAATTTCCTCCTGTAGTAAACTGATGAGGTTATCCAATAGCAGATGGAACAGCACAACAGCTAATGTAACCTGGCTGTATTATTAGTGGGACCGCAGCTAGCTCATGTGCTGGGGCTGTGAAAACTCATAGATCTTTTGTCATATAATATAAACAAATATATATATACAAACATTTTTGCCAGCCAGTTCTGAACAAATGAAAAATTTTGCAAAACTGTCTACCACTTCAGACTTTTCTCAGATAACTTTGAATATGTATCTTTTACCTTACGATCATTTCAGTGCAGCCTGAAACCAAGGCGAGTTTAGATTCTGCATTACCTTATGTGAGATTAACAATTATGTTATTATCAATATAAATATGTTATTATTGAAATGAATTAATATATACAAACATCTAATGTTGCTCTAGCTCCTAAAGTTAAAGAAGATATCTAATGTTATCAGAATGAGTTTTTAAGATGATGTTTGATAAACAAAACAATACTTGAGAAAAGTAGTCTAGTCTTCTCTCATGCTAAGATACATTAAAAGTGCTTTGATATACAAACACATAAATTTTTAATTCAGGTACTGATAACATGAGTTTACGTAATTCCTTCGAGCTACAAATTCACGTAGTACTAAAAACCATAAGAGATAGGAAAAGGCACCTGTAGCCAATTCTGTAAGAAAGACTTTTTTTTAAAGAAAATGTACTTTTGCAGGACAGGTACTGATATGACCAACCCTGTAAATTTCTACTTCAAAATCTAATTTTATGGAACAAAATTAATCAAAGCTAATATGACTTTATTGATATATATTACATTAGTTGTACTTAATTGGACCACAATGACAGCTTCTTCTAGAAACACTTCAGTATCATGTAGAAGAGGACCATAATTAGATATATATTTATCAATGCAAACTTTAATGGAAAAACTTAGAAAATCTTCATTCTTTATTTCTTTTCCACTTAACAGAACTGAAGTATAGAGCACATGTCAATCTTTATGTAAAGTATATAATAATATTTTCAATATTATTAATTCAGAATTATACTGTAAGTTGCATAAAAATTTGGAGAACATCTTGAGGCACTCAAAATGAAAAAGCTACTTCAGAGCAAAATGGCATTGTACTGTGCTGATGCAATTAATGTATTAAACCGTGTATCCTGTTGCTGGCTCATGTAGCCTTGTATTACCTGCCTAGAAATATCTGGTGGTCTTGCAGGTTAACTTAAGACAGGAGTTTTCACAGTCCTAGAGTTCCGTGTCAAAATGACCTCCAAAAACTGGAACATGTGGAGTAATTAAGCTAAGTATTGTTGACTTGAAGAGGTCTTTAAGAATAAAAGAAAGCATCACAAACTCAGCAAAACTGGGAGAAATCCTGTGGACAAAATTATTTTGATTTCAGATTTGTGAATCAGAATGGTGAAGGTGCTGTAATGAGCTCTTATTAACCAAAAGCAAAGTAGCAAGTGATTACGGCTTAAGAAAAAGACTGAAGAAACAGAAGGTGGAACAAGTTGTCCTTATGAGAGTAAATGAGCTTCCAGCTTCCAAGGGTAGGCCCTTGGTTTTCTGTGAGAGCTCTGGCTGCAGTAAAGTTTGCTGAACTTCCAAAGAAACAGCTCAACTGTGCTGCCAGAGCCCTGATGAGGAATTAGGAAAGAGCTGGGCACCCTTCCGAATTAGGAAAGAGGCTGGGGAAAAATGAAGGAGGAGCATATAAATACTGGGCTATTAACATACATATCTTTAAATTTTCTCAGAAATTTTGCTCTTTTGTACCCTTTTCTTTCTCCAGCTGCACAGGTTACTAAACTGCTCAAGTAGATGAGGAAATTCCATTTTTTGGCTCTGGCTTGGCATTCTACACTTCAAACTTCTGTTGTATGGGGTAGCGTAATTTGCCTTACACTTGTTGCTGCCACATGGAATGTGGTGTAGCCCACCACTATTTCCACTTGTCACTGCATTTAATGCACAACTCCGAAATCTCTGCTTACTGTTGCAAACATAAGTCTAGGGTCAGCTTCAAATCAATTCCTGTAATAGTCTCCCTGATAATCTTGCTGCATGTCCTTTGCTGCATCTCCTCTTTGTAAATTGCAGGCCAAGCAATTGGCCTGAGTAGCTGTGACTTTCACCAAATTTTCTTATTACTTTGATTTTTGTTAACTTTTTTTTTTTTAAATTCATTCATGTATTTCACACTGATGCTGAGGTTAGAGACATTTTGCAGGTAGACCTGAAAATACTGCCCTGACTACAATTACAGAAGCATTAAATAATGGTTGTAACTTTTATAACTTTAATGCAATTCCTACAGTAAGGCCTGAATGTGGTGTCAGACAGGAAAGTACTAACCTAACAGTTCAAAAGCTCTCTTGGCAACCAGCTTCAGAGGTACGTGGAAGATAAAACGCATACACACACTCAACAAAATTTTTCACTAGAAATTTGAGTCCAAGACACCTCAGTGTCCTGGTCTGTCACTCGCTAAGCCCACAATCAAGGCATCCTTTCCCCAGCACCCTTAAGTTTGAACAGACACATTGCATCTATGCAGCCATGGGGTTCACCTGTTTTGTCCAACATATGAGAGAGTCTTTTTAACCTACTTTTCTACCTCATGGATAATTTTGGAAGGGAAAATTACTTTTTCTTAGATTGAAACCAGTCTATGTTGCCCTAACCAGCCTTGTGATTGTCTCACGCAGCTTAACAAATTAACAAGCAAGTTACAGATAGATAACTTAGCACTTAGAGTCCTACATCACTGGTAGTAGAAGACCCTGTGATAAATGCAGAGTAGCCTAGACTATTTATGAAGCTTTAGGCTAGACCAAGGTCTACCAACATGGTAAGGGATCGAATTCAGTGAGATTTTGGCATTTACTTCCTAATCTCTGCACATCAGAAATATTTGCATAAATGAAAGGAGATAAAAATTGGGTTTCCATGTCTCTTTGTGTCATCTCAGGTGCAGAAACGACTCAATAAGCATACAGAAAAAGGTAATAGACTGGCATAAGCAGGTAAATATCAAGTATACAGCTCTTAAATCAGCCACATGTTGCACGGCTGAGCAGAACAATTTTAAAATAGCTTTCAAATTTAGACTCTGAGCACATACAGAAAATGGCCATGGGATTAAGTCATGGAGGATTTTTGACGATATCTTTTGTCCTTGTAGCATCTGTTCTCATTATGAACTCATTTTCTTATCTATAATTGCATCCGTTTCTTAAATTGAATATTTGACAAATATTTCAACTAGCCGAAGTCTGAAAGTAATACTTTCAATATGGTTAATTCATTAAGAAAATTAAAAGAAAACAAAACATTTGCGCTACCTTAATGTTTCTGCTTCCAATGCTGTTTTATATTAATTTGTAAATTACACTAAGATTTATCTATAAAATCTCAGCACATTTAACAAATTGAATTAAGATGCTATTTATATCTGATCACATTCTTCCCAGTCATGAGACTGATGTAAGACCATCACTTCAAGCAGATATTACTCTCTCAGACATTTCCTTGCTCTTTATTGCCAAGGGCTATTGTTAACTCTTCATAAAAAGTCATTTTAGGGACTGATATGTTGCATGGGTTCCCTAAAATGTCTCTCTTTATTCATGCTGAGATCATATCTACTGATTTTGTAGCTATTCTCCTCCAGGTTCTGTACTGCAGTCTCTTCCTTTTTGAAGTTTCTATTTTCATAGATGACCATTACTTTCTTATATTTAATTCCTCCTAAGTGCTGTAATTTCCCAAATGTTTTTAATTCCATAAGCTGTTTCCTGTGATCTTCTCCAGACTACTTCTCAGCATGGTTTTCAGTTTTCTCCGGGGCTGTATTTTTTTTATCCACCTCTTCCTCCTCTCTCCTCCCTCAGCATACAACAGCACTGGCCTCCTTCAGCCATAGCTCATTTGTCTGTTTAGCATCTGTTTGTCATTCATACCCCTTGATGTTATAACACTCATCTTTTTCATATTCTCATCTATAGCCCACTGTGAATACTTTCACAATACTTTAGAGTTACTATAGAGCATTTAGTTCCATTTCTCCTAATAGGATATTTTCCTCCTTATCTTCAATAGTCTCCTTCATTCTCAGGAAGTTTTAATACCGTCATCGCTATTTTAAATTTAGTGTTTCCCGCAGCTGATCTTTAATTAGAAAGCTGTAATGGGACAGTGTATTTGCAAAAAGCCCACTTCTCTGGCCAACAAATATAAGAATCCACCCCCAAATGCAGGGTTTGTCCGATGCCAAAGTGCAAGCCCTCCGTTACTTTTATTACAGATAAGAAAGCCCACTAAGAATGTCCTGCTTTGTCCAAATACTCAGAACTCATGAATGTCAAAACCAAACTGGTGTAAATTCATGGTGGCTGGGAGAAATCATTAACATTGCAGAATAGCTTTGGGTAGAAAAATTGCTCAAACTGATACGTAGTGGGTACTCTTCTCAGTTTTACCTCCCCTGTTTCTCTATGATCCAACAATGGCTATACAAAGTCAGACTTTGGTCAGCATTCTGTCCTGAGGCTAAATGTATTTAAACTGATTTAAACTGTTGCCCTGAAATTATTATAATCACTATTTATTTTTGACAAAGCTTGAAGGCAAGAATTACATCAAGGCCCAGTTGTGACAGGTAAAAATTCACTTTTTTTGGTCACGTATATAAGGAAACTTACAAACTATGCATGTGAGAGAGAAAGCGAACACAAAACAGATGAGGAAAACCCAAGGTAACAAGATGATGGCTAGTGCAATAAGCAGTGCTACTGCACCTCAACTGCTTGGCTGTGATTAAACTAATTCATTAACCACTACTATGCTAAGAAAAGGAATTGATAGCAAAATGGTAATTTATTGTCTTCTCTCATCTGTAATTTACTCAGCACCAAAGTATTTATTAGAAACATATTTAATGAGTGCTCAGTTTTGGACATGCCACATGTTCTACTTATGATGTCATACTTTGTGTTTGGATTTTTTTTTTTTTTTTTACCACTATATAAAAAGACCAAAGCTGAAACTGGAAGAAGTCACTAGATATCAGTGCTGAATGTGAGATCAATTTCATAGGAAGATATTCATGTCTCTAATGAGAAGTTTACTTTAATGAAATGAAGGAGATCAAAGCTGATAGAAAGCAAAGCTATGTAATAAAACAGTGATTTAAGAAGCCTGGGACATTCATTTTATTTTCATTGTAAGATAGGTTACTTGTCTTACTGTTTGGTATTGTTTATTCTGGTGTCTGTACATGGATTTGATTATATTAATTAGATTATTGGCCAAATTCTAAACTGTTGTAAATCAGAATTGCTCTCCTGACTGCAGTGACTGATGGTGACTTACACCAGCCAATGATCTAGCCCTCAGTGTCTTACAAATACAGGATAAAGATTTTGCAAAACTTCTAAAAAGTTTGCTTGCTTGTGAAAATGTTCCAATTAATTGCAGTTTTGCAAATGGATAGAATTTCTTGCTGTAAATACTTTAACTAGTATTATAAAATGAATTGAAATTTAATTAAAGATGAAAAAAGCACAGTGGAAATTTTTAAAAGGACAAAACCAGCAAGAAACACTCCCAGATTTGAATGACATTTTAACAGTAATCTGAACCAACATCTGAAACGCGTTATTTAATTTTAAACATATACTAAAAATTATTTTCTTTCAGCTTAGAGCAAGTGTAGGCTCGATAGTTGTTCCAGAGTTTTTAGTTATTTTTCCCTGAACATTTAGATGTAAACAAACAAGGATGTTAATTAAAAATGTTACTTCAGGAATGAATTTTGTCAAAGAAGTTAAACAGGGTTGGACTCAACCAGCAGAAGGTAGGGCAGTCTCTGGAGAAACCGTTCATGCTGTAAACGTATTTACACAAACAATGATTTTCTGTCAGAGAGTTTTAAGTAAATACCTCAGTAAATAATTGAAAAATATTACTTAAAAAGACAATCAAATGTGTGTTCATCTCTTTTGATATATATATATATACATAAAAAACAAACATGACATTTTTCCAAAAAGTCTCTATGATCCTAAGAAGCTGGTCATCTTTAATTGGGGATTGTTGCATCCTGAATTCTGTAAATTCTCCCTGTTTTTCCGAGCATTCCCAATGGCACTCTTTATGGTTCCATGCTAGAACTTCTGTTTCACTAGTGTTTATGAAATGTTTCAGTACAAAAGGGAAAAGGTAAACTTGATTTCTACAAAGAAGAAACCAAAAGCCTTTCTCAGGTTCTGAATCTGGCTGCGCACACTTCAGTGCTGCCATAGAATGTGGCCTAGACATCTGAGCAGAGAAGGTGCTATGAGAGCCTGGACAGGCTACAGGCCAGGACCTCAAGGCACAACAAATGAGCGCCTTCTCTCTAGTTTAGATGTAGATAATGAGACCTGTTAGACTTCAAGCTAGAAAGCATTTATGTGTGTTAATGGTCGAAACCTACAAGAATTGATGCTTCTTGAATGCAAGAAAACTCCAGTGGAGAAGGAAAACCGCATTCTGCCAGATCACTGTATACACAAATTCAGATGAACAAATTCTTCTGCAGTGCAGTTTGATTTATGCAGTTATTTTTAAGACAATATATCCTTGTGTTTTGTTGTTGTTTTTTTTTTCCCAAGAACAGATGCATAACTTATTCTTTTGGGAACTGATCCATTTTACAGATTTCCTGGTCACTCTCATTATCTGCCCTTGTGTTTCTGGGGAAACTGATTCAAGCATGAAAGCTCAGTCTGCGCAGGAAAGAAAATCAATTTAATTTAACATAGATGACTGATGCACTAACACATGTATACTGTGTTACACGCAACTGCTGATTCTTATCGGTATCATTGAAAGGGCAACCAAAAAATCTTCTGGTGGACCAAGTTTCTAATGGGTATATTTACATAGCATCCACGCTGAACTTAGAACATCCTGTGTTCTGTATAATGTTTCAAATAGGACTTCTAAAATGGTGCATTTCTTTCCCATTGAGCTAAGATTTTATGTTTCTGGCAAGGGTTTTGGAAGATAATGTACTCTTTAGCCAAAAAAAATTCAGAAAATAACCTTACTCCTACTTTGATGTACAAATCTAACAACAGGAAGGGATACAAAACCTCTTAGATTTACACATTATATTCTTCTTTTTATAATGTCAAAGATGCTTATCTTAGTGAAAGGCTCTCCGTGGATTATATTTTTCTTCTTTCTAGGCTACTCTCAAGATGAATGAACTGTATCTTTTCAGGAAGTTTTTATTTTATTTTACTTTAAATGTGAAATCTTGTTGAGTTCTAGGGTTAAGTGCACGGTTTCAAAGCTGATATGCCTCAAACATATGGCTCTCTTATTTCTAGCTATATTTAACATTCTTTTATCTTGAAACATTTTGCTCAATTTCTCAGAAATGCCATTTGTTTGAGAAAACCTTTATGAGAATCAAGTCTCCAGCAGGACTATCTCTTTTCCATATTTATATACAGGACACAATCCTGGCAATAACTTGACTCCAGCAAGTTGGAGAAATTCCACCTGGACTATGTGTCCCACAGTCAAACTGGCTCTGCATTCTAGAAGATGGCTCACTATCAGATGGCAATTGAGAGTATGCTGAATTTCTATTCACATCAAGGGAAATCAGTTATGAAAAAGTTTTACCTCGGGGAGGTGGGCCTACATTAATTCACCCTAATCTTCACTTTGTTCTCAGAGTGTTTTACAGTGCAATTTTTTTTTTAAAGCACACATGTTCAGAATGGGAGTCCTACTGAATAGTATACTTCATTGTAGGCTATATACATTTCATTAACACTTGTTTAAAGAATTCGTTAAAACACTGCTGCTCGCAGACATCTGCCCATTAAACGTTTTCACTGGGGGATCAGGACACAGAAGACACAAAATCTAAATAAACTCAGCAAAGCATTTCATTATTTTACGGTTACTCAATGGAGAAATGCTGAAACATACTTTTGAGAACCACACTACTTCCAGCATCATTAGGGAGGAACTGATCCTGATAAAACACAGCACGTTTTGAGAGCTACAATACCAAAAACATGTACAAACTAGACTTTAGGTATGACTAATACCATTTCCATCAACAAAAGTGCTAAGAGAAGGGAAGATGGAAGGGAGAAAAGGAAAAGGAAAAGGAAAAGGAAAAGGAAAAGGAAAAGGAAAAGGAAAAGGAAAAGGAAAAGGAAAAGGAAAAGAAGGGGGAAAAAAAGGAAGAGAAGAAGAGAGGAGAGGAACTTAAGGTTTCAGGGAACAAGCAGACACAGCACAGGCTAATGAGATACATGGATGTGGCTGCATTTCCCCCGTACAGATGCCAGGTGAATGCTCTAGCCATCTTCTGACAGCTCTGCATCAAATTTCCTCACATTTTTAATTTGTAATTTCTATCATTATGTAAAATTACTGGAGAAATACTGTAAATATTGCAAACAGAAACACTGTAGAAATATTTACAGGAACAAAGATTCAAAGCTTGCTTCCACAAAGGAAGTGATAACACTAACATCTGGTATTCTAGCATAGTGACAGCCCTCTGATTAAAACCAATCAGTGTAATATGGACAAAAAAACTATTTGCAGAAAAAAAATATATTTTTTTAAGGTAACTATGAACATTGTATGAACTTTTCTGTTTTAAGAAATGATATTTGCTGATGTAAGACTTTTTTTTTTTTCCAAATGATTCTAAATATTGCTCCACAAAACAGATCTGTCATGAGAAAAGGATGGCTAAGACAAATGTATGTGTTTAAGTGTCTTGCACAGGCAAGACACTTCCTGGAATGCTCCACTGAATTTAACAGAAATACTTAACAAGAGACTTACTACTGAGCGTGAGTAATTGTGAGATATTGTTTACCATATATTTGTCATCATCTAAGTGATCTTAGAGACAATGTATTCTATTACAGGCCCCTTGCAGAAGATAAAAACTGTGTAAAGCAGAACAAAACCTTACAATGGCTAACAATAAACAAGTAACATCAACTTTGTAAAATCATTAGGTCTTTTACATTCAAACTTACAACTGAATAACAGTGTTGTTTAGTTTTTTTCTTTTTAAGTTACAAATAAAAGCCTAATGAAGGCTACAGTGGCATTAGAATAATGGTAATAGACTATTGTGGTGACAGTTCAGAGGGATATAATTTATCTGTGAGATGCAAGTCTGTGCTGCTAATGCTTGTGTTAAATAGTAAACCCATACTTTGGAAATCTCTGTTATACAAAGAATTTGGGAATTTACATGAAGGACAGTTGACTAGTCTTAGACATGCATATTTATTAATTACACTTCTTATGTAATGTATATGCTATCAGAATTATTTAGAGGAACGATGATATTGAGAAAGGAGTATTGATTAAAAGAAAACAAAAATAGAAAATTAAGCTTTGAAATCAGACCAAAATCTGAAATAAAAGAATGAATAGTACTACTGACTTGGAGTATTCCTTTATAAGACAGGAACACATACAGTAGCACAAGCTCTTTTAATTGCATACGGGGACTTTGCCTGGTTTATGCCTAGGCACATGACAGGCCACTACCAAGTCCCCGGTGGGGAGTAAAGGACAAAAAGGGGCTTTGCTTGGCTTGTTGCCACCTTTCTCAACATCAAGAAACAAATGACTAGTGGCAAAGCAACAGTCTCCTACCCCAAGGACTTGTGCTGCAGGGAGGCCATGGCTGGCCGCAGCCCCAGGTCTGGCTGCCCAGAGCTGCCTGCAGCCCTTCCTGGGCCCTGTGAAACACGGCTCACTCTGCTGCTATGAGTTGGCTTCCATGTAAAAGCTACCAAATAGCAAAGAGGCCCTCCTGTAAGACTCTGGGTCATGAAATATTCTCCTGATCATGGATTAATTTTGTTTCCTGTGTCAGAATGGTACAAGATGTCAATTCCTCTGACAAGAGCAGTACAGGCAGCCTATTGCATCATGAATAGGCAGAGTAACCAATGTTAGCTGAATAAATACAGGACCGAAAACACCACCGGAGCCCAAGTGAGGGTTGTTTTAAAGAATCTGGATGATTTCTACTTCCTTAAGAGCCTATAAGGCTTAGAGCTCCTAGGAGAAACGAGTTGCATAGATCTCATAAACACTCAACCAGCATATTCTGAACACTTGACCAGCAATACTCCCCCAGATGTCAGCAAAGACTCATCAGAAAAACAGGAGATCTTGTCAGACTGGGGACGAGGAGAAACAATCTTATCTAACCAGAAGCTCCATTTTAACAACAAATGGAGGAACAAACTATAAAGAGATGTTTTCCAGAACACATTTTCCAATAATTTTTTATGTATTTTTAAAGTCAATAGAAATTAACAATTCAGTGTCACTTGCCTTCATGATATGGACTCCTCCTACCCCCTGAATTCCTAAATTGATCACACTATTGTTCAAAATGACACTTTATCAGCTTCCTCATGAATCACACTAATGTTCTCTGAGGCATTATTCACCATTCAGTATACTTGCACTGGAGCCTGCTCTATTTCCCACTGCAAATCTAAATCTTTTCCTGGCTGAAACAGAGAATCTTATCTCTGCCTTGGTACTATATAAGAATATCCTTCCATTAGTATTTTTTGTTTTTATAAATGTTTCAAGTGATTTCAACACAGCTGTATTTGTGTTTCTTACTGCACTGATCAACTGGTTTTAGATCTTTTAACATTCATAGGAGATTTTTTAACAGGTTCAATTTCAGTGTATTTTGTATAGCAATCTAGCATTTTTTTCTGCATTTTTATCATCACCGTTTTCAAAGAGAAAACAGCTGAATTGAGCTACCTATAATTTCTACTGCAGTTGCATATAAAAATATTTACAAATAGTTGATTCACTCTTTTTTTTTTTTTCCAAAGAAGAGTGCCCTGCAAATCTAATGCATGCTTGTGTAAGAGAAATGTTAACTAGTTAGCATGACAAACACTACTTGATATTTGTGATCCTAATTAGATCATCACTATCTTGGCTCCAGGCAGGAAAAACCATTACATGAAATATTTCCATAGCTATAAGAGAAAGGTAATAGAAAAGTTGTGGGTTGGATTTGCCTGCTGTAACTAATAACATGTACAGCAAAATAAGTTAACATTAACTCCGTTAAGTGGCCCTGATCCCAGCTCCCTATTTTACGCCTTTGTTTCAAAGTGTCAAGAACAATTTCAAAATCATTAATAAAATAAAAGTAATATGTAAGAATGAAAACAGACATCCCAGGAGCTAAGTCTTTTAAATGGAAAGAAGGCTGAGGAATCAAAGAAAAGGGCCCATACTTGCACAAACACTGTTACCTATGTGTGGTTAAACTGATTTTCAAAAAGGAATAGCCCACAACTTCGGGGTAAGTGTTCTTTGAAAATGAAATCAGTTCCAGGTTCTATGCATAAATATTAATGTAACATATCCTACATACATGCATTTTATTGTTTTTGTAATAACATGTCCTGACTCCAAAAACAACAGTATTCCCAAGAGACTTTAAGTATGTATCATTTCATAAGGCTGTTTTTGGAGAACCTCTTTAAAGTTTTCTTTTGTCAGTGTCTCTGATTTTTTCTTTAAATGATGCGCAACCCCTGAGGCAACCTTAATAAAGTCAATGAAATTATACAGGTGGAAAGGACAAAAATATGTGGTCTCTGGATTTCAAATAGGGGCGATATTGGTCACACCATTAAGCCTGACACAAGAACCTTTTAATTTAAATGTAATCTCCAAAAGACCAAATTACCAGCAACATGTTCTCATTAATTCCTGTAAGGGATGCTCAAGCTTTGACCCCTTATTGTTCTTCTTATCGAGAAGTGGTTGAGTCATAGTATTAATAAGCCATCACTCATTTAAGTGGTCATTCACTGCTGGGTGGGGAAAAGATAGGCTCATCCTTTTGAAGTGGGACTGGGCAAGCAAGGCTGCTGTAATAGGCTGTGATTATTTTCACTATGAATGCTCCCCTGGCTTTCAAAAATTAAAAGGAGCACTCATTTTCCTGCTCGAGTATTTCTCACACTGGCAAAAAAATGAACACTTTGAAATGTAAATGATTTAATCTTTGCAAACCCCTGCTTCAGAGGGAGGTACAGCTTCATTTACAAAATGAAGACATTTTAGGAAATGATTATCATTGTAAAATTGAGGCCAGCAGGGAGTCTGAGTTCAAACTCTTAGAATATCAGCAGTGTAACAAGTTTGATCTTCCTTACTGCATTGCTTGCATTTGCTTCTCTGGGTTCCAGCAGAGAGCCATTGTCAGTAAGAACTTGTTCCCACTCGTTTCCCTTGGTTAAATAAAACAGTTATGCTTGTGATTTAGAGTTAGTCAGTCCAAGAAAATTCAGGGCAAGTTTAAAAATAAGAAAGGAAGTTCAAACTTACTTTGATTAATGTACACTCTGTGTGCATATTCAACTTAGAACATTAAAAGATTGCCAGCACGGACGGCTTTTTTTGTTTTTTGAATGAATGAATAGTTCAGGCAATTGCATTGGGCAGTGCAACTATACTGTCCTAGCGATGCCTAGGAAGGAGACCACCCATAATGATGAGAGAATATTTCATTTAAAATTTGAACATTAAGTCCTTAATCTCTCTTCTGCAACTTCCAGACAGAATGACAATTATTGCTGATAGCAGTATAGGGTATTACGGTCTTAGACAGGCTCATAATGAACAGGTACAGGTGGTAAATTTGTGTCACAAAGAGAGCTGCCATATGACCATAGCCACTGCCATGAACCAGAGTCTGACCAATACGGTCAGCTCCCCTGCACTGGTAGGCATTTTTGCTGAAAATAATAGAAATCTATCAGAAACCTGGATTAGGCTGCATGAAACATGTCTGAGAAGCGAGGAGTTGGCAATATGTTACTCGGAATCTAGAAATACAAGTTAATTATCTTTTACTCAGCATTATATACCAATTTCAGTGGAGTTACTCGTCTTGCTGCCATACCTGAAGAACCATCTGTGCTGCCCACTCAGATACACTGGAAAGTATGGCTTAAAATTAAACAGCCAGTACACCAGTTTTCTTATAGACAGCCTTGCTACACTCTTGCCATTGTGCTAAAAAATCCTTCAGTAGCATGGATGAAACTCTACAGTTGCCCCATGCAAGAATTACATCCATGCCCCTACAGCAAGAGAAATATTTAATTAGCTGTGTTATGTTTGAAGTTTGCATAGAGTATGAATTAGATCTGAAAGTTGGGTAGTCAAACTTGCTTGTCCAATTCAAACTTTTGGATGTTCATCTTTAATCATACACAGCAGAGTATTGGCAGTGGCTTTGCAAGTTCCACAAAAAGAGAAGGAAAATATAAAAAATGCACAAAATGTGTTAAAATATTTCAAAAGGATAAAAGAGAAAGCATAAACAACATCCAACATATAGTTGGGCTCATTGCTTACAGTTTTTTTCTGCGTATAAGCAGGTGTTTTGTTTGTGTGCACCGAAGTGTGAGGCAGCTGCTCCCTGCGAGCTCTGAAGGGCTCCATTATGAGCACTGCTCAGCTCCCTCTGCACCGCCAGCACATGTGGCAGGACGAGAAAGTTCTGAACCCCATCATTGGGCAGGACTTCTTTTGTGGTGGAACTGTACGTACCTGACCAGCCCTGCACATGCAAAATGTGGGAGCGGGACCAGAAAGAAATGGGAGGAAAAGTCACACAGAGTAAACTGGGGTTTTAATGCAGTGAAGCGTATCTCACTGACTGCATTAAAAAGTTCCTACCTGGAGACTTCATGCAAGTTCTCAATGACACTGACCTGGAAGACAATTGTACAGTAGAAGACTTTTACTGTTGATGTCTCCTTAAGCTATTTAAGGTATTTAAGAAATTTAAAATCTGATGCTAACAGCAGAAGGCAGTCTGTGAGAAGATCTAGAGCTGGATGAACATAAAGTAGGAAAGTAGGAATACATATATTTTGTTGAACTGCTACCATAATGGATAACAAAGCTATTCCAGACTGAGAATTCTCTGGGGCAAAGACTGCTCGTTCACTCCTACAAAACACTGTTGCACGGTAAATGAGATGTCCCTGAGCCTTTCCCTGCCTCACACCCGGCAGCACAGGCCAGAGCACAGGACAAGAAGGACTCAATGTGGTGAAGCTCTATTGAGCCAGAGGAGAAATCCATGAAATTCACAAAGACTGAGATCTGAAGTTTAAAGTGAACTGTGGCTTTAACTTTCATAGACTTTATATTCTTATGATTTTATTAACTCTGTCTAAGCAATGCTTAATATTGTAGTGCATGATTTTTATTTTCAGCAAGTCTGACGCATCTCAGTTAAGTTTCTTAGAGTGAAGCTTGGATCAGAAGTACAAGTAGGAGCACTGCACAAGCTATTAAACACTGTTCAACAGGTAATAAAAGTTATGTTTGGAATATGCTTCCTTAGCTCCACATTTTGGGCAGCTAATGCAGTATTTTGCACGACAGTTTTGGGCAAGTTGAAATCAGTTCTGTATGACAATCAAAAGTCACGAAGGGAGCTTAGCTACTCGCCTAGACCTCTTCAGGAATGATGTGCTTTGAACTACTTAACAAATGCTGTGCTTTGTCATTAACTCATTATCTTCGAAGTTCCCACAAACCGCTTCCAAGTAATTTTCTTAATATTCTCTTCAGCGACAGATATTTTACACATTAAATCTATTTTTCATGTTAGCCTAATGAACAAGAAGGCTGATGTAATCCACTGGGGGAACATATATTCTAGTTTTCATTCATGCTTTAGAGTATTGTCACAGTTCAGCACAAAGGAATAATCTGATTGTTTCTCATAAAGCAAGAACAAATCATGATTGAAGGATTTCTTCTATTTAAAGCTATGCTTTGCAAAGCCTATTGAACTTGTTAGAAGAGTCATCTCTGATGCGTACACTATCTACACAAAGCTGCTGCACAGTTGCCATTCAAGAGCTAATTTAGTACCAAATGGTCAATACTGCTGAGTTGCAGATTACAAATATCACGAGATATTAATTTATTTATATTTAAATCAGCCTAAAAGATTAAGCGAACTTTCAGTGGCTCCATTTACAATTAAAATGCATGCAAGTCTGGATTCCTGTTTTAGGATTCAGTACAGCTGGGATTTGAAAGAGGCACTGCCAGAACGATGTGAGGCATTTGCTTCTGACAAAATGACGCAAAATTTGTACAAGCGGATGAGAGAACGGTAGGGTTTATTGCCTTGCAGGTTAGCTGGAAAATACCGTATGCGTTCTGATGATGAGAAAAATTGAAGGAGAGGCCAAAAGTGGGTGCTGGGAGCCACAGGCTATGGAGGGCCGGTGGCGGAGGATGGCTGCGTGGAGACTGCGCTCCCTCTGCAATCTCCCGGCGGTCGGGCTGGAAAACGGGCAGGGGCGGTTCTCATGGGTTTGACCTCTGGGCAGAGATAACTCTTTCATACCCCCTGTTCCACTTTTCCACTTTGTATCCAAGTCCTCTGCTATAAAATGTAAAACCAGCACATAGAACATACTGCTTTGGAGGTCTGCCACTTGCATTCAGGCAACCATTTGTACTTTTGCAGGCGTAATCAATCTCCTGTTGCTATCAGCAGGGGAGTGGAGCTTTGCTGCTTTATGGCTTAAAAGTAGTTTTGTGCAAATTTTGCTTCCCTCCCCCCTCCCTTTAGCTCCACTACTCACAGGATTTCCAGGGACATGGGCTAGGGCTGAGAAAAGAAGCTTGTTTGATTTAAGCACAGAGGGGTTTTTTGTGTGTGTGTTTATATTTTCTCTGCATCTATTAAGGGGTGAGGGGGAGAGACTTCATTTATATGTTAATATTAGCTGGCACCCTGACTAAACTGACAGAACTATTTCATGGGAAGCTGACAAATTTTGTCAGCTAGGCTATCTTTCCACATCTCAATAGTGGCAATAATCTTGATTAGCAAAACAATTGGGGGCCAAAGAAGTCCTGCTGCTCCAAAGACCCTCTTCTCAGGTTACAGTTTGCTAATGTGATGAATCCAGAGAGTCCTTCAAGCTTGAAAAAATTCCCCAAAGCAGCTGAATTTAGGCAAATGAAGGGAACCATTTTGGAGGCTGGATAAAAGGGGTTAATTTGATCGACCATGTCTCCATAGTCTTATAACAATCATTTACTTAACAAGCATATAGAGAGTCATTCCATGGAAACTGGTGGAGTTAATAGAGGAAGTTTGCATAGAGTATCTGTTTATCCCAGATGTGTGGGAATTTTAGCCAAAAAACAACAAGGCATAATTGCTGCCTGTGGTATTGATTCTTACATAGAAACAACAGCAAAGCTAAAGGGCTCTAAGCATGTTATGAGGGCCTTGTCTATGAAGCAGTATGAGCTCCCATTTTCATCAGCCTGTTGCATCCCTAATTAAATTATTAGAAATTAACTGTTTCGAAGAAATGAAATAACTTAAAAAGCTTTTTGTAGCCATAATTTCAGTGTAACTTATGTCACCAATTGCAGTTTGTAAAGAAAAGTTATTTTTTAGTATTTTTGATCTTCACACAGTTTATTGCTATATTACATGAAAAACCACACACTGAACTATCTTTATGCAGCTCAAGCCTGGTGTATTTTTCTAGTGGAATTATTCTGCATTAGCATTGAACGAACAGAAGAAAATGTTTGCTAGGGTTGTAAGTGGCTGGGAAGTTACTCGGTGCAGGTCAGCGTTGGGTACAAAATGACAATATAATGCAGCCATCTGGGTGTAGTGCCCTATCCCAATTCTGTTTGCGCATGTAATTAGTCTAGCATCTAAAACAGTTATTTGTGAGACAAATTCTGTTTAACTGTTTGATTATTAATGCAATTTGCAGACTTGCACTGAACAGATCTTGACAATAAAAAGTTGTAATCAAAACATTCTTTCTCCTCACACAGTTCCCCCTACTTTCCTGGTAATGTTCTTATTATATTGCAGAAATGCCAATTACCACCTATATCACACTAAGGAATTTGACCCAGTGCACACACTGGTGCCTCTTAATGTAAGTTTACGTTTTGCCAGGAACCAAATACAGGGTCTTAGCAAAAGCTTTCAGTACTAACCCTTCTTTCTACATTGTGTCTGTCACTTACATTTCCTGTTGTGTTTGTACCTCTGAGGCGTGCTATACTTATCATTTAATAAGGTGTCAGTTTTCATCATGAGGATTTTGATTCATTCATTATACTACCTTTACACTTTATTTTCCTCATAATTTAAAATCCATGATGCAAGTTTCTAACTTAATTAGAATGAACAAAGAAATTATTTCTTCAACCTGACTCAGATTTGCAATCGGATGAACATGGGCACATGATTTTTAAATTTACTACTTGCACATTTAAGTATAAATTCATGAGTAAAAAGATTTATCCAAAGAGATTTGGTCAATATTTGGCATACTCTTTCACTGCAGTAGCACTTGGGAAAAGCAGCATAAAAATCTCCACTTATAAAGAATCTCCGTTTCCACTAGTATAATGTTCCTTCATATTTAATTTGTGAGATGGGTATCTGAACCATAGAATAAGAAGTTCCTGTTCCCTTGAAATCAATGGAGTGCCTTTAGAGATGAAATAATTCAGGTTAGTCAGAAAAGCTCTCTTTGATGGCAGTTGAAATTTTGCCTGAGTAAAAAAGTTTCCCAATAATGTGCCACACTTGCAATCAAATGAAGTGGAATTAGAAGAGTTTTCTCCCCCCTCACCTTCCCAATTTTTGAAACACAGCCTGTTTTTCAGCATTCCATGCTTCCAGATGTTCATAACTGGATTCATTCTTTAAAAAAAGGTGAGCTGCTCTGTTTTATGCCATCTGTTACACAGTATGGTAGTGGGAAAGAAAAGGATAATACATTATACGGCTAACATCAAACTGTTACATGATCACTAAGAAGAATATATTTTTGATCATATAGATGTCCACACAAATATCCCTCCTGTTGCTCTCTCATTCAATACTGCTTTGAGCAAAGGCCCAGGGGAGGCACAGGGGCTCTGCAGCCTGTGAGGCAGGAGGCTGAGAAGGAACTGGTTCTCATGCTCAGTCATCTCTGATGAGCAAGGACTTTTTTTACTTTCATTTGCTCTCCCTTTCAAAACAGAAGACAAGATTCCTTCTGGAATGACACTTGATTTTTTTTTTTAGATCTGTATGGCACCAACTTTCAAACAACAGCTAGGCTTTAAATCTTTCAAGAAACTCAAGTGGGCCAAAACTCTAACTCTAGTTATGTACAACTTTGGCTCTGGCACTGACTCTGATTAAGGCTGAAAAGGGCTTTTCCCTCTGCTCCACTGCAGGGTAATGCACTCCAGCCCACATGGTCACACCAAGATGCACTCTCAGAGTGATCCTGAAGGAAGCAAAGACAGAGATAGGCTGGAGGGGCACAGTGCCTTGGGGGTCATTTCCTTACCAGTTCCCTGCGACATAGGATATTTCCTTGACAATTTTTGGCAAGAATTGTGCTATGAGTTCAGACAGTTACTGCCCATAGATCATTTCCAACCGTAATTGTTAATTGATAGTACATAATCTCTGCTTGATGCATTACAATTGAGAGAAACAGACAAAATGCCATTTAAGGTTTTGTTTATGCAAGACATTCAAGACTTCTATCTGTAAAAATACAGAGCTAGCACAGCTACCAATACGGCTCATGCTAATTTTATCCTTTTCTGGTATGTTTCTAATGAGATTGTAAATGAAGAAGAAATTCTGACGGGGAAAACATTGACATAAATGCTTTCCACAATTTTAAAGAAGAGATAATAGCTTTGGTCTGCTTCCAAATACCATCAGCAGGATGAACACAGAGGACAACACTTAGTTACAGATTAATAATCCAAAGTACAAACAGTTCTCAACAAATTAGAAAAACATAAACCCACAATATTAAGCAAACCAAAGGCCAAAGATCACTCTAAATTCTCAGAGCTATGTTATTTCTTAAGAAGCGACCCAAACCATGCATACGTCATTAAACTCCATGATGGCAATACCAAGGCGAATTAGCCGGAATCATATGTGCCACAAAGAGTTATGAGATGTAAAAGCCAAGTCAAATATGTGCATTTTAAATGAACAGCAGTGAAATTAGAACCAAAAAAATGGAGGAAATTTCAGAAATCTTGGCTAAACTTGGATAGTCTTTGAATTGGAGAGGATAGTGCCAAATTACATACAAAAGAATCAACAAAGTTTCTCAGGAAAGTAAACCAGCGATAAAAGTCTGTAATTCTCATGCTACCATAATGTGGTTAACTTCACCAGAATTAACTTGGATTCTATAATCCTTTGCTTGTAAGACTTTACCTGAGATAAGTAACTTAACTTATATAGAAATAAAGAAAACAATAACAAAAAAAGAATTTCTTCCAAGAGGAGAACAGGAACAACTTTTCATTGGAGGGACAGATTTTGAGCTACCATACACACTGCAAATCTGCTGACACAGTCTGAATTTGCCTGTGTTTTCCAATTGCTCATCCAGCAGCTCATATACCATTACTGCTGAAGAATGAGTCTGAACAAATTAATGCAGCACAGGCTAGAACACTATGCAAACCTCATTCCCACTCTTCAGTGAAGAATTAAAGATAAATATGTGCTTCTGTATACACAGGTGAGTTTTGCATTAATTCTTGGGCATGAATTCTGTTGTATCACTATTCTAGGGTATAACTCATCTTCTGTCATCCATTTCTAACACCAGAACAGTCACTCATCTAACAGCATTGTAAAAAACTGTTTTGCAAAGAAAATTGTTAGACACTGCATAAGGAAAGCCCAGGTTAAGTTAACTATTATCTATCCACACCAGACAATCTTCAGACTGTGCATGACCTCTAAAAATTAGACCATACGGTAACATAGATCTCAGGTCACTGGAACACAGAAGCCTTCCTATTTTATAAAAAAAATATGTTTTTTAAAGTAATGCTTCCTGCAAATTTGCCCACTCCAAGAGGGACCTTTCCAAAATAATTACTACTTCATGATCAGAAAAAATAAATAAAAATCCTTTGACAATTGATATACATGTATCGTAGAATCATATCATTTTGTTCTCTGGAATTATACATGGCAACTTTCATTACTATTGTGATTCACCTCATACCCTTCCTCAGATCCGTTACCCTAATATTTTTTATTTAAATGAAGTGTCACAAAAATGGCTGCACATCCCAGTGAAATCTCTGAACTTGTACAATTTTGCTTCTTTAACAAGAACAACTCGGTCATATTTCTAGCTGTTTCTCCTTATGAATACATATACTTTTGCTTTATAAATAAATGGAAATCTTGAAAAGAAAAATTCACATGCTTACATATTGAGTTCAGCTGCATGAATCTATACTGACAAATAAAACATCACCGAGAATGAAAGAGAATTTGTCATACACTGAATTTACACAATTTCTACCTGAAGATTTCCCGAACAGTCTGAGGTCGTGTAACACTTGTGCTGTAAGTGAAACTGCGAGTCCTGCTAGCTCCAGTTCTCCACCCTAGTGCTGAGTTTGCATTGAGCTAGATTTTTAATACTAACTAATGCTAGTTTTCTTGTAGTTTCTAAATAAACTATTTCCTCAAATTCTAAGTGAGTTTTGTTTGGTTTCCAAGGTGAATTATTCATTAATCATAAACAAAACATTATTAAATCAAGGACAAATCAGCACATCTTGTAAAAATGAAAGCTTGCATGAACCTTGTATTTCATATTAACTTGATTATATTTTTATGTGAATTCAGAGAAGCCGGCTATCCCAGCTTATTTAGTAGTGCTTGAAGAGACTGGTTAATCACTATTCTGAGTTTTATTTTCCCTTCAGGTTAATATTTCCTCAGAACAAAATTGTATCATGTGAGTATTCTTCATGCAGTTCCATAGCTTTATACAAGTTAATGGTTAAACTACTTCACAAATAGCATTAAAATTGAAAGGAGTCCAGAGAAACTCTGTTGATTAAGTTGGGTCTGAATTATTCAGACCAGTTTATCATAGGAATAATGAAGAAAACTCATACGGAGATGCACATGGTAGAGCAAAGGAGGTCAAAGTTAATGTGTTTGTGGTCCGTAAACGGCAGGATGATCTGCTGGCTTGCCTAGCTCTTGTTTGCAATTCAGAGTAGGTTCTGTAAAGGAATCCTCCTTTCTTTTCTGTTTACTTTCTTTTAATAAATTGACCAATCCATTGAAATAATAACATCTATGCTGCAGTTGTCCCTGAGAGGGGAGGCAGGGTCATACTTTTTCACAGTTATCATTATTTTCATTAATAATAGTTTTAGGGGGAAGTGTGAAGTAATAATTTGTATTCCCAAGGCAGACATCTGTGCCTATCTTCTTCATACATATTTTATAATCACTTCAATAAGCCTGGTGTTGCTGCATATGGAGGATTTTCCTCCCACCAGAGCAAATGTATGGTCTAGCAGAGGCTACTGCTGCAGAATTCTGAGAGACGCCCAGAAAAGTATACAAGCATCATCAAAACGCCTGTGACTCCGTGTGGACATTCCCTTTCAGGAATCATTGGCAAACATGGTTACTAATGAAATAGTTCACTGATTTTTTTTTTTCCTCCAAAAAGTATGTATGTCATATGAATAATACAATAGTAAGCCTTCACCTACTATCAATAGGACATGCAGGCAAGAAAAACTGGTTTGCTAACAATTCTGACAGAAACACTGAATCTGTAAGACCCACAGAGGCTGCATGAGATGCTGCTGATGAGAAGATTTAACTCAGGCTAAAAGAAGCATTTGGTCTTAGGAAGCACATGATATAGCTAAAGTCCTGCATCAGGAAACTATATTCCATGTTTAAAGTGAAACGGAAAAAGATGTGAGAAATAGTGGAAAAAAAATGAAGAAGATAGCTCCTAAAAACTAGCATAACTGGCTTTACAGTGTGTTTCAGCACGCCAAGTTTCATACAGATGGTTACACTGCAGGGCTACACCCAGTACTTATAATGTCTTAATTGCTAAGGTAGCTCCTAGATTAAAAAAGCCAGTTATATTATTCAGTCTTGTAAGCTACAACGTATGCTTAGGGTAAATATCAATGCTAACCGTACAGGAAACAGCACCATGGAAAATCCAAACCATGAAAGAGATCCATAGCCACATTTTGGTCCCAGATAAGCACAAAACAGGTAGGACAACCGTAGAAGAAACTTTTCAAGGATCTTGAAGTATCCCTCTAAAGAAACAAAACCAAAAAGACCTGGGAAGGTAGTGTTGCTTTGTGTTATGAGATTCACGTTCATGTTTTCCACAATTTATCTGAAGAACTGATGTGAGTCCTGGAGGGCTGCTATAGTATCTTTTCCCACATCTTATCCCCTGAACCTCCATCCGTTAATAATTAGCTACGTAATGCACATGTCATGTGATATAGTCATCAAAAAGTGATGTACCTGCACATAACATACAAAACAATATGAGAAGATACTTTTAAAAAGAAGAGAGAACCTTAAACATTAATAAGTAGCAAATCTGTGAAATCAAAGCATTTTCCTCCTTTTTTTATAATAGCCTTTCATTCTTTTTATGATTTGTCTTTGAAAGCTCTTAAGCTCTTTCTGTGGATGACAGTTGATATTGTTCTTCCATCCTGCTGCAGACAGCATAAGGGAGGGAGGGAAAAAAAAACCCTATTGTACAGCTTTTCGTCTCTGAAAC
Source organism: Pavo muticus (assembly GCA_016647715.1). Classification (NCBI taxonomy): domain Eukaryota; kingdom Metazoa; phylum Chordata; class Aves; order Galliformes; family Phasianidae; genus Pavo; species Pavo muticus. Next base: position 2,970,137 of record JACDJE010000015.1, on the reverse strand, counting down.
ATGATTTTTATAATTAATATATACAACCGAGAAGAGAAAGGTACGTTATAATGAAGTGCAATTAAGAGGTGTTTGTTCCTGTCCCACACATAAGATGACTATAATTTCCTTGGCTGTTTAGAAGTCAACCATTATCATTACATTTCACACATCTTTTCTATTTTTTTTTTTCCCACTTCTGATTTTGTTTATTTTCAATTAAAACTCCAAATAAACATGCACACAGAAAATCTGATATTCAGGTAACATCATCTTTTAATTATACCATGCAGTGATCATTAAACCTAGTGCTTATGCAAACCTATTTAGATATAATTTCATAGGCATGAATGAATCTGTCCGTTTTTGCACTAGATTTAAATTCATGTAAGGGAGAACACAGTGTGCGTCTACCCTGACTATGATGTCTGTAACTACTTATGTATTTCAGAAGCAATTTAAATGCCTAATTTTGGAACTGCTGTTTCTTTTAAAATTACCTAAATTCATATTACAGCATAATTTTTCTATTTTAAAATTTGCATGAATATTATTTGTTATTATAGTGAAAATCACCTCTAATATCGTATTTGCCAAAGTAATCCCTGCCTTTATAACAATACAAAGTGAAGATATAAAAGGGATGAGCCATGGAGAAGTAGACAGATTCTGACTGTGATGCTGATGCTGTTGTTAGCCTTAGATGAATTGCCACCGCGATGGTTGCTTAACACAGATATTCAGGTTGCAGTTCAAAGTGGGCTAGCTAAAGTCTCTGTAGATCAAATGCGGGTGCCCAAAGTCTCCGGATCCAGAAAACAAACCATTGATGAATGAGGAATTTCAGGATTAGATCTGAATCTGCATTTCGAGCTGAATGGTCATTAACACAGTGAGAGATTTAACCAAATATTATCATTCCAGTTCAAATTTGGAAAACCTTCCTAAACTAAACCCATCAGGTTCTACAAAGAGCCAGTTGCTGGCAAAGAGATGCAGACAGACAAACTGAAAATTATGCCCTAATTAAAGCCCATTGAAATGTATGGAAAGATTACCATTGAGCACAATGTGCTTCTGCAAGGAGACAATTCAGCTGAGTAGGAAGTAGACATTACCTTATCTCCAAATAAGTTGAACAGTTTCTTTTTCAGGTATTTCTGTTACTGAATTTACCACAAAATGACCTTATTTGCTTTTTTCATTTCTGCTTATTGTTTTTATTTCTGAGAAAATATATTTCATGAAACATAAATTTCATTCTCCATGTGTACTTGTGCCAATTAAGCTAAATAACTCAACTGTTCATTCGAAGAAAACTAAAGATTTTTAACTGGAGTAAATATTTTCTTTCTATTGTTTTTGAATGTTTTTCTTTCTGCAGAACACTTCCTGAGAAAAACAGTTCCTTTTCAGTTATAACAATTTCAAGCTACGCAAAACATCACTGCAGCTGTAACTGCTGTTTCTGTTTTAGAACTATATGGATGTAGCTGTAAAAAGATCTAAAAAGATAAATTTAATTAAATTTTCCATATTAGAAAAATACATATTGTCTTTTCACTCTTTTAAAGTTCCGACTTATCTTCCTGCTTGTGTTCCCTCCCTCTCTTTATATACTTTTCCAACAAGTAATTTGCTTTACTTGATTGAAAAGTTGATATAAATTGTAAGACCAGATTCTATACCTTAAATTCATTAGAAAACATTATCCAGATGATCATTCCTCTATTCTCTATATTAAGTGCTATAACTTCTATTTAGAATTTTTTCTGACTTTTAATACTGCTTTGTTCAGCTATTAATTTAACTGGATGGAAAAGACTTTCTAGTAGGCTGAAATATTCAGAGATTGTGCAATAGAATCAGGTTAATGTTATCTGCTGTTGATATACTGTTATGCATTGTTTCACCTTTATCTTCTGTTTTATATTAGAATAAGTCATAAAAACTCATACTGTAAAAAGACAGCAATTCAACCAGCTCTTTTCCAGCAGTTAAAAAATCTCCAATTCACCAAAGCATGGATCTTGTCCCAGCTGCTCTTTGGTAAGAGGGATTAGAGTGACCATACGGATTTCTCACTTGTGTGATGAAAGACAGATTTGGTGGTATTTGTCCTTTTTTCATTGATTAGAAGAAAGAAGCCAGCCAGAGCCACATCTTTCAACAGCTATGGAAGATTAAAATCTATAATTTAAAAATGAGCACACAGCATTGGTTGAAAAAAAAAATCTAGTCTTAGTGATTTTATTCTTCAGGCTGCACAGAAGTAGTAAAAAGAAAAAAACTTCCTATCTTAGTCTCTTTTCTAGACTTCCCAAAAGTCTTATTAACCCTTATTTTCTTCATCTGTATCTCCCATTTTATCCTACTGTCTATAAAGGATCTAGAAGTCTTTGAAGGGAAAAACTTAAACTGCATGGGATAAACAGCAGCTGCCTGGTGAATCTTCATGCAACCAGTAAACAAAACTTCAATTACTAGTTTTACTGAGTTCAAAAGGATTATTTCTGTGAATAAATGTTCCAGTGTTCTAGCATGGACAAAACCCTAATCTATATGGAGCAGTGAAAGGGACTTTGCTTCTCCCTCCTTCTCCCTTTTTGGAAAATGTCTTTGAGCATTTACAAGCTGATTACTGGATTATTTTCCTATTTCTCACCTAGTCAGACTGACTTTTATACTGACACGGAGCAGATCTCTATCATGCTATTAATCAGTCTTATAACGTCTCACCATTTCTCCTATAATGTCAGAAATCACTCACTGAAAACTCAGCGTCCCGTAACTGAGTTGTTTAAATCATGTACCTCCAACAAAAATGCTTGAAGCGTTCTACCATTATAAATTGGATTGTTCTGAACAAGAGATTTCACAACGTATTTTCACTCCTTCTCCCCCCAGAGTATTCTTTAAATTCAGGCACAGCACACAGTTCAAGTTGACTTTTGCTCAGAAAGGCTCTAAATACTCCCTGTAGCACAGCAGGAGGCTCCCTTAAAGCAGTTGAGATTGGTGGGTGGATAGAGAAGGCATGAGACCACAATTATACCCCGCTTCAATGACATGTCTGGAGCCGTAGTGACTCCAGACAAAGACACTGAAGTGTATGGAAGCTGATACGTCTTCAAGACAGACCTAAAAATATCTGTTGGAGCTGCAGGTTGGAAGCTATTACCAAGAGCACTCCACAGTTTTCCTGCTGGGAGCCAAAGATGCCACTGACTCGTTTACGACAGGCTGTCTGGTGTGCTGGTTATTACAGAGAGCGAGACAAAAAGCTTCGCTTCTCTATGTAGTGTAAGCCTCTAGGCCTCTGTTTATACACTGGTAACTACAAAAGAGTTTCATTTAAGTTTTGCTCAGACCAAGCTCCCTCACGCTCTGATTGCTGTATTCTGTCCCCTCCATATTGTGATAGTGTTTCTAAGGCACAGGGAGGAAAATCTGTGAACGTTCAGAATAGATCTGAAGCTGTGGAAGAAGGCATGGAAACAGGCAGTACATGCAGCAGGACCTGACCCATTCAACATATCCATCATGCACACCCTAAAGAGCTACATCACGTGCTACTCACCATGAAAAGAATTTGTGTACACCTTGAGAGTCATTCGGATTGAAATACTGTTCAGATCAGTTCTATAAATCAAGACAAATAGAAGCCTGTAACTTAAGTTGTAACTTAAGTACTTTTACCCTCTGATTATTTCCACTGTAAGCTTTTCATTAGCAGCATATCACCCATCATTTTTTGCCATCCCATTTGCCCTGAAAAAGAGGCATCTGTATTTTCAAAAGCTTTATCAATTAGATTCTTTTAACGTTTTCTCCCAAAATTTACAGCAAAGGACCTGTTTGAAATATTTCACTTTTTTTGTTCAGTGCTCTGTAAGCACACAAATACCACATCCACCCAAGCAAATGATAAAGTTTTCCATTTCAGTGAAAGTAACATCTGAATATATTTTGAGCGATAAAGTTCTCACAACAGTTTCAGCACTACACACTACTAAGAACATTTCTGTAAATGGTTTTGTCTGTAGGTATACTCTCCAATGTTACTTTTCAGAAGAAATACCACTTTCTTTGCATGTTAGCTGAGGTACTGGGAATACGGAAGTATGCGATAATTGGCCTTACTGAAAGATATTCTGATCAACCTCAGTGAGGCTAGTATTTCTTGATGACAAAGAAAACACTACTGAAAACTTACAAACCTCCAGAATTTGACCTTAAAGATGGGAGCAGAGTAACTGCTGAACTGGATTTCCACAGTGAAATCCCATTTTCTAAAGGCTCTTTGGGATGGAGATAAAACTTAATTCTTTGCAAATCCTTTTATTAGCAGCAAGACAAACATTAAGAAATACTCAGAATAAGACAGATACAGACACCAGAAAAATACAACTATAGATGTTGATGTCAGCTTTGACAGCTACACTGCTGACTGGCATGTGCATGTTGACAGCTGAAGATGAGGGGCTAAAGTAGGAGGAGAAAAATATTCCAATTCAATTTAATTGATGCAAATGACTAAGACATAAGTAAAGTATAACATGAGCTAGGAAACAGGAACACCAGATGCATGCAAAGTACTTTGTGAATTCTTATAATAAACATATACTAGTAAGTGATCAAAGTTACTCTCTCTATCTGGAAATGTTTTTAATTAAAAATTAAAAAAAAATGTAGCGAACAACATTGCATTTACAGTGACTGAAATGAAGGAAAGATGTGAAATTGGTAGAGATACTTCATCCAGATCTCACAAGGTTCATATAGTGAAACAGAAATAGCTGATTACACTCTGCAGCAATCCATTTCCTATATTTATCCCTCTGCTCCCATTATTCCCTATGTCTAAATAAATATCCTAACTCAGTGTTTTGCAAATAGGAAAGCAAGAGAGAGATTCCTTTATCCCCAGTGCAAATTAGTTTCTTGTCTTGTGTTTTGCCTTGTGCTGCTTGGTACACTGCAGGCTAAGATAAGCACTTGGAGATCTTGCAGAACTTTGGCCAAAACATGAGAGTTTCTGGAAGATTTTTCAAGAAAGTACTGCCAAACTTGTTCAGCACTTACTGCATTTGTGACAGTAAATGAGTTTATCATTTCAGAACAGAATTACAATGAAGCCTATTCAAAACACCTTATTTATATAGAATAGTCACCAAAATAAACAAAATTCCCAAAACTTCAGTTTTCTTTCACCTTTCCTTCCAGTTTCAATTTCAAACAAACAAATCTGGGATTCTTTTATCCGCAGATGTGATTTAAAGAGAAAAAATAAAACACAATTCAAGAAACAAAATTCAGGACACAACAATTTTTTTGGACAACCTAGGTTAAAAAAAAGCTTCTTCTCAAGAAAACCAAACAAAAGGAAACCCCCAAAACTTTCTTTGGCACAAATTTCAATGTTTTCTTCGGGGCATTTTATTTGCTTGTTAAAAATATGGGCTTCTGCAGCTTGTAAATAAAGTGCGAGATACATGAAGGGAGGAGGGGGCAAACTCACAAAGTCCAAGGACCCCCAGAGAACCTGCAAAGGTTGCAGATGAAAGCTCAAAGCCTGCATTTAGATGAGGCCAACGGGATGTCTAAAGCCACCGCGTCTCCTTGCCATTTCCTCCAGTTCCTGAGAAATGCTGCTCCTATCTGTATTGCAGCACTAGCTACTGGCATCCCCACTGAACAAAAGGGCACTGTTACCTCTTACTCTCATGTATTACATCACATCCGGGAATCTCAACACAATTTTTGAATATACCAAAGGAATATACTCAGCATTTTTGTATTTCTTTATCTTTTTTTTCCACTTGAATGTGTTCATTTTGTATTTGCAAGGAGAAAATAAAAAACAAGAAAAGTCAACCAGAGGTTCCATCACATAGAGGATCCTGACCAAACACCTCAAACTGTGTATTTTAAAGATTCACCATAAAAGAATAAAAATAATATGTGAAATAAATTATAGGAATTTTCTGTCATTTACAGAATCACCTTCCAAGCTACTACTCACGGAGGGATCTCAAAAGCAGGTAATCTATTACAGACCCTTAGGTAAACCACCTGCAACCTTGGACAGAAAGCACCTAGGAATGGGTACTTTCCTTTAGAGGACAGGCTGTGCCTCTGTCCTCTCTTCATGATCCTGAGCAGCCCCAACAGTGTGTGCTCAGAAACACACAGATGGAAGCAGGCTGCTGATGCCAACTGCTCTTGGCTCCATTCTCCTTGAGACTCCACAGTGGGAGCTGGGAATAGGCTGGCTGTGTGCTCTCCAATGTTTCTTCTTCCACAGTGTCCTTCCATGACACACCTAGACCACATACTGGTGAAGGCAGGAGGGCTTAGTGGCTACGAGTGGACTCTGACCTCTGTGACATCTGACCTAGACCATAGCCCACTCTTGAGAACTTCATTAAAAAACTACCAGCCAGATAAACCAGTCTCTACTGAACAAGAGTTCCTATATGTATATGTGGTATAGTTGATGCCCAAGCCTTACAAGATGCTGCTGCAATAACAGCAGTGCAGTCTGCTCTGTAATTCAGTGAGAGTCAAAGGACTTAGAGCTGAAAACTGTTAATGTGATGACCTGAACCCCCACTTAAGTATTAACCTAATAGTCCAAAGTTTGAGAATATGGACAACAAGGTTTATTATTATTTATTTTTTCTTTTTTAAACACTGGACAGACACAGAAATAATTCAGGTAAACATATACCATTAGTCAGAGGGAAGCCTGTTTTGTGAGTGCTCCTATTCTGACAGTTCACTATTCACGAATGAAACGCTATTTTAGTTCTCAAATCTGTGCACAATTTACTATGAAATGTTGATTCATAATTCTTCTCGAGCTTTTAATGCAGGAATTATAAGTATATTTTAAGATCAAGATACAGGCCACTTCATAAACACTGTCTTTGATGCGAAAGATCAGACAATTCTTACTGGCTTTTATTAGCGGAGAAGGAAAGCGAGGCTTGGCGTCAGCAGACAAACTATTGTATGTAAAATATCTGTGACTTAAGTTTACTCTGACTTGGCTCCTTTTTAAATTCCCAAAGCTCTATGAAATCCAGTGTTGGGGCTGATAAAAACATTGAAAAATAAAAAGGCATCCAAAAAAGCATTTTATAAATGCAACATATTTTATAAAAAGCAATTTCAAATCTGTTCCAGGTAGACACATAAAATCTTATGAATAAGTTCAAAGCACGGTTAGAAAACTTTTATGCACTCCCTTAAAATAAAAAAGAATGCATATGCATGTTTTGGAGAATCTTTGATATAGGTATGTGTGCATACAACAGAGTTTGAATTAAATAGTTTCTTTTGTATGAATATGTAAACGTCAGTTTTTGCTAATAAATAGCTTTTATTTTTTCTCTGACAAACAGATGCTCCAGCAGCAGCATACTTATTAAGCACATTCTACTTGATTCACGGTATAATTTGCTTTCTGGGGAGCTCCACATGGACCAAGCCAGCACAGAGCACTGACCCAGTAGCAAACTTGGTGGAACAGCCCCTGCAAACTGCTTGTGTGGGGTGGGAGCCACAGTGAGACCTGATTCATTAGACCTCCCAGAAAGCAACTGTGCTGGAGACCTTCATATATTAAACGTAAAGGTGAGCCTTCGTAGTCAAATCTCAAAGAAGCAGCTGTGTAAATGTTGAGGCATCTCTGTTCTCGTCAGTTCGACCTCAGCAGTGAAAAATGTATACCTCTATGTGGTACATGAAGGTAATCAGATTTCTGAGCGGTTGGTAACATCAAGGTGCTTTTTTTTTTTAAACGTCATTTATACTCTTTAAAATAGTACTTAGGACCTCCAAATAGGTTATTATAGATTGATTTTAAAACTACCTCCTACTCACTAGCTATCAAAAATGCACCAAAAATGAATCATAAGCCTTTTAAATTCCTTCCTTAATGAGAATAGGGAGAGGGGGGCTCTTAGCATGCTAACTCTTCCACCGAGAGACAATCAGAATTTACATATTCCTATTGATTCTTATTTTTAAAAAAATCATTAAAAATTATTGAAATTCTTCTATTATTGGCTTAACATTATTAGGTACAGAAGAGTATTTTCAGCTTCCTTTTAAGATATACTGCTAAAGCTTTCCAAGCTATATCATCAATTTACAAACTTGGAGTAATATTGGAATACCATGATTCAGCTATGGGGCAGAGGAAGCGCTTTCAAGGCAAGGACTCCTGACTAGGATCCTAAACATGAAGTTCACAAATTACAGCCATGCATGGCATACCTGTTAATAAGACATTTACCTCAAGTTCATCTAAACAGGTACAGTTGTCATAGCCACTACTACATTACTAGCTTTATTGCTTTCCTACACAAAGCCTGGAACAGGTTGAATAAACAAGAGTAACACAAAGTAGCACAACTGCCCCCTAAAAAAGTCCAGCTATCCCTTAAAGCTGCCCTAATGGAAAATGAAAATACTTTCCTAAAAAAAAAGCATAATGTTAAGCCTGAGTTTATATGTGATGATTTTCAAGCAAAAAAAACCCAAACAAACCTAAACACCCCAAATTCATACAACAAAATACTAAGAGGTTCTATGAAAGGAAAAGTAGTAACATTTTTGGTTGGGTTTGAAATGCTAACCTTTTAAAATTACATTTCATTAGTCCAGAAAATGAAGCAAAAGTGAGGAATAATTCCCATTCTTCAGCTAATTTTCTGTTACTAGCAACCACATACTACACTCAAAACACGCTTCTGAAATGCACAAAGAAATACTCTGAGTGAAATAATCCCTGACAGTAACATACAGAGCATTCAAAGAGATAGATGAGCAGATAAAGTGAGGTACAACAGCCAAATGTAATTTAATCAATCACAATTGCAACATGGCACCCTCTGAAACAACACTGGTACATGGGAACCTCCCATAAACAAGGCAAACAGGAAGAAGGGGAATCATTCATCAGTGCTCCTGACCTCCAGAGAGAAGTAAAAATATCAGAGGCTGGGAAGTAGCTGTTTAACATCCCTTTATTTACCCACTTCATTTAGTAAATGTATTAAATTAAACTGCAGATGTTCTGCTGTCAGCACGGCAAGCTAGCTGCCGTGTCCTAGTGGGCTGTTTCCTGATGGAAACATTTTATGTACTGTAAATAAACAAACACTATTTTGTTAATTAGTAAATGAATTATTTTTCAAAAATGCTCCATTAGGCTCTTTATAGCCAAGCTACTGTGGTTCCTATTTTTAATAGAGACCTCGCAATAACAGAGGGAAAATGTTCAAGCTCTTTCAAATTGCAGCTCTTGAACGACTAATTATCACTATTGGAACTGTGTTTTAAGTTATTATACATCTCCTGCAGTACTTCTGGAATCAAAATCACAGAAACTGTACTGAAAAGAAAACCAGGCTGAAAGGAAAAAAATACCCATCCTTAAGAGGATGCCAGAAACATCAAGTTTATATTTCATAAAAAAAACCCAACACCACCGCAACAGCAACAAAAAATCCCACCCTTTAATCATTAACGACAGAGATGTCGTGAGTATCAAATGAGTATTATATATAGGAATAAAAATTAATACCTAATGGAATTCAAGACATAGATTCTCATCAATTGTGCATGTATTCTCATAAGAAAACACAGTGCAAGACTGGAGTAAAAAAAAATCCATTCATAATCGAAAAAAATTAAAACAGGCAGAAAATCAAAACCAAAGTCCACCTCATACCTGACAGTTACATTTCATTGCATTATTGCGTTCATTTGTTCCAACTTGGTAGCTCAGTAAAGTTTTAATAGACAGATGGCTAATTTTATAATTTCAACCCAATTTCTTACTGGACCAGCTCCAAGGATCCAGTGTTAGTGTAACGTCATGGATAAAGGTCAACACAATAAGACGAGAACATATGCTAATGTCAGCATTTCACATAGTCTTCTTTAACCGAATATACAGTGCTAAGCTGAGGGATTTGCACTGGCTCAACACTAACACCATATGGGTGGCCTGTTGAAAAGTAATGATGGCCTAAGCATAGAATCTTAATCAGGTACTGATGGCCAATGAATCAAATAGCACCACACAAGTAATCACTAGGTGATTAAAAAAATTACAGAAGATGTATTGCTGAAATTACTCTGCTAACTAGAGAAGTGATTTTGTCTTAGCGAAAGCCTGTCACATCATAACCCCTTAATCTTAACCCCAATTTTTTTTTCTCTTCACTCAAATCCCTCTTTTTTTTAATTGTTATAAACATTCATGTGTGTAATGAAAATGTACTTGCAATTTGATAACTCTCCATTATTTATTACTAAGAATTTCTGGAAGGTGTACATGAAGGGTTTTATTGATAGCAAAAAACAGAAAAGCTCTTTGCAGATTTAATAAACAAATCTCACTTCAATTATTTGTTTAAATTCAAAGTATTATTTGATTTTCTTAGGTGAGCAAGGCTTGACTCTGTAGTATTCAAATAATAACTATTAGACAGGATTACTGCAGGTTAAAATTATCCCTGGTACACATAGCAGCCACTACCACTTAACAGAGGTCTGCACTATGTACAGGTAGTAAGACTTGCGTACTCTTTATTTCCTTTAGAAAGAGATTCATGCCTGCTTAGGAGAGCCTTGAAAATGACTGGCTCTTATCAGAGGCAAGGCCATAGTATGGATCATTGAACAGAACCCAATTTCCTGAACAAAACCAAACCAAACCCCAAACTATTAATTGTAGCCAGTTTCTCAACACGCTGCAGAAGTACTTAAGGCCTTATACCATCCTAGCTGTAGCCCAGAGTCAAAAGTGAATTTTACAATCCATCTTCAGTTCCATGACATAGCTCAGCAGGAGCAGTGTCATTTCATAGCTAAAGCAATCCAAGTAAATCAAATCTCAGAAGTGGCAGTCTCACCCTTCCCATCTGGTTAGCTAGATATTTTCAGCGTTTTCTTCTCAATCTGGTTCAACAGGAGAGATCTTTTAGAATTTTGATAATTTTTCACTGCAGATGGAGAAATATAGAATAGCTTTACACTGGATTGGCCAGAAGACACATCCATCTCTGAATGAAATGGGGAATACAAGGGAAGATGTGTGCAAAGCTTCCTCCTTCAATGGTACAATGCTTGCAGACCAGCATAGATGGTTCTGTAGTAAAAGACACTGAAGCCGATCTCCCTAAATCTGCTGAGATTACATGATTTCATAGTTTTAAGCAAATAGATGCTTGGCATGGTCACTGTTGAACTGTAGGCATTTCATCCAGGGGCATGGGGTGAGTGAGAGAGGGAAAAGAAAAGTAAAAGGCTGGGCAGGGAAGGGCAAGACAAGGGAGAGAGGAGGGGAAGGGAAGAAAAAGAAAAAAAAAGGAAATAGGAAAACAAAAGAAAAAGAATAATAATAAAAAAAGAATAAAGAATAAAGAAAAGGAAAAAGAGGAACTGGGACCAGAATGCTTTTTCTTCAAAAGCTGCATATACATTTAAAACAAAATTTTTCAAGTAACTGCTCTCAATACCCTTAACTTTATGACTGTGAATGCAATGCTTAATAATGTGAATGCAAGAGACTTTTGTAAATAAGAGTTTTGCATTAAAATCATATTTCTGTACATAGAAATAGGTTTACGCTAAGAAACACTTAGCAACGCAGTCAGGTCACCCTTACAAAAGGAGAGAGAAATGTTTCAAAACCTCTTTTAGGAAATCTTGATCAACTCTGAACGAAAGCTGTCTCTGTAAAGAACTCTGCTCCCTAAATTTCACTTCCTGAAATGACTACCAGCCCTTTCAGGCATGCCCACAGGAATTTATTCAAAATGAAATAAGTACATGGAACAAAGCCTAGGGTTCTGTTTATGGAAACCAGACTTCAATTATGCCAGGAAAATAACCTAAAAACTCAAACTTTGTAAATAAATGTTTGTACTGTACTGCTCCGAAGAGCTTATTTAAATATACATAAAGCATGGTATTTCATTTTTACCCAACAGGTAATGAAAGCAGATTCTCTTACAAAAATACCTTTTTGATTTATATTTACTATTAATCTAGCAAAATGAGAGCCTTCCATTCTCAAGAGTAAAACTTCTACATAAAGTGCAGAATCATCAAAAATAAAAACCCGTTTGCAAGAGATAAAAGTGATTTACAGCAGAAAAACCTCAAGGTAACTCAAAGATTATTCTAAAGTAGTCAAAGAATTAAATCTTTACAAGCATTTTAATATTCAAAACCAAATAGTTGTAGTCTTTCTTTTTGCCGGTAATCTGAAATGTTCTCACTAAATTTAAATATTGTGAAAAAACATTCAGACTAAAAACAAAACACAGCTTAAAGAAACGTCAGACATGTACAAAATTACTGTGAAAGAGGAAAAAGAAGAAAGAAAACCCCCCAGAAATTAGGCCAGTTTTTAGGCTACAAGCCAACTGTTTGCTCTACTTTGCTTTATTTATTAGTTCTTAAGGTATTTAAAACTTGAGCATTAAAACTGGAGAATGATTTGCAAATGAATGCAGTTGCAGTTGTGAAAATATAACTCACAGCTGAATGTGGGTTATTCAGACAAATGGCTGCTTTGTTAGAGGAGGGGAAGTGAAGTTCTGTGTTAATTTATTACAAACTGCAGCATTTCAACCCTGATGTCCAGGCAACAATGTTTTTTATTTCGAGTAATTTATAAGTACTTCCCATAGCACTTAACAGTGATGTCTTTGGCTGTTTCACCATGGTACCAGAGTGTATATGTATTTACTGTGGGAATTTGTTTTTAATAAAACTGTTGTAAGGCATTTTTATTCCTTCTCTTTGTTACATTAAAAACATTCACTGCATAAGTAATGTATTTGATTCCTACTTGAAAGGCAGCAGATTATGGCCAGCGCTGTATTTGGTTGTGTAAAATAATGACAGCCTAAGTGATTCCTCAACCAAAGCAAGTTATTTCACTTGCCATAATAACTTTTTACATTATTTTTTCTTTAAATACTGGTGACAGCACATGGCTTCTGTATGGGCCCTGTGCTGGTGTAATCGTGTCAGTCCCCAAACTAGATTTGGTTGAAAACATCAGGAGGAAAAGAAATGCAGTCTGACAAATCAAAGGTAACTATGCTGTCACCTTCATGAGTTTTAACTGTAGGGATTCTGGGGGCAAGACATGTTTATTTTTTTTATTAAATGCTTTCAAAGAGTCACACAAATGTATATGACTTCACTTGGGTATGATTTGTTTTAAGACTGCCAGCTTGAAAAGCAGAACTCAAATGAAAAGCTAAAGGCAGCAAACAGGGAATACTATGTAGATGATTGTGCGAATGTAGGCATACATACACGCACTGTGTGTATATATGTGTAATAGACACACCCATAACCCAACACAACACTTCCCAGTGCCAAGGATACCTAATCCTGTGATGCTGCTACTTTTGGAAACTTTTTCCTACAAAAGGTGCATCAATGACAATAATAAAGTCATAAACAAACAATTATGATCATCTGCTCTGATGAAGCGATGGCAAGTCTCCCATATAAATATCTAAATTTGCTTCAGAAGTTAATTTTGCTGATAAATATATATATAAAACTAATCTTGATCTAACTTCAGCTGAGATGAAGATCCAACCAATGAATTTGTTACACTTTCTTAAGGTCTTAAAAAAAAGCTAAGCAGCAGAAATGTCTTCATTCATGGAGGTTATGCATCACTCAGAACAGCGTTGGGGTATGTTTGTTCTCATACTTTCATACAATTTGTTTCACAGATTATGTAAAATTGTTTCAGCTCCTGCAGCAAAAATAATATTCTCACCATACTTCAGCTTTGAATGTCCTATCCTATGGCATTTGCAGAATTACAACAAGTTACAGGCCAAATACACTCTCTGACACTGGGTAGTATAAATTCATTTGTACAATTTAATTTCTTATAGTACTGGATTAAGTTGCTCTAGAAAGAAGAATATTTGTATATAATATTGTAATAAGGATTTTGTAACTGATTAAAAAGAGGTGACAGATATTGAAATACATTTAAGAAGTTCCAGGTAACTCTGTTATCTCAGATGAAATTAAAGAAATCAGCTTTCTGTTCCTCTGCTCTAAGTAGGCACTAACAAAGTCTGAGAGAGATACTTGGCAATTGTAACTGGTTTTTAGTTTTTTTTTTTTTTTTAAAGTTCAAAATAAAAAGATCACTGAAGTGAAAGACTCAATACTTCTGTTAGCAGAGTCATGCCTGGAATTTTCTTGCCCAGATTCTAACATTCAGCCTTTTGTCAGCTACTTTATTTACTTCGTACCCATCTTAAGCCAGTTTGACATTATTTATGGGAAACATTCTTGGACACTTGCATAAGAATTGTGCAGAAAAGTTCTCATCTCAGAGGAAAAAAAACCTGTTTAATCTGTTTGCTTCATCTATTTGCTTAAACTTCTTCTAAGCCAAGAGAGAAAAATCCAAAAAGTATTCCATAAAAATTACTTTCAAGATATAATTCAGAGAAATATAAAGCTTTATTTCAGGCTCCAAGTGCACATTTTGCAGGTTTTTAGAGTCATCTTCATTAAGCTATGTAATTATCTGGAAACTTTGCTCTCACCATGGAAAACCTGAGCTTTTCTCCTTTTACTTAATTGTAGTGATTTCCAATAAAAATGATCAAGAGGTGCATTTTTTTTTTTTTTCACCTCTGGCCTTATTCAACAATTTATTTTACCTCCAAATCCTCACACAAAGTGAAATTCTATTTTTCTCCACCTACTTCTTAGTTATTTTAATGTGTCATGAGGGACCAGGTCCTAAACCATGACCGTACACGCTTGTACCAAAGTGGCAAGGCTGGCTCTCTTGTGCCTACTGCCTATCCTCACAAGCAGCCCAGGCGAGCACTGTGGGGAAGAACACGGGAGAGCTAGAAGTATTTGCCAATGATACAACTGAGACACCACAAAGTCTGCATGGAGCTTCATAGGAGAAACACAAAATCCACACAAAGTCCAAAGCAGCAGGCAGCACACGTACACACTCACAGAGCTGGTTACCAATGTGACGCCCCTTTCAATAGGTGACCTAGCAAAACTGGCTGTAGTATACAGATGGAGGCTCTACATCTTGGCATATAGACAAAATCTTGTGGGACTGTCCGAGACGAGAGATCTAAATGCAGTGAAGAGAGTGACTAACAGACGAGTCTGCCCAGACTGAGGGGAAACAGTATAAAGAAAACCTCTTTGCAGAAAGAAAGAATGGAAAGCAAGAACTTCATCTCAATATAGAGAAATGTGCTGTGGTTTTCTGCTTATTGTTACTTTTTATCTTAAAAACTTTAAAATTAGGAAGTTATATCACTGACTGACCAATTTTTAATTTTTATATTTGTGTCTTCTCAAATTCTCAAATGTTGTCTCTCTCTTGGGACAGAATTTTCACCCTCTGCTATTCTAAATACAACCTTATAGCAGAAGAAGGCAGTTTTATCTGCTTACAATCAATAATCATGTATGCTGGTTTTTTAACTTAGATAACCTGGTTCAAATGCCTGACAGACATAACACCTGGCAAAAGATGCGACCGCTCCCACAGATGTTCCACTGTAAAATGGACCAGAAACCAGAGGGACTGTGAAACATGGTTTGTAGGTAATTAATGTTTTACTTACAGAATAGGAGGAGAAAACAAGCATGTTCCTGTATGTTCCAAACCCACTAGATGAAACTAAAGAGAAGGGAGGTCCCTTACAATACATGGCTTCCTATGAAGTTTTCTGAACATTGGAGTAGATCACAAATGAAGAGCCCCAACAAAATATGCTAAAATCACATGATTTGCAGGAACACCTGAGTGTGTTTACAAATTCCATGCAGATCCACTGGAATCCTTCAAAACAGAAGACCATTCTAGTGCAACATAGACATTAGTGGAAACCCAAGAAGAGGCATTTAGATGACAGCAGTGGTCAGAAAGGACACACACCACCTTAACAGCAGACTTGGTAGGGAACAAGGCATCTGTATCATGAATATTTAAAACCTTGAATTATGCTGCAATTTAATGAGAAACAAAACTAATTTGTTTTTTTCATTTACTACAAAAAAACTTGTGGCAGTGTATGACATGGCCTACTCAACAGCTTAGGTAGTCAGAAGTATTCATCCAAGTTTTAGAAACTTTGGAAACCCCCACATCATGATGGTGCAACTACATACTCTTTGTAGACTGTTTTAAAATACATGGAGAGCATTTTCAGAAAAACTTGAGCCATCTGAGATGATACAGGCCACATATGTACCTCTTAAATATACGTCTCTCTTTTAAATAAACTTTGCAAGCAAGAAACTCCCTATGGTGAATTCTTCCTGGCAGTGTCTAAGTAGTGAAATTCAGTACATATTTTAGTAGTACCAAGTAAGTTTAAAAGTCAGATGCTAGTGGGAATGAATGCTGTTTAAATAACTGTCCATCCACTGCCATAACTGCCTTCAGCCCCTTTGTGGAACTACTTCGAGTCTCCACAAAACCCAAGGAAATAGTGGAGTACTGTTTTTTAACACATTCTCAGAGTCAGCACCTGTTAAACCTGAGCATGTTTTCTGTGTTTTTCAGAAGTGAGTAAAGGAGACAAAAGTAATACAGAGAAAAAAATCCCATTTCAGACTATGCTTTTTAGCAGATCAGCTCACATGAAGCTGCACGTTATGCTACATTTATTATCTCCAGGCAGTCTAGACGTGCACACAAAAATTATAAAAAAAATTCTGAAGCATGCAAAGCCACAGAAAGCGAGGGTCATGCCAGCATTCAAGCCATCTCTGCATACTTCAGATGTCTTGCTTACATGCTTGATTATACTACCAGTGTTTTTTTTTTTCCCTTCTTGCTGCTCAATACAGTTCTTATTGCCACTAAAATCACTGGGAATGATCTAGGAATCATGAAATAGGCTGTAATATAAAAAAATCTTAATCTGCCTGTTGGGATCTCCACTGTTCAAGTATGTGATGTTCAGAGGATTTCCAGACTTTTCTTTACTTTTCAGAATTAGATACTCAGTAAATTCTCTCTTCAGAGTTCCAAAAGTGTGTGCTTTGAGAGGAACACAAAGCACACAACTCAGTGCACTGCTCTTTGCAGAGCTGACGTGGCTCCAAGATTTCTTTTCATCCACAGTTCAGTGAAGAAGCAAATCTGTAAAGCTTCTTAGAAGGTCAGGTTGCCTGAAGTATTAATAGTATGTTTTACAGTCAGAAACTTGAGGCATTCTGTATGCAAGTGTTGTATGAGATACTGAGCAATTAACTGCATCCACTACTATTCCTCTGATCTAAGCTGTAATCTCAGAATGCAGAAAAATGAGATTTACTTCCCAGAAAAGAAAAGACAGACTGAAATGGAGTCATTTGCCTTTGGGATTACAGATAGTACTGGGGACGCAAACTTGAATACTGCCAAGAACACATCCACTTTATCCACCTTCATCCTGCAAGCTTTTCCAATACAAGCATCTTATGGATACAATCAGAAACTGCTGTCCAGAGACAATTATTTTAAAAACAAACAAAAAAACCAAGATCTATTGATTTGTTGAAGGTGAAAGAAATCACAGCAGCTAATAGTATCGCTGCAGAAGCACAGTCCTTCTCTATGCCTGAGAAAAAACACATTTGAAAGTGGAAATAATGCAGTCCGTGAAACTGAGGCTTCAGAAAACTCAAATTTGCAAGGCAGTGCTTCTCATCCCTCCTACCTTTGCTAGCCACACTAGAAGCTAAGGAGTTCAGGACTAGAAGCATTAGAAGTTGGATTTGTAACTCCCCTCACAGAAACAGGATATTAGAAGTATGCCATTTTTAAGGAATTTGGATTTCTCCATTTTGAATGTGCATTTAAATCACTGAGATTAAAGGAGCCCCCTAAGAGACTCTGTGAACAAAACTCCAGGAACTCTATTTGAAGACAAATAGAGCTCATTCTTGTTCTAATAGGCATGCTCACAATAACAGGGCATAGCATTAAAATTGTTACAGATAAATGACACTACGCATACTTTGAATGAATCAGGGTGAAGAATGGAATTTCTAAATCCTGGGTTTTTAAGAACCAAAGGTCTAAACTCAGGCAAAAGCTGTTCAGGTGAGTATTTGCCTACAGAGCCATGTTCTCAAATCACGAGCACAAATATGTGCACCTTGGTCTATATTTGCTGTAAGGATGACAGTCCAACAGCACTAAAAAGAGTGGGAAGAATGACAGTGAGGAGATGCAAAGTCTCCTTTTTCAAACCAAACCATGGCTTCTCCTTGACATACAGGCTGATACTGTTTAAAGTGTGGAAATACAAGAACTGAGAATTTTCAGCAGTATCTCCAAGGCTGATTGTAAACTCTTCATTCTTCCTTATTCTACAGTCAGACTAAAATCCACTAAGCCAAAAGAATTATGTGCCTTCAGCATCTGTACTCCTCACACTGAGAGGGACTGACACTGAACTTTTGCTCTTTTTTCCTACTTATGTTTCTGTATACTAATGCTGACTAAATATTGCTGGTTTCCACTAATTACTTTCTTCCTACTTACCCTGAAAATACTGTAACAGTAGCTTGACATTTCAGAGCCTTGATAAACACAACCGCACTGAGGAACTAAGGGAAATTACAAAAACAGATCAACTCTTTTCCTCCCTTCCCAGCAGCCATTTGGCATTATCTCTAGCTCCATCCTCCAAGCAGCATCTTGCAGGCACCAAGCACACCCATTAGCTGGGGCAGCACCATGCTGAGCTACTCTGCCCCTGCACTTCCACCTGTTGGGTGCCCAGCTCTGCCTGTGCTGGGTGCGAAGACCTGCAGTGCGTGTTGGTCCTGAGAACCCATTACGTGTGCTGGAAACTTTCTGCTCCGTTAAATGTTGTACATCAGCTGCTTTAAAACCATTTAAAAGCCAGTGAATGTACATACACAGATTTCTGTGGTCAGGACATCTGCACTTTCTCAACTGTTTCTAAGCAGGAAAAAAATGCCTATTAGTATAAAATTTGAAGAAAAATTGCCCACAGGAGGAATGGGCATTAGCCATGCTTCACTTCCCTCCTTTTTGTTGACATACGAAGCACTTTTTTTCTGTTCCTTTCTTTCCAATTCACAGTGGGTCTAAAGAGGTGAATCAGTGCACAGAGCAAAAGAGAGAAAGAGAGGGGAAAAAAGAAAAAACCCACAACCCTCTTTTTCCAGGCTGGGTATGAAATATGAAGGCCCAACAATTGTCTGAGCTCAGTGCATTGGAATAACATTGGTTAAATTATGGATAGTTTTGAATAGTGTCACTTTTTTTTTCTCTGCAGATGGTTGTTCACACAAGGAGTCTGGCCTGCATAATTGTATCACTAATAAGCAGTAAGGCAATTAGTTGTGTAAGTGTGCTATAATCATTCTAACAGAAGAGATGACGAAGAGACAAAAAAAGGAGGGGGGACAAAAAATGTCTTTTCTCAATTCATCAACTGACAGCCATAATTAGATATATATAATTGAAAATTCCACAGTAGGGGGGCCAGCTTATACAAATGAATTTTCTTTGCTTCTCTTATGCATTTTTTCCTTTTGCCTGAACATTCCCCCCAAGAAAAAGGCAGAAAATTTGTCATTCCAGTGGAGCACATACTGTATGAACCGCAGGCTGCTCATTCAGAGCAATGATGTCAGAATAACATCTTTTCCCCCCCACTAAGAAATAGACAGCTTTGAACTGAGCCTTTATTAGCTGTTTTCAGCCAGTAGCAAATTAAAACAACAACAACAACAAAAAAACCCCAGCACAATCTTGGATGATCTGTATCAGTTTGCAGAACATGAAATGTAAAACTCCGAGAGGAGCGGTCACTTTTTTTTTTCCCTTGACATGAAGACGGCTTGTTTTTGGTGCTGGGGGAAGAGTTCTAATAGAGCATTACATCATCAAGTATTATGGGAAGAAGGGGATTTCTTTTGTGCGAAGCCTGATTATCAAAGGCTATAATTAAATTTGGGCTAAAAATGCCCAAGTGCTTATGAGTTTGTGGAAACTATGCACAGAACAGCTTTCCACTGAATTAATCAGCTTGCAAGTTTTCATTATTCTGGAGCTTCTCTTTTTAAACTGTAAGCTCACAATCACAGTCTTTTTTTTTTTTTTTTTTTTTTAAATCAACAAACTCTCTTAAACTTTAATTGGACAAACCTTAACTGATTTTCTTTCCCCTTAAAGAGAGAGAATGGTAAGGCTGGAGCTTGTTAATTAAGTTATTTAAATGCCCTCAGCTGTGCAATAAATTTTCAAAGCTGCACAACTGCATATTTATTTTTCTAACATTTGTTGTTTTTCAGTTTAAAAAAATTTGGAAAAGTCCCACAACAATAACAGAAGAGTTGAAAAGAAAATTCTCATACATAAGAATGATTCTGGCTGATTAAAAAAAAAAAGAAAGGTTACAGAATTGCAGCTGATTAGAATTTCACTGCATGGTATGGATTGTTTTCAAGGGCTGCCATGAATTAGTTCATTCTAAAATATTTTATCTTTTTTTAAAAAAGAACTTTAAGAAGGCTCTGTGTCAGATTTGTATAAGGTAAAGTGTCCCATGTAGTTGTTCTGCAACAAAATCCACCTAACTTCATTGAAAAGTTTGTTTAAATATTACACAGAAGTTTCCACAAATTCTAAGACCGTATGTTTGGTAAATTAAGTCAACAGAGTTCTATTATCTCAAAAAATATCAGAGGCCAGATTTCAAACCTGAAGGCCTCATAATAACAGCATGAAGATAACATGAAAAAAATGCATATTAAGATCTGGTCACCAGTACGTATATATATTCGTAATTAATTAGCCATATTTGTCTCATTTTATTAGACGTAACATCAAAACCAAATCATCCTCTGTTTAGAAAGGAAAGTGATAAAATCTGTATCTTGCTGGGAAAATTTATGCAGGTAACTGTTAATACTATTATGATCAATATCAGTAACAAACTTCTGGTACTTTTAAACAGCTCAGAAATCTTTTCAACCAAAGAAATGACATAACATCATCAGAGACATTAAAAAATAGTATCTTTTATCTGTCAGATAGCAAACCAGTAATGGTCTGCCATGCAGACTGCCATGTTGTCTCTAAAGGAAAGAGCTGAACTGGAGAAGCTGGTCTCTGAGCTGGTTGCAATGACAACGGCCAAGAGAAGACATCATGGCAGCTGACCACTCACTGGTTAGGGCTGGCTAAGTTCTTCCACACTCCAGTTTGTACTCATTTCACAGTCATTATATTTCCTCTAGACTCAGGCGTAGCAATTGGCATTGCCCCAATAAAGAAACTGGTGTGTAAACTGATCCATTTTCAAAACAGTCCCAGGAGATCTAGTGATGACAGCCCACCCTTTGGATGAGCACTTTTTCATTCACAGAAAGAGCAACATATTTTTATTCTACTCAAAAATCTGCCTGTGGCTATCTGCCTTGGGGAGCACGCACAGGCGTGTGCTGATCTCATCACATGTCCTCCCAACATAAAGAGCTTCGTAGATTAGGACATACAGAGTGAGTTTTTGCCTTCCCCTCTCTAGTTTGCAGTCACATACAATCTAGGCCTAACAGATTCCCAAGGATAAATGGCTTTTGCTCCAATATGCCACAAAGCAAAAATTCACATTACCACATAACACTTGGAATGAAACCACCAATTCGATACCCCAATAAGTACTGATTAATATCAGGAACATTTCTGAACAATTTAAACTACATCAAATGTCATGGCTGATCCCAATGCACTCCTGTGGACCCCACTGCCTGCATGACTAGACCTGCCATTGTCAGGCTATGCATGTTTCTTGAGTCCCAGTATCAATCACATTCCAGAAAAGCACACGAATCTTCAGTTTAATTCTTATTTGTTCATTATTTTAAGCTGTTCCTTATAAGAAGATATCATTTTTCAGTAGCAACAATACAATCAGACATGCACAAAGGAATGAGACTTATTTTGGAAATGCCTTTTTGAAAAACGAAAAAACTCCTCCATTTTTCCTTTTGTTGCAGCAGCTGTCTCAGGTGTTCTCTCTCTTGCACATAATATAACTGATCAGATATTCTGAAAATATATACTTAAGAAGTTAAATGAATAGGCATTCTACTATATTATTTCTCTTAAAGAATTAAAGGTTTTATTTTATCTTAAAAGATTCTTGGCTGCATTTCCATGGTACACAATGACACATTTGGTTCTTTGTACTTCTAACTAAATAATGACATAGTTCTTCTAAACCATAAAAAATGTTGCATTTGACCAAACAAGAATGGATGAACTTCTGGGAAATTCTATTCACTGGATCTTGAATTAGACCCAGAACACCGGGATGAATCCTTTCTCTCCTGCAGCCTCCTGCCAAACCTGGCTGTAACTGCAGTGCCACTGCATTGTTGCCTCCTTATTCATTGGGTACCGTGGTATCAACACAAACTGTACTCAACTGCTGAAAGCTTGATTCTCAAACATATGGATATGTTGAAAATTAAATTGCAGGGTTTATTTGAATTTATAGACAGCTCGGTGAATGTATTTTTGAGATACAGTCTCCATCAAGGAGATAGATGTCACCTGCCATGAGGAACATGATTGTATAACGTTAAAATGCTACATTCTCTTTGTAGGTAATTCTATTCAATCGATTCTTGCAAAGATTTGGGTAATGAACACTTGAACATCTGTGGTTTTTGTTTCTTTTTTTTTTTTTTTTTTTCACTTTCTCGTTTCTCAGAATCTTGCTTTGGATTTATATTTTGTTATTGAATATGAAACTGCCCAGATTCTTTTCCCAAGCTGCCTTTTGCATTATATTACTGGGATGTTTCCACCCTGTTGTGAAGTTTCCTACTCTCCTAAACAAAACAAAACAAAAAAAAGCAGGACAGAGTAAACAGGATCCATGTGAGATTATTGAGAAGTGTGAGACAGTTTATTCTCTAGAGTCAGACTATGCTGTGGGAACAGCCCAACAACCTTTCAATAAAAGTGCTCCATTATCTTGTTTGTTTAAATTCAAAGATTTCTTCTCCCCCCCTCCCCCGCCCCTCTTTTTAATCATCTGGACAGTAGTAATTGGCATCCCATTATACAATTTATATCTAAATCATCTTCCTCAGATCTAACTTATTTTCTGAAAAATGCAGCTGGTCTTAAACACTAGATTATATCATGAAGAAATATAAGTAAAAAGCTTGCAGTAAGTAATTTAGTGCAAGCAACCCTTCTCCTCCCTGGAAATTTTTCTGTTGCTTTTACTAATTGCCTGATTATTTAATTTTTATAAATACTGACAAATTTTATTCAATTTGCACATAGTCTGTAATCTTCAACTAAGTGTTATTTACTAGTTCGGACTTTATTTACTCCAATTAACAACTCACTGATGAAGGCTTGACTAAGTTCTACTAGTCTCTGCCACGTATTAAGAATGTATGAAACTGGAAATAAAACTAGAGCAATCTTTCTCAGACTCCAATCAAAAAAAATATATCAGAGATTAAGTTCAATCAAAAAACAAACAAACAAACAAAAAAAAACCAAACAACCAACAACAAACAACCAAGATGTCAGATATCCCTCTCTTCTCCAGAAGGCTTTCTGGTTAGATTAGAAAATCTTGATCAAAATAATTAAAAAGTATTTTCAAATTGGAGTCTAAGATTACTTCAGCTGGTGTAGAGCTCAAAATAGAAAGAGGGAATTGTTTGCAATGTGTTCACAGTAGAGATCATTTCTTCAGGATTCTTTTATTAGTAGAAAGGTCTAATAGAAGTAGTAAAGTTCTTCTGACAAGAACTTGAACCAAGTCAGTAAGATTTGAACCTTGCAATAACTGAGAGAAAGAAATGAAGGTGTAGATATATTTTTGAGATGCAACTAAAAAGAAATTCGTGTTTTAAAACCATGCAAAAACTCACTTTAGAAATGCCAAGTATTCCGTTTTGAATACTAAATAGCTCCACACTTACCGAGCTGTCCTTGTAACCTTAATTTGACTCTCCTACTGTAAACATGAATTTTGTGGGCACGTACTGTTTTTCTCACAAGTGATTAAATTGAGGTAGCACAAGCAAGAATCACTGCTCTTGCCCAAGTTCTGAATGCCCAATTTGGCAACATTATGTTTCTCTGACATGTGTGTTCAGGTTGAAACTACTAAAAGGAGACAAAGCATTTCCCCTCTTCTCATGATTTACAGGTTCTGAAATTACTGTCAAGCTCTTAACAACAATCCCAGCTTTTGGATGCTGACAGAGCTGCAAGCTCATGGCAAAATTCTGAAGTGATCAAGTCTCTTACAGAGTTGGTATAACTAATATGCAAATCGACCTATTTCTTACTTCTGCCATCACCCCCCCATTCCTCAAACCTTTTCCAGAAATGAACAAAACTCAGAACAGTAGGAGGAGAGTAGCCTATCTTAGAACTGAAAACGTGACTCAACCAAAATATGGAGAACAAGCATATGTAATAGGCAAAACAGGAAATGCGTAAAGAAAATCCTGACTGAAACACTTCATACACGCAAATCTTTCCAAGATAATGGTAAGGTGCTTTTAGCTCCCAAACAAAGCAGAATGATATCCCAAATATAGCACATTTGGTACACTAACACGGTAGCAGTGAGAAGCTGTAGTGAAGCAGGAGGTCAGGCAGTGCCATCTCCAGAATGGCAAGCAATGCGTGAGAGAAATGTGATACAGGTCAGCTCATCAGGGAACCTTCTATCCCACTGGTTAATTTTTACTAGCAAACCTCCAGAAAAGCACTGTGCTGTATCAAAAGCCTTGATGTTTTTAAAACAAAGAATTTATGGGCACTGCAAGTGTAACCTGCCTTCCTTTGTTCACTGAAATACATCATCATTTTGTACATTGTGGTAGCAAAAGTAATTTAGAGGATTCTGACAGAAATAATATATATATCATTAAATCTGTCCATTAATATACTCATGGTATTATAAACATAGCGGTTTGTGGATGACAGAAACTAAAACCAACTCATTTGTTTGTGTCAGTATTAAAATGTAATACATTTTCTTTTCAGATTCAAGCCAAGTGAACGGAGCTTTCTGCACAGAAAGTTATCATACACACACACAAAAAAAAAAGGCACAAAAATCTCAGAGATTAAAATATAACCTTTGAACATCATAATTTCCAATTTGCTTCAGCTCTTAGATATATTGAGATCAATGGTCTTAGTCCAGACCTAAGTTCAGGTTGCTCACAAACAAACAATGCTCATTCTCATAAATAATTTTCCTATTTGCAAGAGAGTTATAAACTGTGACACCAGTGCTTCTAGGAGGCCAGCCTGACATAATCAGAGACTAGAATTATTAACTTCTATTTGTTAAAAAGAATCTAGTGTGGTAGGACAGAAATGAATACTGAGCTACACAGAATCCGTACCAACCATTCTCCAGTCTGTCTACTTGGACACGTTAATGCTGTACAAAGCCCCCATTAGTACTATCTATCTATCTATACATCGGGTGCAAGTGTCTATCAGCATACATAAGAAGAATAAGGATAAACATGCAGGGTTTAAAAGAAAAGAATTTTAGCTACTGGACTGATGATACACAATTTTGCCAAGTGGATGTGAAGAAAACTGATTGAGGGACATCTTAACATTTTTGCACCCCTTTATGATTGCAGAAGTCTTCTGAAGAAGACTAGCATCAGACAAATGACTGGTTATAAGTAGGATACCATGCACAAAGCTACTCTGGTCTCCTGAGATGTTATATTCAAAGGCTATTTTTACTCTGCAGATATTTCAGTCCATCTTTACATATAATATCTGTAATATACAGCAAGCATAGCAACAAAAACCTGTCAGGAAAGGAATCAAACATGTACTATATAATTTTATTATTAATAACGTACCTGGAAAAAGATGTCCACTGCATCCTCATAGAAATTCTTGGTAAAGTTTGTGTACTTTTACAGACTTCTGGACTAGAAAAAAAAAAAAAAAGAAATTACAAATGCCCAGCAGTGTGTTCTCTCTAAGAATTCTACAGAAAGCAACAATATACCATGCCTGGAAACATAATTTAATCTCACCACAGCTATACATCTATTGCCTTTAATGCAGGAGCAGCCTTCCCCATTTTTCCATCTCCTTTAGTTTATGTCTTAAGGAACATGATAGTCATAAATATCCCATGGGAAATTCCTAGTGTCTAAAAAATTGACCAGTTATCTTCTTTGTATAGAGTTCTTATTTGTGAACATTTGTCATCTAACAGCAGAAAAGCGTACAGATCAAGAAGAAAAAGGACTAATATTGTCTACAGAAGTGTGAAAATTGTAACTTCTAGTGCCTCAGATCTCTTATTTATTTAATGAAAGATCAATAATCAAGCTTACATGTTTGATTGCCACAGTTCTACATAAAGCAAAGCATAGCTGCAGTAGTATTGCTTTCTATTAAAGCAAACAACAACAAAAACAAAATATGACTGTTTGATTTGGTATCATTAAGGAAAAAAACACAACATTCATATTCTAACAGAGCAAAAATATAACATAGTCTTTTGAAAGATTCTAATGATGACTCTGATTGTATGAACTGTCACTCCTAAAAATGAAATCTCTTAGTTCTCAGCAGTTATTTCTCTCTTTACAAAGCTATATAACACAAAGTGATGTAAAAACAAACAAATATATTGAGCCAATCTCTAAAAGAATTTAAGAAATTCAGGGTCAAATTATCCAAATCATTCAGTTCTCAAAATGTTTTTAAGTATTTTTTTTAGTTAATATTGAGAAAAATGAAAACATCTATTTTTCAGATCAACACCCAGTACTGTCTGAGATGTAGAACTATTTTCTATGGGCCATATTTTCCAAAAAAACAACAAAGGTCATGAGCAGTTGAAAATCATTTGAAATTTCAATTTTTTTTCTTCAAAGCATTTCAAAGCGTTTTACACTTGAAAAAGAATATATGAAGGAACTGAAAATGAGACAAGATCACCAACTTGACCCACTGCTTTTCGACTTACTGAGGTTCACTTACCAATAAATTAAACAGTATCTATCAGTAAGGTGCAGAGCTAAGACTTCACTTGGCTCCTCATACAATGCTAGAACATACAATGCATCTCTAAGCCAGTATTTTCAATGTCAGTCCTGGTTATGGTACTTGATATCATGAGTATAACTTCAGTTAACAACTTGTTTTCACTGGCCACATAATACTTTCCAATGTCAAATATTGGACATCATGACTTTTATCTAATTTTTAATATGAGACCAAAATTTAGGCATCAGAAATACTACACCAAGAGCTGAAGAGTCCACACTAGCAAACCTTTGAGAGCAGATGTACAATTATTTTCTAATTAAATTCCATGCAAGTAGTATCAACAGAAAGGAAGATGAATAAATATTGTTTATAGGCTAATAGAACACAGGTGTTATACCTTTACCAAAATTACTGGCAAAGCTTAATGATAAACTAGCCAAACAACTCAATGTGACAGGATTTGTGCTACACAGAGATCTGGCAGAACAGCTGACAAGCAACACGAAGACAGCTGCTGTGTTTTCTTGCTTCTGCATGTGCTCCAGCACAGAAATTTGCGTGGCTGAAGAGATTAACTCTGGAATCCCCCAGAAAATTCAGCAATTATTGTTCCACAGGCACTTTTCTCCCTAAAAAACACACTTTATTAAAATGTTTTGTTTGTTTTAGCATAGAAACTGAAGCACCAGCACTCCCTGCAAAAGATGCTAAATAAAGATGTTAGTGTTCTCATTTATGTTGATTAAGTAACAAATCCAGAAGTAGTAGCGAGGCACCATGTGTAATTCACTGGTGGTAACTGGACTTGAAAATCACTGCTTGTCAGTAGCAACAGTTTGGGAGAACAGAGAGAACAGAAAGCCTGCTTCTACCAAGAGAAGCAGGGCCACACCCCAACATCACCTGGCGCAGCTAGCTGAAAACTGCCCAGCAGTTTGTTCCTGTGAAATGGTGTCACCAGCAGAGATCTGGCTAGAGGATGACACTCATCACAAAGTGTAGTAAAAGTATTAATAATGCTCCTTTGAAGAGCTCCACAGAAGCAGAATTGTTTCCTGGTTCCCATTTTTATTGTATGTGCATGAATGCATGCACTGAATAGCAGGGATGCTTCTGGGATTGCAAGAGCCAGGTCATGTTCTTTCTTTGCCTGATTCAAAGTAGAGATTTTCATCTCAGATCACTCTACCTCAGGCAGAGAAAAGACACGAACCTTTTACAGAAAGTTTACAGAAGATACCTTTTATATTCTCAGGCTATTCCTAAATATTCAAAAAGTATAAGACGTTTTCTACATTAACCCTGTGCTTCATGAATACTTTGCCAAAAAATACATAATTTAGCAGAAGGGCATACTTCCACTACTTGGAAATTCTAGCAAAATTGTTTTTGCTAGGTGTAATCATGAGTCTTAATCAAATTAACTTTCTGCTAAGGTTAGGGAAATAAACATGTTTAAGTGTTATCGTGATCGTCTACAATGAGTACGGAAGTACACCTTTAGAAGTTTATCTTCCAAATTAATTCTCCTTTTGTAACATCTGTGCACTGCTCAGTTAGTTACATTTGTAATTCAAATCTCGCTTTATGTAGTAAATCAGGGAAAAACACCATGAAACTGAATTAAAAATATTTTTGGAACAACAGAGAACTTTGCAACTAAATTGTTGTGTTTTGGATTCATCACCCTTTGGTAGCACTAAATTATTATATTCTAGTATGTTGAACTGCAGACAAAAGTTCCTTACCTGCTTGGTACTGAAAGTCTACCTGAAATACTCTGCTATTTTATGTTTTATCTTACATACAGAAATTTAAAACCAACAATTAAAAACTCATCAGGGTTAGCTGGATTCTCTACATTTTGTGCAGGAGTCCATGAAAGCCCTACTTGAATAATAAGAGCCCTCTAAGAACCATGTGAAAATGTCCCAAACAAATTTACAGCACTTGGAATTAATGTCTTGAAACCAATATGCTCAATAAATATAGATTAGATTTAGCTGCTGAGTGTTAACAAGATTACTATTCACAATGACCATCCCTCAAAGACCTGCTTTTCAAACAAAAATAGCTTTTTTTTCCAGAAAAAAAGACTCTTCTCACAATAAAACAAGAACTCCTGGCAAGCTTAAAGTGTATGTAACCCAATTTCTATTCTCCCCCTCCTACTTCCCCTCCCTCTAGTTCTAGGAATCAGCTATCAGAAGCAGCAACTCAGCAAAGGTTTAGATCAGGTAAAGTGGAAAAGGCGGAGCAGATCCGCACCGAGGGCCCGCCTGCTCTGCTCGGAAGGAAGCTACCTCACTTCACATATCCTCTAAGTGGCTCATAACAAGAGAGTTTTAAAAGACATTATTACACAACACTCGTATCTAGAATTATTGTACTGTATGGTTTATTACTGCAGGCCTCCCAGTGAACTCAGCTTGCCAAAGTCAGAGTGGTCTATCTGGAAACTGTATTCCATTTCTATTAGCCTATAAACAAAGCATCAGTGTTACGTAGGAATAAATGTAAAGCACACAGTTTCTCTTTTTGAACTCAGATTTGGTTTCAAAATGTATTCTTTACTATGCTTATAGAAATATGGGTATACACATATGCATACACACATGCAATCCATAATATTTATAGTCACACCAAGGAAAAGTTGACCCTTAAACTGACTTCTGCAGTTATTTTGCCATTTTATTAAAAGAATGTGACTGAAATTCTATTCTCGGTACAACGTAGCATGCCCCGGCACACTCTTGATATGAGGCATCTTGATCTTTTTACTGAGCCTAATTTAGAAAGCAAAAAATCTTTTTTGGTCTTTTTGTTCCCTCCTCCCCCACCCAGAGAAGGAGACTTTTTCCCCCCTTGTGATCAATTTCATGCCATTTTCTTTAAACAGAGATATCAAATTGTTAAACATTTTAACCACAGTATGTCCCGGTAATTCAATCTTTTGCATTCGCTTGGGTGTCCCAAAGTGTTTTGAGTTCAAACAGCACAAGGAAACTGCAGTGCTGGTCAGTCCCCTCTTAAATCTTCTTATGGATTTCATTTGCTGTGTGGCCTGAGAGAGGTCAAAAGGTTTTGGCACAGAAGTAGAATTTGAGAAATAATCACCTTATAGACCCACTAAATCAATCATAATTAATGCACTTGCCTAGTTCTGTCAGAGAATTGCTGCTAGAGGGCAAAATAAAGAGGCCCCCTCTAATACAATTTGAAAAGAGATCAGATCTGTCATTTCATCTAATAATTGAGCCAAATGAGAAAAGAGAAGGGTCAGAGTTCATTCGGTGACCTTATGTAAACCCAATAATACATAATTCATTTTCATTTTATGGAATTTATAAGATGCTGTAAACTGTCAGAATACAGACTCATCTGCTTTAGCTTCCACCAAAATCTTCCTGCTCATCATGCAACACACTGAGCTGCCAAAACTTTTAAGCGGTATATTCTGGCAGAATAATCCAAAAGCCTTCATCAGGGACTGGTATTTAATTCATTCTTCCAAGCGTGTGAAGTTAATAACTGAATAAATCACTCGCAGCTCTTTCTGAATGATATAAAACCTGTAATTTATTTACTGAGTGTTACAAATACAGTTAAAACATGTTTTCATGCAAAAGGGTTTCTTTTCTTTTTTATTATTGTTATAAAAGGGTTATTTATTTATTTATGAACATGGGATAGAAATACATATACCCTCAGCATGGAATATTTCATTCCATCCCAAGTTTCAGTCAACCATATTCAGGACTCATTTCAGTTATTACCTACAAACTGTAAGTGATCTGAAGACATATTGAGTAAACAGTTCTCAAAAAACCAGGTTGCTTTGTTGTTTTTTTTTTTTCTTCACTCAATGCTGAATATTACTTGAAAACATCAAAAGCATTTGCTTTCCAGCATGCCTTTCCTTTTTCAGTTTCTCTGCTGAGCTACGTTCCTTAATCAATCAATCATGCTGCCACTACCAAGTCAGAGCTCTATCCGAGTAATAAAGGTGAATTGATGGTTTATGAGTTATTCCTCCCGCTTTGTCTTCTTTAACGTCAACACCACCAACACACCAACACAGAGCATCCGGGCATTCCTGACAGAATTTCCAAGGTGAGGACAGACTTCTGGGGAGACAATTTTTTTTTTTTTTTATTGAATCAATCAACATTTAATTGGAGGGAAAAAAGCAACAGGGAAGATTTTACTAATTCTGCTGTTGGAAACCGAAGCAGCAAACTTTGAAAGAAAACAAAAGCTGAGAGTATCCCATAAGAAAATATATTACTATCCATATCATTCTTGCATCATCATAATCATGACAACAGTAAGATTACAAAAAAATCACTTTTATTTTTCCCCACACTTCTGATCCTCAATTTATTTAGAGATGAGGTTTTTTTGTTTTTATATTGCTTTTTAGATGACCTGTAAAATACCCCAGACTACAGATGGGAATCAATACTAGGTGAGCCAAGGTATAGTTACTGTAGACTATATTCTCCTGCAAATTACGCTGAGCAGAAGCTTTATGGGAATACAGTATTGCCTAGTAGTTCACTGGCTGGACACAATTAAGTTTCAAACATCCCACACCAACCTGATCTGTACAGCTGTGACTAAAAAGCTCCATGAAGCGCAACAGACAATTCTCCTTGACACGATGCATTCCTATACTAATTATTTCCTACACAGACCAAGTAGAAAGTTGGGTTAGAAAGCACCTGCAGAACATACGCCATGTTCAGGACAAGTCATACGCTGCTCTGTCAGGTTCCAACTTATTCGACCAGTGTAACTTAGAGACGTCTTAAATTATGACAAAGGCTGTTTCAGTATCTGGTTGATCAGCGTAAGGGAAGCACAAACTGGTCTCACATCTTTCCTCTTCTCAGCTGTGCCTGGCTGAAGACCGAGCCTTTTATGGCTCCATAATACAACCCCACAGAGATTGCTATGACCATTAAGAAAGAAAAATAAAGTTCCATTCTCAAACTAAACATACTATATAATGTCATGTTTCCAGCTAGATGGGCAATATATGAAACAGCTACTGAAGAGCAGTACGAGTAGCCATTTCTGAAGGGCTTTACAAGGGAATGTATTCTCTAATATCTATGGAGAAGTAAATGAAGGCACAGAAATTATTTTGCACTGAACACCAAAACTGAAACCAAATCTTGTGTTTGTTGTTACCTTGTACTTATCAATAATATTTCCCTTGAAATTTTGACTGCATGCAACAAGCCATAGAAGATACATTACTTGCTATTGAAGTTAAAAGTCAATTTTTATACATACGAACCGTAAGAAATATGTATGTCACTCTCAAGTTACCCTTTATCTATTTACCCTTTTTTAGTTTGAAATGACAACATCCTTGTATTTGTCATATTGTTTAAATCTGACCTCTGATCCTCAGGGTCATTGCACTCCCTGAGGTCATCTGTCCATCTGATTAACACATTCCATAATTTCAGAGGTGGCCAGTTTAGTGGTCTATCCCATTAATCATGGCAGAGGCACCAGGAGCAGCATGAAAAAAACACTAAGGTTATCAAATCCCCACAAGAGATTAGGAAGTTAGATAAGAGCATGAAGTTTAACAAACAAAAAGTACATGGACAAACTAAAAGGCATTCAAGGCCTGAAACCCGACACAAGAAAGCAGCATGAGAAAAACAAACATATCAGCAACTTTTCCTCCTGCTCATTTCTCTCATACTAGATTTCACGAAGCTCTGATATTTCCTCCTACAGATAATGCCCCTTCTGGGTCAGAGAACAACATGAAATAATCATCACTGCTAATGCTGCGCAAGCTTATGGAACACTGCGGAGCTGAGGTGCGTACAACACAGACAAGAGGAGCCAACGGCACAGGATTCACCTGCAAATGGCCCCAAACCACCACAAGCACACTGCAGCCAGCAAGCGGATGCACACGACTGAGGGCACAGATTACGAGTTTGTTGATAAGGGGAAAAATTCATTTCTCCTAACGGGCCTTCTTTTGTACTGCCTACTGTAGAGTAAAATAAGCATCTTGGCAAAAATAAATTGGAAACAGCTTTACAGAATAGGGCATAATGCTGAGAATAAATAACACTTTGATTCTTGTCACTTCATTATTTAGAAAACTTGCTGCAACATTTTCAGCTTTTCATCTGCCTTTCCTTCGTGTGTTTTTCAGACAGCAAGAACAGGGACCTGAGTACTCTATGCTCACAGTTGCTAACAATGGGATTTTCCTTGATATCTTGAACAAACACAAGGACTGAGTTTGAAAAGAAGTGCTGGCAACCATCTCACACAGTTGGTCTTCCTTTGCATCTATTAATCAAACATCTAAATGAAGTTCCCATTGTAGGGACATTTCCTATCAAAGCCAATTTCAATCTTTGAATTTGTTTGAGGATTTTTTTTTTTTTTTTTTTTTTTTTTTTTTTTTTTCACTTTCTCGTTTCTCAGAATCTTGCTTTGGATTTATATTTTGTTATTGAATATGAAACTGCCCAGATTCTTTTCCCAAGCTGCCTTTTGCATTATATTACTGGGATGTTTCCACCCTGTTGTGAAGTTTCCTACTCTCCTAAACAAAACAAAACAAAAAAAAGCAGGACAGAGTAAACAGGATCCATGTGAGATTATTGAGAAGTGTGAGACAGTTTATTCTCTAGAGTCAGACTATGCTGTGGGAACAGCCCAACAACCTTTCAATAAAAGTGCTCCATTATCTTGTTTGTTTAAATTCAAAGATTTCTTCTCCCCCCCTCCCCCGCCCCTCTTTTTAATCATCTGGACAGTAGTAATTGGCATCCCATTATACAATTTATATCTAAATCATCTTCCTCAGATCTAACTTATTTTCTGAAAAATGCAGCTGGTCTTAAACACTAGATTATATCATGAAGAAATATAAGTAAAAAGCTTGCAGTAAGTAATTTAGTGCAAGCAACCCTTCTCCTCCCTGGAAATTTTTCTGTTGCTTTTACTAATTGCCTGATTATTTAATTTTTATAAATACTGACAAATTTTATTCAATTTGCACATAGTCTGTAATCTTCAACTAAGTGTTATTTACTAGTTCGGACTTTATTTACTCCAATTAACAACTCACTGATGAAGGCTTGACTAAGTTCTACTAGTCTCTGCCACTTATTAAGAATGTATGAAACTGGAAATAAAACTAGAGCAATCTTTCTCAGACTCCAATCAAAAAAAATATATCAGAGATTAAGTTCAATCAAAAAACAAACAAACAAACAAAAAAAAACCAAACAACCAACAACAAACAACCAAGATGTCAGATATCCCTCTCTTCTCCAGAAGGCTTTCTGGTTAGATTAGAAAATCTTGATCAAAATAATTAAAAAGTATTTTCAAATTGGAGTCTAAGATTACTTCAGCTGGTGTAGAGCTCAAAATAGAAAGAGGGAATTGTTTGCAATGTGTTCACAGTAGAGATCATTTCTTCAGGATTCTTTTATTAGTAGAAAGGTCTAATAGAAGTAGTAAAGTTCTTCTGACAAGAACTTGAACCAAGTCAGTAAGATTTGAACCTTGCAATAACTGAGAGAAAGAAATGAAGGTGTAGATATATTTTTGAGATGCAACTAAAAAGAAATTCGTGTTTTAAAACCATGCAAAAACTCACTTTAGAAATGCCAAGTATTCCTTTTTGAATACTAAATAGCTCCACACTTACCGAGCTGTCCTTGTAACCTTAATTTGACTCTCCTACTGTAAACATGAATTTTGTGGGCACGTACTGTTTTTCTCACAAGTGATTAAATTGAGGTAGCACAAGCAAGAATCACTGCTCTTGCCCAAGTTCTGAATGCCCAATTTGGCAACATTATGTTTCTCTGACATGTGTGTTCAGGTTGAAACTACTAAAAGGAGACAAAGCATTTCCCCTCTTCTCATGATTTACAGGTTCTGAAATTACTGTCAAGCTCTTAACAACAATCCCAGCTTTTGGATGCTGACAGAGCTGCAAGCTCATGGCAAAATTCTGAAGTGATCAAGTCTCTTACAGAGTTGGTATAACTAATATGCAAATCGACCTATTTCTTACTTCTGCCATCACCCCCCCATTCCTCAAACCTTTTCCAGAAATGAACAAAACTCAGAACAGTAGGAGGAGAGTAGCCTATCTTAGAACTGAAAACGTGACTCAACCAAAATATGGAGAACAAGCATATGTAATAGGCAAAACAGGAAATGCGTAAAGAAAATCCTGACTGAAACACTTCATACACGCAAATCTTTCCAAGATAATGGTAAGGTGCTTTTAGCTCCCAAACAAAGCAGAATGATATCCCAAATATAGCACATTTGGTACACTAACACGGTAGCAGTGAGAAGCTGTAGTGAAGCAGGAGGTCAGGCAGTGCCATCTCCAGAATGGCAAGCAATGCGTGAGAGAAATGTGATACAGGTCAGCTCATCAGGGAACCTTCTATCCCACTGGTTAATTTTTACTAGCAAACCTCCAGAAAAGCACTGTGCTGTATCAAAAGCCTTGATGTTTTTAAAACAAAGAATTTATGGGCACTGCAAGTGTAACCTGCCTTCCTTTGTTCACTGAAATACATCATCATTTTGTACATTGTGGTAGCAAAAGTAATTTAGAGGATTCTGACAGAAATAATATATATATCATTAAATCTGTCCATTAATATACTCATGGTATTATAAACATAGCGGTTTGTGGATGACAGAAACTAAAACCAACTCATTTGTTTGTGTCAGTATTAAAATGTAATACATTTTCTTTTCAGATTCAAGCCAAGTGAACGGAGCTTTCTGCACAGAAAGTTATCATACACACACACAAAAAAAAAAGGCACAAAAATCTCAGAGATTAAAATATATCCTTTGAACATCATTATTTCCAATTTGCTTCAGCTCTTAGATATATTGAGATCAATGGTCTTAGTCCAGACCTAAGTTCAGGTTGCTCACAAACAAACAATGCTCATTCTCATAAATAATTTTCCTATTTGCAAGAGAGTTATAAACTGTGACACCAGTGCTTCTAGGAGGCCAGCCTGACATAATCAGAGACTAGAATTATTAACTTCTATTTGTTAAAAAGAATCTAGTGTGGTAGGACAGAAATGAATACTGAGCTACACAGAATCCGTACCAACCATTCTCCAGTCTGTCTACTTGGACACGTTAATGCTGTACAAAGCCCCCATTAGTACTATCTATCTATCTATACATCGGGTGCAAGTGTCTATCAGCATACATAAGAAGAATAAGGATAAACATGCAGGGTTTAAAAGAAAAGAATTTTAGCTACTGGACTGATGATACACAATTTTGCCAAGTGGATGTGAAGAAAACTGATTGAGGGACATCTTAACATTTTTGCACCCCTTTATGATTGCAGAAGTCTTCTGAAGAAGACTAGCATCAGACAAATGACTGGTTATAAGTAGGATACCATGCACAAAGCTACTCTGGTCTCCTGAGATGTTATATTCAAAGGCTATTTTTACTCTGCAGATATTTCAGTCCATCTTTACATATAATATCTGTAATATACAGCAAGCATAGCAACAAAAACCTGTCAGGAAAGGAATCAAACATGTACTATATAATTTTATTATTAATAACGTACCTGGAAAAAGATGTCCACTGCATCCTCATAGAAATTCTTGGTANAATTTTTTTTTAAGTTTCTCATTAAATGAATTTTCAGAAATATGTTTTATAATCAATCATGCTCCGGTGCTCTCTTTCAGAGAGCAGTAATCAGCACTTTCATTTTATATAATTATCATTACTTTTCTATTATAGATTTTAGTAGTAATAAAGTATGTACTTTATAGAACACTTCTATTGGCCCATTATATCTGAATATGTCATTTGATGTGCATTGAAATATATTATGCTGCATTATATATATTGTCCATCCATAACACTATTGCTAATATTATGTTACAGTATAACAATAAATAGATCACAGTTTGTTTGCTTTAACTTGTTTTTGAAATGTATTGAAGTACCTTATCAACATTTTGACATCAAAAGCTCCATTTTGTCTGTCCTAGAGCAATAATTTCTCCTATTCATGTACTTTACGCACTATAACTTTGGCTTGTTTTGAAATTTAAAACTCCATATAATAACAAAAAATTTTTTTTTTCCAAGTCTAAAGAAACATTGATCCAAATGAAATATTTAGGTTTTTTTCCTTCATATTTATGGATATAAAATGAATATACTTTTTGAAGTAACTAATTTGTGGAACCAGCTTTTACCAACAGGAAGTTACAGTGTTGAGATTTCACTAGCTTTATTTACTACTATGATGGAAATAAGTATGGGGAAGCATATTTTCCAAACATAACAACTCTATTATCATGGGAAAACTATTTTTTTTAATGTCACAAAATCTTTGCATTTTACAAAACTCTTATTCTTAAAAGGCATTGTAATTTCTTTTGAAAAGTGTTTTGAAAGTGACACTTTATAGAAATGAAACTGGAAGCTTTATTTATCACTACTAGTTTAATAAACACTCTCACAATAAATAGAATGTACAAATAACCATGAATAAGTAATTTCTACATAGTTGCTCATCAACTAACATCCAGGACAAGAGAACAAATCTCCAGCTCCTAATATTCCATCCAATACACGGTTATCATTTTCTAGGAATAAAAAGCAGACAAGATGTGCAGGAAACAAATTGCTTGCTCACAGCTGTGTGAGAATCAATGTGACTGATTCTGGCACCAGCTTCTTCAAGCTGGAGAGACTGCAGCAAAGTCAGCAGCTTCAACAGTTGTCCGACAGCCCTTTGCCCGAGCTGTAAATCTACCCTAAACGAACACACATCAGGCAGGACAGCAGCGTCTCAGAGGAATGACACAGCAACCAAAAGGTAGCTAACAGATTTGAAATGAAAACAGACCCAACTCCCAAAGCCAGAACTGTAGTTACTCATCTTTTTGTTGCCATTTAGCAAATACTCAAGTCTCACCTGCAGAGGCTTTACCCGTCTCTTAGTCCATTCAGACATTATCAGAAAGACTTAAATGTGTGTCCTCAATTTTGCACATATACTCATTTGTACTCAAAAATGATTGGTGTGCGACAGCAGCAACTTCTCAGATCATCTTGAAGCCCAACAGTAAAAATGCTAATATTTTCATCTCTTCACATTGCTGTGCTTCAAAACATGCCAGGGCATTCACCAGAGATTGTTTGAAACACATCCCCCCATCTGTGGCTAAACATTTAATTGAAGTTTACAAAGAGGTTTAAGATCTGACTCACATGACAGACAAGAGAGACAGAAATCACCAGAGATATAAGCAAGAGCAAATAATTCCATTTCTCTTATAAGATTAGGAGGAGACTTAAGCTGCTTGAAAGCATGCTTGCAAACTTTATCTGACATGGGAGGAGGGGGCAGGTACCAGTGTGTTTCTTTGGATGATCCCAGTGTTCTCCAGCCTGGTATCCTCTTTGCTCCCCCACAGCCAACCAAGTGCTCTACAGCTGCTTTCCCAAGGACATTTGTTTTTCCCTACTTGTAGCAAACTGCAAGATGTGAAATTGAAACCAACCTAATCTCAATCTCTCTGTTCATTTTATGGCAGCCTGGAATACTAACACACAAAATTACAGAATGGTGGGAGTAAGCAGGATCTGTACCTGAGGTGTAAGGCAAAGCCCATCATGAAGAGCCTTCAATCTCCTATCTGAGCAGATAAGAAAAAGATGCTGTCCAGCCTCACATGAACATCTGTGTGCACGAAAAATCTTTTAGTGGCCAGACATTTCTGGGATCAAACAAATGATCAGCGCAGACCTGAGT
Organism: Pavo muticus; assembly: GCA_016647715.1. Classification (NCBI taxonomy): domain Eukaryota; kingdom Metazoa; phylum Chordata; class Aves; order Galliformes; family Phasianidae; genus Pavo; species Pavo muticus. Next base: position 2,931,198 of record JACDJE010000015.1, on the reverse strand, counting down.
GCCAGGACTTCAAGCAGCTCCCTTTATTCCTGATAATGCCTTCTGTGCTGCTTGCTAATAATTCACTTACTAGTTGGAGCCAAAGTAAAAAGGCTCAAGCCACTTCTCAGTCAGATGCACAGATTTCCTGGGGCTGTTGTCTACATGAGATACGTAATCGTTATACGTTATACGTTATAATCATTATTATATACCTATAAGCACTGTGGTCATATTTCAAAGTATAAAATCCATTAGACCAATGAATTTATAGTTCTCTATGTGTTTCATAGAAGTATGCTGCTAAGGCTGTTATAAATAAAACACATGCATACATTCAAAACTACCATGGTTTGTTTACTTGCCCAGCTAAATCTGTGCATCCATTTCCTTGGCTTTGGATGGAGGATGTTGCTGGGATGGCTAGGACATGCTGGTTGGGAAAAGCAAAGCAACTCATGCTGAATTAGTCATGAAGCAATTACGGAACCACAATGGTGCGCCCCTACTTCGCTTCAAGTTACAAATTCAGTTACCGGAGATACTAAACGCCATCTCCAGCACGAGACACAGCCATGCACAGGGGCATGGAATGCTGCAACAGAACAGGCCTGAGCTGTTTTCAGGGAAGGCAGGATGAAGATGAGAACGAAAGGCACTGAGTGTAGAAAGAAGAAACCACACATCTCTGGAGGAAATTTCAATTGGACATTTACTTACATTCAGCCAACAAAATTCCAAAGTTTCAAATATGAATGTCAACAGTTCCATATTAGGTGACAGAAGTGGATCAACAATTAAAGAACGTGCATATCTTTTAATACAGTGAGATTTAGGCAACCATTTTATCACCACTAACACACATTTTCTCCTGTTTTTCCAGGAAAAAGAGAGAAAACCAATTCTCTGCCTCTGAAAATTTGTCTCAAAGTCTTTTTGCTTTTTACCCTAAGGCTATGATGAACTTGGACTGGACTTCTGTAGTTTAGCATGTGAGCGGGATATTCCAGGTTCCCAACTGTCAGATTATATTGTCGTGGGCAGTGAGAAGGCATACAGGGACACAGGAAGAAGGCTGTGATATTTCCCAAAATTTGTTTCCTGCTATTCTACTCAAGACTGTCAAAGAAGCTACAAGGACAGAGATTCTGAGCACAAGAGACAATGAAGGATTTCAAAGTTTGGTGTGGAAGTTATAAAACATTTTCTTTGTTTTTGATTGAATTTTGCATTTTCTGCAAAATTCTGTCCTACTATTTGTTAGCATTTTATTCAAGTCTCTTTTTGCTAGTACTGAAATATCGTTGAGTGATTCTCTACAAACCTAGAACATGACAGACAATTGGCTGTTACCTGCTTAGATTATAGCAAGACATTATTTTGCCTGTTCTATTTGATTCCGGTTTCAAATCCTTTTAAAATAGTATCATCTTAAAGATCCCCCTCAATGCAAGGGCTAGATAAAATAAATGAATTAACAATAAGTAAAAAAATGTGCAGTCACAAGCTGATTTGTCCTGACTTTTTTCTTCATAGGAGGGACAAAGCCAACTGAGAATACCCTTTTTCACAGAAAGGTTGGATTCACAGTGTATTGATTCAGATGGTTTTCAGTTGCTTTTTGTTCTCCTCTCTTTTTAACATTTCTTTCTGTCATTGTCCTCTAAGTTCAAATTCAATGATACCCTTAACTCTCTACTTATATAAACGTCTACGTTCTCTCTGAGTACTTTGTACTTTTTAAAGACATTTTTATATCTTTACAACAGTGAGACAATTAAGTGATATATTCATTATGCTGACTTAGAGAATGGGTGCCTAAATCTGGATCTGGTTGATAAAACTTGGGGTCTCCAATTCCTATCTCCCAGCTGCCTGCCTGGGAACATGATGCAGAACTACAGAGATCTCTATATGGCACCTGCTCCTTAAGGAGAGGACTTGGTTTTAAAATTCGTATTGCAGAAAACTCAGTCCAGTTTGTGTGGAGGCGCTTCTGTTTGACAATCTCATTCACTCCTGAAATCCACATTTCCTGATTTCTATTTATGTTTAAAGTCAAGTCAGTGGAGCAGAGTTTGTGGAAGAAGCAGGAACTGAGCTGAAGCTTAAAATACCTACATCCTAGACTGTACTGACACTCATATTAGCTCTCATCTATATATACTCAGATCTACAGGTAAGTAAATAAAAGTAGATACCCTCACAATTCCATCATTTCTATTAAACAATTCTTTAGAAAAATACAGTTGACAAACTTATATTTCTTCATAATGCAGTAGGTACTCTGCCTAAGAAACAAGAACTTCCAATTCTTGCCAAATCAGGGCTTAGGCAATTTAAACAGAGACTTGCATCAGAAGTTTTTAAAGTGTCACAGAAGTGCCATTCAAATCTCCAGCAATTGATCCTGCCGATGCTGTAGTGATGCTCACATTTAACAAAGCAAATGGAGAATTATGATTGCTATCTAAAGCAGGGGCACAATTAAAGAAAATGAGAATTGTTTATAGAACAACATTGGCTTGTTTTTTTCTTGGTTACTAATCATGAGTTTAATTTTTAATGGAAAAGCATTGCTAGCACAATTAACACTCAATTTACATGTGCATCCATAGACCCAATTAATTAAATTTTATTGATGCCTAGTTGCTCTTTAAAATGCGTTCCAAATGCCTTCAAATTGATTTTAAGTGGTTGATAGTGAAAGCCTGTATGCTTCTGGTAGCAGCCCTACAGATTTTCATGCATTTATTTCTATATTTTATATACATTTTTATACATGCAGCTTACATACTGTAAGTACTCACTGCTTTACATAATACTTTTTTTCAGAACATTCAGTGTTCTGTAACAGAATTTAAAACAAAGCTATGGAAGAAGCTCTTAAAAACCTTTCAATGAAATACAAAATACTAAAATTAGAGGTTTTTTAATATAAAGTAATAAATAATTTGTATAAATAATTTGATTTCCATGGGCAGAATATCTCATTGATGTTTGAAAAGTGCTCAAGCAGAACATAAAACAGCAACATTCAGTGTGATTAGTGGTAGGGGGGTTACCTCATAAAATAGCACCAAAGAATCTTAGCAACAAAGTTATTGAATCAGAGACAGAAAATTGGTATTATTTGTGCTTTACACTTTGGGAACTAAAACACAGAACTCGAGGAACAGATCTGAGATCTTTTGAGAACAGCAAGAATTTGCTGCAGATTTTCGTATTAGGTGATTTTCCAAAAGTGACAGAATAAATCTGAGTGGTCAGAAATTTAACTTACATTGTTTAAATCTAAGCACAGTATCCTTGCCAAAACACCTTCTCTTGTATACTTTATAAAATAAAGTGAATCAATGTTGCTGATTTTAGCTAATTTTCATATTTTGGGATTCTTTCTGCTGCCGTGCTCTTTGTAGTTCTCCTGGTGTAGGTAAGTTTCTGTTTTATTTTCTAGTTGGGATTCTGGGTCTTTATGCTATACCTCATAATGACCACAGCCAACAGTTGTAAACCCTTCTTTTCGAGCTCAGTGGGAAGCTGGTTTTCATGACATCCTTTATCCCCTGAGTAAGCACCTGCTTAGCCTGATTCTTGCCTTGCTGTTTCTTATCTAGATTATACCTTACATGAAATGTTATCTGAGCTGCAATAACGATAATATGCATCATTTCATAGGTATCTTTGAGCAATTCCGTTTCGTTCACACAAGTTTCCTTAATTACCAATTAGTCTGAATGTCTAGCTTTCAGTCATACTCCATAATTAGCTCTCATTTAGAGTTAATAGTTTAAAAAACAAGAAGAGTATATAAATGCTTGTACAGATATCTCTTATATAAATATATTACCAAGATGTATTTCAATTTTATATATTTACATCCACAATTTAAAGAAACCTTTTTCTAAATTGGGTTGAGTGCGAGATTAAACCTGAAACAAATACTACCCAGAGGATTAGAGACTAATTTTTCATTCACTTAACATTGTGATTTAATATTAACCATCATATCACTTCATGCTAACAGAAAGACAATCAAGATGATATCTTAATTACTAAAAAACTGTCAAGAGACATTAACAACTTCATGCTGAATTTTATAAAAGTAACGAATGTCCTATTGCATATGCTGTAATTTCCTTTCCTGATAACTGTAACAGTTTCTTCACTCATTAAGCACTTATTTTCACACTGCCAGGCATTTCATAGGTGGCCACATTAAAAGAAACAGAGAACGTGAAATCTTAGAAGAAGATAAAGAATTATAATGAAAAAATGGTTGATATTTACAAATCACAATTATAACCTTGGAGACTGAAATAATGTTATTGAACTATTAAAGTAATCTAAGCAATATTTTTCTTCAACATTAACATTTATTATGTATTTGTTAAGTCTGCTGAAAGGGATATACAATTCTAACCCCAACTTGTCAGGACAAGGTGAATATAAAACCTAGAAAATATGTGACAAAGTACAGTTTTTCTTATCAAAATGGATATCATTATCAAAATGATGATTGAATTGGCTTGGTGTTAGTTCCATACACTATTCTCCTGAGAAAGGCTGAAGTAACTAACTCCCCAAAAATGCACCTAACCCATTTTGCAACACTATACGTGAATACCTGGTAGAACAAGAGACTCAATATCAGCCACTTTGAAGTAGACAACCTAATTTCCTTAAAATGAGATATTACTTCCAGGTTTCATTTCTTGATAATTTCTTTGAGAAGCTATTTTTTTTTTCCCCGAGGAAAAATGAAAAATGGAAACTACTTGTCTGCTCAGGCCAAACAAAATTGTCATCCAGAAAAAATTGCTCAGCATGCACTGGAGTCTAGTCAGATGGAAACAACCTTGGAAATATCTACAACCATCCAGGATAATCACATATTTTTGAAGATCTGCCTTTGAATAATTGCTTGATTTGGAACAGAGACCAAAATATGTTTACCCTGCAAATCCAGGGTAGAGCAGAGGAAGTACACGCGTACATACATGAGACTCTGACAGGTCTCATTTCATTTCGAAGAAATTAGCAGCATACTTGAATTTTTTTACTTTCATGAAACAGGCAGAAAATCCTGTTACATTTTAAGTTTCAATTTTAATATGTTTTTATTGAAATAAACAACCTAACCTACACCCACACTATTTCTTATAAGAATAGAAATTATTTAATGAATCTCTACAAGCAAAAAAGGCTGGGGTTTATTAGCAGCTTTTTGTTGTTGTTATTTTTAAAGCAATAAAGGTAGAAAAAGGGAGATATGGTCACATATTTGGGAATGTTTACAGAAAAGAGGGGAGATTCCTACCTTTTTTTCTCTAAATTGAACACAAAGAAAGGCACTGATAGGATTATGAGAAAGAAATCCACTTACAGTTTTATAAAGATTCTCTGTGTCTACTCAAAGAGCTGTAAAATTAAATTCTGATGTTGTCTTTATCCGCTATCATTTTTTCTTAGGCTCAGTCTAAAATTAGTTACGGTCACCAGGTTAAAAATTGCTATGATTCTGAGCAGAGCCCTGCTGAAGTTTTCACCTTAATAATCAGTTTTGTGGGCTGGTGATCAGGTGGGAGAGTCTATACTGGAACCACTTTTAGAGTGAAAGAAGTAACAGTAAATTTAAAAAAAAAAAAGCTACGAAAAAAAACTCAACCCAAAATCATAAAACCAGAAGCTTCTATGCTCACAGTTGATGCTTTGGAGAAAGATACCGCACATATGTGAATTGAACGGGAATGTCACACCTAGGATCCAGTTCTGGCTACTTTGGGAAGCTGGATTTACAGAGCCCTCTTACAGAAGAGATTACATTAAAGACTAGGAAATAGAACGCATACCATAGATGCTATCTTTAGCATCTTTAGAAACCCAGACACAATGCTTTAAGTATGTCCAAGCGTGACATAAAGCCCAAAGACCTGCTTGGAATTCAGATGGTGTAAACTGAGAATGTAAAATCTGGGTCATCAGATTATCATCAAGGCAGAATCCAACTGGCTTTTAGGGTTTAGGAAAGATTTTCCCTTTTTCCATATGGAGATTATGCCACTGTCATGATGCGAGAGGGTTTGTGCATTTCATTCACCTACTTCTGAAGCCTGTGGTCAGACAGAAGATAAAGGATCAGAAATATACTGAGTTTAATTTAGCACACTGGATAAGCACTCTAAAATTTCTAGAGGCTCATCAACAAACACCCTCGATACACGCTATATCGTATTACCTTTAATCTGCATCATCCTTTTATACTGACATTCCAAGTAAGTAACAATGTCAGCAGAAAGAAGGGCAGATTCAAAGGTTTTATTCAGGCTGGTGCTGCTCAGCAGTTGCAAACCATGTCAATTGGCCTCTGTCTTGAGCAGAGCTTCCAGTACTTGGTGCATCTCCATTTCCCAGCTACGTTCAGGGCTTGTGGTGCCCATTTCATCTCCTCCTGACTCTGTTGACTGAATCTGGATGAAGTAGTTATCTGTATTCTGACATTTGAAAAGGTGACAAAGTGCTTTAAAGCCTCACAGGCCGCTACATCACAGTTCCTTACACAAATGGAGAACACAGTTAAAGCTTGTCAAATACCAACTGTGTGCTCAGTTCTGTGAAAATCCCAGCCTGAGAGGGACTGACAGGCTGGGTTTTAGGCAGACACGATCTTCTTGGAGCTCATCAACAGTTTTTATGGCATGGGCAGTGCTCAGGATACTATTGAATTACCTTGCTGTTGGCAGCCACTGTCACATACCTAATTCTGTTTAAACATGTTTTTCTGGCACTTAACCCCTGTTCCCAAATCATAAATGGCCACAAGATGGTTTTGTGAAGCAACTCAACATTTAACACTGCAATGTAAATAACATGCTATGTGGCGTGTTTGATATGAACTTAAACTTTTGTTTTTCTCTGTTTTACTTTTTACAAGTTTTCCTTTAAATGAAGATTGTAGGGTGTTTCAGTTCCAGGTCAATAGAGCAATACTGATGTTCTCATAGGGGGTGCAAGTTAGTTATCACTTATTGCATTGAGACAATATCAGTAACCGTCATTCTAGGGAACTTCTTACCCTTCCCCTTGTATCCAGATTTAAATAACATCATTCGCCTTAAAATGGGACTTAAAACTCGTATGTACATCTTTCACCTTAAATTATTGACAGATCTATACTCCATATTGGGATTACATCTCCCACTTCTTAATATTTTAGCAGTTTCACAGTTTCTGTTGATCGACAATAAGAAAATTTGAGGATGCTCCCTCATTTCACTACGTAAGGGTTGAATTAAGATATTATAATAACCTTTTTGTGCAAGGTCATCTTTCTCAAATATTCACAATGAGTATACCTAAAACCAAGATGTTCAGAAGGTCCTTGTCTGATTTTATACCTTATATTTCATTTAAAAATAGTCTGTATCTTATATATTTGATCCTTCTCACCTCTGAGGTACTTGTGCAAACAACAGCATTTTATCTAATAATGAGATGTAATAGAAAAACCATTCATTACAGCAAGTTCAGCCTTTACTGTGAAAATCTGGGGTTAGGTTTTTAGGCTGCTTTATTATCCATCTGTTGCACTCAGTTATCTTTAACTTAGTATTTGTCAAGATCCATTAAGTCCAGCTGACATATTAACAACTACAGTTAAAACAGTTAAATATCCATCTAAAGCCCTCTCATACCTGGCATTACTGAGCAGGCAGCAGAGATAGGCATGTGCACTTCCACACAGCTATATGCTTTACTAACAGTGAGCTGAACGTTCACTGGAATTGACATTTTTACAAGACGGAAATTTGGATTATCAAGCACCAGAGTAATTTTCAGCATTATGTGGAGACTTATGAAGATAAATAACATAAATCCACTTATGACTATAAGTAAGTTCAGCAGTGTTATTTTAACCATAATATTCAAGGATACAAGCAAGGTGGAATACAGAAAAATAATGAATACCTCTTATTAGAAGAGCTAATATAGATGGGAAGAGACAACGGGTACTTTTGAGCACAGAAGTTCTCAAGAAAAACTTTTCTGCTGGAAAAAGCTTGTCTCTCTTCCCCTCCTAAAAAACCCTTCAGTCTAATAAAAAAATACTTCTACTGCAGCAAATAAATAGTTAATTGATTATAAAAGTTCAAATCCTAGAGGAATGAATAAAGTAGTAATTTCGAAAGACTTTTATACAGCTAATAAGCCAATTCACAAACAAGCAAAGGCAGTTTACAGTATGAAAACAAACAACCATAATGATACCTGTTTCTTTCAGAAGACTTACAGACAAATGACAAGATCAGGAATAATAACTTGAAAGCATGGTGTAATTAACACTTTGCTGAATAGGATTCCATTCTGTTTAAAGAGAAGTACTTCAAATCAATCATGTACCTCCAGTTTTCTTATCTAGGAGTATTAAAGTATACCAACTAAACCCTGAGTACCTGAATGGCTATGATGATGATGGAAACAAAACTGAAACAAAATGTGAGCCCTCCAGAGACTACGTTAACCTATGAGGGATTCCCAAAGTAATACCTCCTAGTCTATTGTGCTGGCCTTCAATGTCAGAGGTGGATGTTGGTGGTATAGCAGTAGAGGTTGAACCTTCCTACCAAAATTCCATTACATTTTGTTGCCATGTGACAGATGGCAGCAGAGGGGCAGTCTGACCAAATGGTGTCTGACATGGAAGTGCACAGGACACAAAAGTGTGTCATTGAATTTGTCCATATGGAAAAAATGGCACCCACTGACATTCACTGATGCTTGACATTCACTTATGGAGACAAAACAGTGAATGTGAGCACAATGAGGCTGCGGGTAGTGTGCTTCAGCACTGGCGAAAGCAATGTGAAAGACAAGCCATGTTCCAAACGGCCATGCAGATTGTTACGAGGATGGCATGCAAGCTCTCGATCATCACTGGTGAAAATGCACAGCTAATGGTAGTGACTACACTGAAAAACAGTATTTTGTAGCTGAGAATTTGGTCTATCAAATAGTGTTATTGTGCTCTTCAAATGTGTTATAGTTTCCATGCAAATAAATAGGAGGCATTAGTTTCAGAGTAACTTACATACAAAGTCTTCCATCATATCAACCACAGCTAGCTAGAAGTTCATCTGAAAACTCATAGCCTCTCTAACAGCTTGTTTCTGTAGCAACTATGAAATGTTCTGCCCGGTGCATTACAACTCATGTGCAGAGGGATGGTGACTGCCTGCAGGAGCAGGCTCAAAGCTGCCTGAGGCATCCAGGAAGCAGCTGTCCTTGGGAAGTGTGACAGGCATTAAGTTAGGTAGAGCTATGTAAGAGATTTGTGTTGTGGTGGTCTTCAGTACAGTATGCTGATCACAAGATGGTTATGTGCATATACCAAAATCAATTTTTCATTTAATTGAAAAGTTGGATAGATGTTCGTATCATTTACTTTGAATGGCCTGTTACCTAAGAAAGTCTTCTAGGAAAATGATCTGTAACACTATAAAAGCTTAAGTGAATTACTTCATTTACCTAGCATGGTAAAATGTACATGCTACATAGTGAATAGACTTTTGGTAATTCTGATTGAAAAACCTGACTTCTGAATTCTCAGGTTTACATGCTATCTGCTTAGAAGATTTCAGATCTTAATGCAAATACACCAGATAAGGGAAATACACAAGACTACAAAACTGCCACCTTGCAGAAAACAATGGACTCCAGCCTAAATTTATCTAAAAAATACAGACATTTTCTTATGTCATAAGAAGACTAACCAATCTTACAAGGGGAAATAATGAGAAATGAGAGATCTTGTAACACAAAGTTCTTTAGAAGTTCCCAAGAAGTATCATTACAAAAGCAATAACCCAGGGTCACCCTGTGGTAGAGCACTCCATTTCTTTCTTAAAAGCTTTTGTCTACCTTTTTATTTATTTTTTAAAGTGGAAACTTCAGAGGCAGTTGTTAAACTAAAAACATCCCTCTAGGCTTGGGATGAAACTCAAAATAAAAATCTTCCTCACTGTAGAGCAATATTACACTCCTCCCTTTGCAGACTTAATTCATAAAAATGTCAGCTATTAAGTTAACATTATTTAAAGGGCTTTAGGTTGTAGTTACTGAATGCAACCTAAGCTATATCCATAAAGGTCTGACATTGATCCTTGGTTGTATAAAACATGATACAGAGAAGCACTAAATAAATAATCTGTATACAGTTTCCAAAGCATCTCTATTTATCACTGCGTTAATGATAAGGATCTGATTTAACATGAACCTTAGTGAGGGTCAAATCCTAGCACAAGCTGTAATATGATCTACAAGAGTGCTGATAACCTGAAACAATATGAAGAAACCCTGTCAGATAAATAAAACAAACCAGTTGTCCATTAAACCTCTCAAAAAGAGGCCAACAAAACCAAATGCGGATGGAGCCATTTCTCTTTTGTAAAGAAGCACAGAAAATCTGCACCTGAAGAACAAGTCTGTCTCGGACTACGCAAATAGTATTGCACAGAATAGCAAAGAGTGATCTTAAAATACAAATGTACAGAAACTCATGAGAATTGGTTTAGATGTGACCTTGTATCTCTCAGAGACCTTAAGAAAATCATGTACCTCCAAATAATCAAAGACAAATGTTTTTAAGGTATTATTGAACGGCTAATGCTAACTTCACTTCAGATCATAAATAAAAATCATATTTTTGGGTTTAAATATATAAATTCTTAACATCTCATAACACAAATGAAGCTGTTGACTAACTGAACAAAATTTCACTTGTCTTGTTAAAAAAGAGAAACAAAGCTCTCACAGTTCTGGGGAAAAACAAGGAAAAAATCATTTGATTAGAGATCAACCATGCATACATGAAAAACTACAGAACAAAGGGTGTCTGGTTGCCGTTTACTCAAACTCCACCCGATTACAGAACACTTGCCTAGCACTCTCATAGTATCAAGGTTTGGTTTCTAATGTCATTTGCATTAGGGCTATCAGCCAAAGCAACGAAGCTCAGGACTGAAATTCAGGAAATTCCCATTCCACCTCCAATTCTGCTGTCCTAAAAACTTTTTTTGAGCATTTGAAACTAAACAGTAGTTTCATCTTTTTGTTGTTTGTAATTTACACTACATAGAACAAGGAACATCCCATAACTTTAGGCACTGTCTGAACAAACAAGTACTCTTTTGACTTGAAGACCACAAGAACGCAACATCAGAAAGGGAAACTAAAGCACTGGTAATTTATCCAGCTCTCAGTCATCTTAAAATTTAGAAGGGTTTCCAAAGGACGGCCAGTAGTTCTCTCTGACATTAGAATGTCTTTTTATTAAAATGTATAATGGATAAAAGATCTCATAAAAATAATAATTTGAATAAAACCACAGATTTTTTTACTGAGTAAAATTGATATTTCTGGAATTAAAGCTATTTTGTTCTAGCTTACTCAATTTATGTATTTAAATTACAAATTTCATCATTTACAGAATAGCTCCAATTCATATTGAGTTCTAACCTGTTTTCCAGACAGCTCCCAACTGTGGAACTGGTAGGATTAGGGTATTCTCAAGTCTTTTCCATGTATTTTGATTTATTGTCATATTTTTCTGTCCATTCTGTGTCACCACTTATAATTATTTGAGATCACACATTCAGCAGAATATAGACTTTAGGCTCAGAGTAACCTAGAAAATTCCCTGGAATAGCAGTTCCTCAATCAGTTTACCTGACAGTCAAATCATAGAATCATAGACTGGCTTCGGTTGGAGGGGATCATAAGGACCAACTAGCTCCAACTCCCCTGCTATGGCAGGGTTGACAACCACTAGATCTGCCTGCCCAGTATCTCATCCAACCTGGCCTTGAATGTCTTCAGGGATGGGGCATCTGCAGCTTCTCTGGGCAACCTATTCCAAAACATGATATACTAATTTTTAGCAACAAGTTCTCTGTTGAAATAGGAGTTAATTTTGGCTCTGCCACTGCTTTATTCAAGTGCCAAATAATTTATTCAACTGAGAAGAGATTGCAAACAGGGGTTTGTATTATTGGAGTGGACAGTTCTGTATTTACACTGTAAAAATACACGGTGAAATTTTACATTCAGATTCTGTCTAGATTTTAGATCTGAGAAAGTCTGATTTTTCAAATGCAATTTAGAAGGCTTCTGAAAGCTTTCAGTTGCATCATTCCTATGTACCAGGTTCTCTGCTTCCTGGACTTCCAGCCTGGCCATAAGAGTCAAGTCTGGTATGTGGTGGAGGCTAAGGCAAATTGCAGCTTCTCTTCCCAGGTCGCTATTAATTAGACTTCTCTTCTGCCCACTCTCCATTTATCTCAAATAAATCCTGTTAACAAGATGATTATATACCTATTTCAGGAAATCAAACTCCATTGAAACTTCCTGCACAGGACCTGGACATCACAAAGATATAAGACAATCTGTGAGCACCCGCTTCCCTATCAGACTTCAGTAAGACAAATCTTTGCAGATAGATGGATGGCTTTCCAGAATTCTACACAGTCCACGTTATTTCTATGGAGGAAGAACTAGTTTATAAGAATATCAATTTAAGACAAACGTAATGAAAATCTAGTTTTCATTTTAAAAATCTAAGAACATATTAGAAATACAGCACCATTAAGGAGTGAAAACAAATATTTGCACATTATTCATGACCTCGTTTCTTTGCTTTTTATAAAACTCTGCAGCTCAGCACAACTGTGTATTTAGGCAGAACATCTTGAAATATGGGAAGCCAAAATTTCACATATTACTGGCCAAGTCTACCATCACTCCTAAACAACTAAATTTATTGCTTAGATCATTCCTAAATAACAAAATCTGATGTAATCAAGGGTACAGTATGTTCTTACTGTTCAGCGTGAGGGATACCTTCACTAAGTTCACAGATATATCTACAGCTGCTTGTCCAAACAATTTTAAAGAAATGAAAATTTGAAAATGAAAAGATTGATGGAAAGTAATTCATAATTAAAGGAGCAATTAAACTCCACGCCCTGATAAGAGTACAGTCCTGCATGCATGTGCTGGGAGCTGCAAGTCTCATGACAAGGGGTGCCCACAGAGCAGGCCCAGGAGGGGCAGACAGCGCAAGGGCAGGAAGGAGGCCTTCTTCTCTCTGTCTGCTTCCCATTCGATGTCTACTCTCCTTGGTGAGCGCCCCTATGGGCATCCTGAACTCCTGAGGAGGGCAACATCCAACACCTCAACCATTTTTTAAAGCTAGCGTAGGTAAAGTTAGGCTCTTTTTTCTCCATTCCACTGTGCATTCATCCACATAATACTCCATAATACTTCATTATGCCTACTTGGTTGCAAATACATCCCAGGTTTTCACCACTAATTACCACATCCTGTCATAGACACATTTACATATTAGACTTTTGTCTGCAAATTTATTTTAGGAATAAGCTAGACTTCAAGCACACTGACCCCATTATCTACTGACAGAGGTGCTCTGTATAGCCTGATACTTTCTTAAAACTCCCTTCTTATTACTTGATCATCACTACAAACAGGCAGGCCATAAAAAATTCCCAGAGGATATAGTAAACTCAACCTGAAATATTGGTGCAAATGATATATTATTTGAGACCAAGGAAAACGTTTTAAGATACTTCTACGGAAATCTATGCACATGTCAAACTATATTGACAATGATGTGAAGAAGAAAGTCATTATCTTTCCTCACATTTTTTCCCCTTCTCCCTGGGAGAGCACATGCTCAAACCTCCCACTTCCTGAGAATGCCCCAATTATCTGGTTGTGGTAAATAGCTCCCGTTCTTGCAGATTTGTGTGCCTGCTCAAGAAAATGCTTATTTGGATGAAGTAGAAGAGGGTCCCATATTTCTATCCCCAGAGTCCCTTATCTCCAGCTCAAGAGAACCCCTTGGAGATAAAAGATGCAGATGTAAATCCCCCTAAACAAAAGTGATCTGAATTTGCAAACTTTGAATAAAAAACTGCTACACACAGACTGATTAGAAATAAGAATTTTCAGATAGATTTTGGGACCACTGAATCTACATTTTTTTTTTGGTGACTGTAACAGTTGACACAGCTCCAGCAGCTCTGCCAATGAGTCAGTCAAACTCCCCAAAAAAGGCCGCACACTATTTTTGTTTTACTGTTGCAATATGTGTGGTAAAAAGGAATTTCTACCATTAATCACCTAAAATAAATGTTGAATAATTTTATCAAAGAGAATGGAGATTTGTTTTCCACACAGCCACAAATCTGATCTGCTGACATCTACAAAAAAGCTACTTTGTGTTTTCTGCACCGATAAGAAATCCCATGTGCTCATTCTGCGTACCACTACAAAAGTAAGTCAGCCAGGGATTAACTTCCATATGTTCTTTTAATTGATTTAACAAATATAGATAAGATAAAGATACTTATGTGGCATTGTAAAGAGCACAGACTAAGACCTTGTCACCTTCTGCACCTTCCCTGCACACATCTTTGGGGGTATTTCTTGCAAAAGCAGCAGACGGTAGAGCAGATATGCAGGAATTTAGGAAGTATTGATATACAAGGGGGGAGAGTTTCGTTTTAAGTTCTTATATGAAATGAGCATCACAATCATATTGCTTCGAAAATAATTCCAGTCTCTTTCCTTACAGTTCAAAATAATACTAGCACAATGCTTCCAAGCTTAACTGTTAAGATTTCACTTCTGTGCGCGTGCATTCTGCATCTTAGTCCCTCATGCAACACACTTTAAAGCTGAAATCAGCTTTCTAGAAATTCCTGAGAAGCAGAAGCCCTTATAAGAATATTTTTGTGCCCCTTTGCTGACATGCTCACTGCCAGCCTGACTACTTTTCAGCTGTAATCTCTGAATGCATGCAGGCGGTTGCTTCTTTTTGGTCACAGCACATTACATGCTGAGATAGTGATGATCTGTGGGAATTCAGGAACCCGTTCAGAATTCTACATTTTACATGGGAGAAAATGTCAGCTGTGGTCAGCTCCCTGCTCTTTTATGGCTGACTTTTACTATTCACTCCTGTCTCTGACTGCCTACCTCCTGAGCAAATGTTCAAAAATTCTATTCAAATTGCTGAAGCTAGCTTCCTCTTGCAGAGAATAATACAGATTCAAAGGAGAACAAGTGTTGTTTATTAGCAATTACCATGAAAGTCCTTCCTGTAATTAACCTCAGCTTCAGGGACACTACTATTTGCACTTCAGCTATCTCATAAACAGGGGCTACATTTCCATTATTGTTAGGGAAGATGAGTCACTGCAGAAGAATGCTTATCTCAAGTCAGTTTTAACTAGCTTTTGTCTGCATGAGATATTAGTGTCACTGGTACCTACAAGCTTACAGGAAAGTCCACAATCTGGGCTTCTTTTTTAAAAGCCCTTTTCCTTTTCCCCTTCATACATTTGCAATGCAGCAGTAGCAGCATCAGGGCTGAGAAATATATGAAAATTCTCTTTTCAGATAAACATACACTTGGCCTGTATGATCACTGAATCATAACCAACAAGAATTCCAGATTCTGGCCAGCTAACCGGAGGTCTAAGACATTGAATAACCCAACATTTGCTCTGTAGGCTGTGAAAAGACAATGGTGAAGGATGTTTTAACTTTTTCCAAGCAGTCAAAGAGTTGAGCTACAAATCAGAGCAGTGATGTGTGCCTTTTGCCTGACAAAAAGAAGCCATATTTGCAAAACACAATAAAATATGAAAATACTACAACAATGCACATGCCTACATTTTTGCCTTGTACTTTGCTTTCTACTTATAACTGAACAGTCTGGACATTAGGAGATGTTAATAAAAACACTCATCACACACAGAACACAAAAATCTCTCTTAATTCCTTGAAACAAAAAAAGATAAAAAAAATCCAGTAGCCTCTCAGGACACTATGTAGTTAAGTGCAGAAAGAATTTCCGCATCCCACCACTGACTGGAGCAGGAGTCAACCCACATGGAGCTACTGCATGTATTCTGTCACAAGACTGGGGCCTTCTGAAGGGTATTCAAGAACATCTTTCAATGTTTTGCAGAACAGGAATGAGTTCAGAGGAAAGTTAAAGCTTTACTAGTAATACAGTATTAAACAACATAGTTGTGATTCTTGCAATTTGACTGTATCCTAAAGTAAAATCTCAATCAAAGGACAAATCATTTGCCTTCCTTGCCTGTTTGGCTATCAGGCTATGAAGGAGAACTCCCAGAAAAATAAAAATATGAATTAAGACTAACTGGGACATGAATTTCTTCTCACACTCACTGCTCTGAGAAATTTCATTTCATGTTCCCAAGTGCAAATTTCAGACAGTTAAAGTACATGGAAGTTAGCATGAGCTGCAAGGTCACAGATGGGAATATTCCTTTACTTTAGATGCGAGTTTATTGGGCATTTGTCATTTTACTGTTATTTTTCTCTTGTGGGAGAGAGGGGTTTTTTTTGCATTGCTAGGTAACAGCAATACAGGAAAGTAGACCAGGATTATTTCATGCAAAAGCATCTGCCTTTTTACATCTACACCAAGGTGTAAGTGAAGGTAAGTTTTAGAAAAGTCTTTTTTTCTTTCCCTTTTTTTTTTCTTTTCTAAAGCATTCTTAATGCTGCTGATACAGATGACATTTGATCAAAATGAGCCTGAATACCATTCTCTTGATGAGATTTTTTCAATGTATACACTGAACCAACTGCAGACATAAATTGCACAGAGGCCTGTTTTTTGCTTTCCCAGTGGGAGTGGCAACAGAATCCTGGACCTTTGCCACACTGGTTGTGCAATTCAGATCACAGTACTTATAGAGACGGGATGGTCAGTGCACCAGCATACTAATGCATCCGATTACTAGACTGGCCATTGTTAGCATTTTATAAATTAAAGCAAAGCCACGATTTAGTGTCGGAAAATACCACTCCATGTGATTTTATGATTGAAGCATAACTTCACCGCTTACTTCTAAAGGATAGTTTGGTTAACTCACAGTTCAAGTTTTTAGCTGCTTTAACAGTGGTGTTGACTTTGAAGTTCTCAAACAAGGTATTAGAAAAAAGACAAACATTTTCTAGGCATTTTTTTTTCCTCCCCCGAAGCCCATGAGTATGCAAGTCGATGGTTTTCAGTTGTGCATAAAGTTAATCTAATCCTTTGCAACAATCAGTTTCTGGTTAAGACAAAAAAGAAATTAGCTATGCAGTAATATAAAAACAAACCTAAATAAATCACTATTCCACTTAGGTAAATCCTGTGAAACATCAAAAGTGGTTTTTTAATCAGCCTTCCTTTTTCAGCAGTTACACACTGCCATATTAATCTTAAACAACTTCATTTTGTTCTTAGTTGAAAGAATAACATGAAATAAAACACAAACAATTGGGCTGCAGCACATTACTTTTCAGCGTCACACTAAAAAATGAGAAACAATCTGTCTTCAACAGATTTTTTTTTTGTTTATTTGAAGCTTAAAAGGATTCATATTTGTAAGGCTTTTAACCGCATTTCTTTTTAAAAGGAGCAAAAATATCAAGCAATAAAGTAGAAGAGCTTCCATGAGGAGCTCTACATTTTCACTGAGAAGGGAAACATTTTTAAAAAGGTATTTTATTACTTTTAGAAAAAAACTCTTTGCACGGACATTAAGAGGAAGAATAACTTCCAGTTTAAGGTACTGACAAGGATTATACTGAATAAGCTCTGTTAGCTTTCCCTACTGTCTAGCTTTTAAAGCGTACTTAATTATAACGAAAAGGCACTTTGCTCTGTCAACAAGTTGCGAAGTCACTTGCTCAACCTTTTTCCTCTCATTCCCTCTGCTATTCCTCTTCCCTGGCCCTGTTTAATTTTTTGCATTTCCTGATTTTTATCTTGGGAAAACAAAAGGCAGCTGCACTAAGTTACATGAAACAGCAAAGTGACTCTGCCTAGTTAGTGATTTGCAGGTTCTAAACAGTGAGTTGTGTGAAATGAAAAGGGGAGTGTCATGTTGCAAAAACTCTTTTCTCTCCCCTTTCTACAGCTGTATTTCTAATCAGCAGAAGATACATCTTGCTTGGAGTCAACCCCCTTTCTCTCTGCACATTCTTAACCTTCTATCTTATGCATGGATCACTGGTTAGCTTAGAAATGCACAGACACAAAAGGGGGAGCTGACATGTGAGGTTTGATGGCAATAATGGCTGTTTATAAGCCTAATCCATCACATTTAGTGGACACCTCCATTTTTGTCCCTCTGAAAAGGTATAAATAATAAAATGGTATAGCTTCAGCTCAGAGGTGCCTTGGTAAATATTTTAACTATTTACAAGATCACACCAACAACAAAAGAAGCATCTGTACCATCCATGCAGAGGCCTGTGAATCATTAGAATAGTATCCAGATGGTTCTTACAATTCATCCACAATAAAATGTCCTCATGACAGAGCTTTTGTGACATCACTGATATTTTTATGACACTGTTTGGTAACAAAAAAAAGTGCAGTTTTTTCCCTGAGACTACCTTAGCAAATATTATTTCTTTCTCAAGAAACCAGAAAGTTAACTATAAGGATCCACATACAAGGTAGATCCAGTTGAAGTCATTCCCTACAAATAATAAATAATCCAGCTTATTAATGTTTCTCTTTAAGACATTATCTGGAATACATCAAGGCCAGCCCTGCGTCAAATTCCTTGACAAGCTCAGGCTGTTGTTGGCTACTTGGGCAGTAGCATTTGATAGCTTTTCTTTGATTTTACTTTGCTTGTATTAATATCGCATCAAAACAGCAGCGTATCACACATAGTAACAAAACAGAGGAAAGAAAATTCAGCATTCACAAAATGAATCCAAGATCTGACAGCAGGTCTGGGGATATAACAATGCTGATTTTCTTTCTTCACAAAGTAAAATACTTTGAAGTGGCAACATATAATGCAAGCAACACAAGAGTCCTTGTGAAACTTGGGACACCATTTTTTGGGGGTGCCAAATTAAAAAACAACAGAAATAACCCTGGCCATTTTATAGAAGTGTTGAACAGCCGCTCGCTAAATATCCAATACCCTCATAATGTTTCATATTGAGCCTTTACTCTCACTGAGCTGAAATCTGTAACAATTTTTAATAAGGTCAGTCTCTAGTTTTTGGTTGCTGTTAATCTTACTCATGCATTTTATAAACCAGGTTAGGCTTTAAATGTTCTTGCCTGAATAATTTACATAATTTCTTAATATTCCTTAAAGCAGAATCGGTCACCAAATTAAAAATCTTTCTTAAATATTACTTCAAATGGTTTAAACTGTTAATTTACGAAGTCCAGACCCCACTACTGAATCCCAGCTCTAAGTCATCAAAACTTTGATAAAACAATTAGAATGCACTAGCTTAAAACATGCACAACTGAAAACTAAAGTAAGAACATGATCGGTGGCTCAAAAGAATGTTTATTCCCATTTGTTATTTCCCTGCACATACTCTCACAATTTATGAGAAAGATGGGAAAATGTGAGGTGATGCTAACAGAGAATAATGGTATAACTACCTTTTTTTCTTTTTTTTTCTTTTTTTTTTTTTTTCCAAAATAGAAATATTCTTAGATAGAATTTGGACCTCTTCTCCTTTCTAAAGCTAATCAAAATGGTTATACAAGCAAAGCAATTCAGAAGCATTCCTGAATATCAATGCTACCCCAATTGCAAAATTTGGCCAATAAAATTAACAGCCCTCTTTTGAATGGAATATCACACCTCTAAATGAGTTCAAGCTGGTGCTGTTATTGTCCAGTGGAATGTGAGATTTACATTTCACAGCTCCTCACCAAAGTAATGAATGAATCTGATCCTGTAAACAAACAATTCCAGTTTCATGTTATTTCAATGGCCCTCCAACAATGTGTGCCTCCACAAAGAAAAATATTTATCATGTTTGTGCTCTGCTCCAATTCTAAGCGGGATCGTAATAAAACAACACCATAAAAACCATTTTCACAGCCGAGTTTGCAATTTAATAAACAGATGCAAACAACAGTCTTTGGAGATCAACAGTTAAAAAAGAAACGAAGTAGAAGACTCCCCACATCACAATGGAAACAATTGAAATGGCCCCTAGCAATATGTAGCAGTCACAAGGTATGTGTCCTTGGGACTTTTCACAGGCATCAACCTTTGAAGTATGCTGTCATGACATCAATGCAAATCAGTCAGATGATTTCAAGGAAAGGCCAAAAGTGATTTGTTTTGTTTGCATAGTCCTAAATATTAAATAATTATTCCTCCAGCAACAAACACTTTCAGATGCACTATACTTGTGCTGGTCTTACCTAGTACCATTTACTAACCCATTCCTTTCCTTATCTGCCTCCCCCTCGCTAAAAAAAAAGTCATGAACATGTTTTTAAATCTATATCCTTTCCAGAGAGAAACATTTTCAAACTTCCAAACCCACTCTGACATCTTAAAAATGAGAGCATGAAACTCCATTGGGTTTCCTGTGAAGTTTTCAGTACAGTTCTCAAAGTTTTCCACTGAAGTCAATGGCAACTTTCCTCTAAACATAGCTGAGAAGCATTTTGTTGAGTTCTTTGAATTAAACATCAATATAGTCTTTTAAATTATCATGAGAATCCCCTTAGATATGATTAAGTTTTGGTGGAAGTCCCATAATAGCTAAAGCAAGCACTGAGAAAAGCTTCAGAGATATCTTCATCTGTAAAAGTTCAAAATGTTTGATGGGACTCCAGCTCTTTGGATAAGATGCCCTGACAATCCCAAGCATGGAATCATCTTGATCTCCAGCATAATTCGATCACAATAAGCTTTACTGAAAGACTAGAAAAGCAGAAAACACAGCACATGAAGCATTTTCAAGCTGCCCAGGTCACAAGATTTGTCTACAAATTTTTGACTGGGATAAAGGAGGTGAATTTTCAGGATCAAATTGTGAATCCCTTTCCCAGAGTTGACTTCCCCACTGATCTAGATGGAACCATTCTGATAATCGAGCCAATGATATAATAAAACTAAGACCTCAGTCTTCAGATTCTGCATGTGCAAATGTAAATAATCTGTCTTTACATTTAAGAGAAATTCTTAAAGGAATCTTAAAAACTCATGCTGGTTGGAGTATAGTAAAATTTTGCACGTACTCATGAAAGATGTGCTACTCCCTGAGTGTAAGAGTTAAAGGTTATACAAAGGTATCACAGAAAACAAGCTAAATGATACACTTCTGAAGTTCTAGTTACAACATTTTTATCTAAACGCTCATGACTTATAAAGTGCAATATTTAACAGTGATTCAAAAATGTGCCTCTGTAATCAAAAATTAATGCCTTTGTAATTAAGAATCAGCTCAGAAAACAGTATGGTGATCACTAATTCAATCAGATGGCATTTTAAACAATCGAAGTATTCTCTGTTGCCCCCAAAACAGTCAAAAGTTATTCTGTATTCTTTTATACTTAACATATGACTTAAAATAGTGGGCTGTAAACACAAAACTGCAATGCTTGTAAGCATCCCTTCAATACAGTCAGGTAGCCAGCTGAGCACGCTACATTCTGCATTCTTAACAGTCTTGTCAGTACACAGAGAAAAATCCAGGTAGTAAATTGCTTCTCAAGTGATTGTTCAGGCTCTGATCCAAAGTTCACTTATATAAACAGGAGCATTTCCATTTATTTTAACAGGCTTTGGCTCACACTCCAAGAAGTGCACCTTTCACTTACATTCCAGGTTACCACAAGTCCACTTAATCATTAAACATCTGAGAACTAACTGGACATTGCTATAGAATAAAAGTTCCAGTTACTGATCAGAAAATACTTATGTGGGCTTTTTTTCCCATGTGAAATTAATGCTCCTAACAGATGTGGTATCAATAGCTTGAAATTCTATGTTTTGATATTGGAGGCTTGTCCTTGGCCTTGTTGAAGTTAATGGCTGAACTTCTGCTTAAGACAATGACGAGATGAACAGTACTCAACCTCACCATAACCTCAGATCTTCAGGCTTTTCAGTCTGCTGAAACCTGCACTGTGCAAGCCTATTGTCAAAGTGGAAGATGTTACGAGATAAATTCAACCAATCAGCTGATGCATGTTATATATCAAATCCCCAGTGATGCAAATATGATAAAAGCCGAGTCTCCATTGGCAGATACAGAGATTTACAGATCTGGAAGCTCCCACACCCAGACCCACACCCACACCAGATCAGTTAATATCTAGACCAGATGGAAGCCACTGCACAAATGTTTGAGTTTTGATACAATTTCACAACTTCTGTTCATTTTTACAGTCATACATTTCAGTATTTTCAACAGTTGTTCGTAAGATATTTCAAACCTGACAAAATTGCTGCTTTTGAGGCAGCATTATCTATATTCAAAATTTTATTTGGCCTTCACAAGTACTTACGGACTTTTCAAAGACTAAACCTTAAATGAGAGGCAAGATGTAACAGAAATATCAACTACCCTTTCACTTCCTAAGTTTTGGGGTCACAGAAGGCACACAGAATCAACATGTAGAAGAAAATGAAGCAAACTTGAGAATATTATCTGATAATGGCTCAGCAAGACTGACATTCTGTCCCTTCTCTTACTCTTACCAGTGTGTGCAATCAGTTTTGTTGTCAAATGGAAGCATTTTTGCTTAGAACTTTCTTCATGTTATGGCATTTGTCTTATGTTAGTTTTTATCAACTCGTCACTAAGGGTTTGTCAGAAACAAAAACCCAGTATCACATTAAAAGAATTGGTCCTGAATATTTAAGAGTTTCTAGGCATTGTCCTAGCCAAAGCCTTTTCCTGTGAAAGAGTGCTATTGAAGGCTGAATCATAGACTTGAGGAATATCAGCACACCCCTTCCAAGATCAAAAGACCTGTGAGTGAACTGTAAAATGGGCAGACATGTTCGAGAACATCAGCAATTCCCCAAACCTTTCCAAAACCAGGATGAACAGATGAGCAATCTATAGCTTTTAATATATGCACAAAACTAATTCTCATGCCAGTTGGTGTGAAACATCTCATGCTTTTAGTGATAAAGGAACTGACCACAGGAGAACTTCCTTCTTGCGGTACAAACACAGTGTTCTAATCTTGGAAATGGAAGAGCTGATTCAAAGGAAGTTCACTGATTGTCATCAGTATAACACTGAGAACATAATTTGACCCCTTAGCTCTAATAAGAGCAATAAATCTACTATCAAAAAGCCCTTAAAATAAAATAAACTTTAGAATTGAGACATATTCATAGCAATAGAACATGACAAAGGTACTTAAGGATTTTGCCACCATGTTCATTGGGCGCTGAACATAGGGCTAAAAGCAAAAGGGAAAAAACAAACTTCTTAAGATTCATGGTCTTTCTCTAACACTGGATTCATCAAGTGGCCTATAGACATATCTCATGCTTCTATGTATGTTTCAGTTTCCTTACTAGTTATAAGATTAATAACAATTTCTTCCTACAAATAGCCCCAACCCTCTGTCATCTTTGTGTACTGCTATTAGTTATGTACAATAAATTATTATTTTTAATTTGCCTACTGCCAACATGGTTCAAATAACACAAAATCCACGTTTCAAAAGTTGAATTTACTGTTTTTAGTCAAAAACATCTTTTAAATTAAACGTTGTTATCCATTTTATTGCTCAGTTTGTACTTTGCTTACTGCTGTGAGCCTGCCAAATTCATCTAATCAACACAACAATCTAGCTGCAATCAAAGACAGTGGGAGTATTTATAAATCTAATCTGCTGCAGCAAATATGAAAGAATACAGAAAAAGAACAGTACCTAGTAATAACAACCTAGAGAGAATCAGAGTATCTGCTGTTTTTGAAACATTTTTCTATTCCTTTTATAATTTTGTTTGCCCTTTTCTTATGGGCAAACAGCCACATTATCTTTAAAAGCATATTGCATATAAGATTTAAACTAAATTAGCAAAGTCAAGAAAATTAGGAACTGCATATTTCCAATACACTATTCCAACAGAGCTAACTGTTATGCAGGAGAAGCAGGCCATGTACTTTCTGCCCATGGCAAGGGAAGACCACATGTTGGGGCTTATTTCCTGTCCAGATGTACTGTGCATCTCATCTCCTCTGGCCACGGTTGACAGCAGAACAGCACTTCTATGAGTACCTGATTTATTGCAGAGAAGCAGATCAGTTCTTCAGCAAGAGACTGGGCAGCAGCCTGCTCCTTTCACAGCTACAGACAGTGCCCTGGCAGTAGGGCAGGTGGGACCAGGATGGCAACCGTACAGGCATTCTCGGAGCCTTTCACACAAACAAGCAGGGAAAGACTAAGGACACAGCAACTCATCTCTCCTGAGCTTGGAAACTCCCCAGGCAGAGCTATGTTTGATCCTGACAAAGATGGAAATGAGGGGAAAGATGCATCCACCAGAAATGACTATAGGGTGCTGATGTGCAGAATGCACAGTTGTACCAGAAATGATACGGACTCTTCCACTTCACTTAACCCAGGCAAAGTTTGGCATAGGACCAAGTATTTAAACTTAAGAAGGTCTCCAAACCCAAGTCTAATTTGGCAAGCCGTTATCATCACAAGAGAGAAAATGAGCACATAAGCTCAGTGAACAATCAAGAAGCTTGGTTTTGATTATAGTCTTGATTACGATATCACAGGATTACATGAGCATGGCCATGCAGCCTCTATGGCAGATGCAGAAATTTACTTTAATTCTTGAGGACAGTGTAAACCTTCTTTCTACAAGCAATGCACCCACTCTGCAACTTTCTTATCCAGCCTATCTAGCCTGCTGCATTTTCTCCCCACTTTCCTGACAAGACACTGACTGTTTCCAATCTCAGTATGATCTGTACCACACAGAGACAACTCCAGTGACTACTTCAGCGTAAGCGCAATCAGAAACCATCCAGAAGAGTAATAAAAGTAAGGTATCAGATCCAGGGTAGTTAAAAAAAAAACATTTTCATTTTGTATGGTGCTGCTTTCAGGAATGTTTTACATTTTTAATATGTTGCAGTTTTAATATGTTGGGCCAATTTCAGTCAGTGTAGATTAAACAGCCTTTGACTTTGAGGGATGATAAAAGGGATAATTCTGGCTCTCTGCACAAAGCAACTGTGACTTTCTCGATTTCTGCCCTATCCATAACAGTTGAAAGACGTTGCACTTTGGTGCTTTTCTAAGAAATTATTGGACTGTCACTAGAATACAGAGAGACATCTTCTGACCTCTTTTGGCATCAATTCATTTCAATATTGTGGGATAGCCTGGTAATTTATACGGAAGAGCGCAGATTTCTCAAGCTTGATTTACTTTTAAGAGGACCTGGGAAGGGTTTTTCCAAGGCAAGTAAAGTTTTAGAGGAAAAGGGTATTTGTTAATTTCTTCATTTCAGACAGGTTGAATGCTTTGGTTTGAAAAACACTGCTGTGTTTCTTGGGTTTGTGGAAAGAATTAACCCAACCGTACAAGTCAATTGCCAAGTATTACTACACTGCAGTAAAAGAGCTGTCCTGATTTATACAACCAGCATATCTGACCCAAAAAGTTATTTATGATTAACCAATATTTGAATGAACTGTTAATTTTCAGGCTCCTTCTGTCATTAAGGTTTGTGTCAGGCAGTACTTGAACTTTGTAACAAATTCACTAAACGACGCAAGTTGTCAATGTGAAAGGAAAAAGTGCTGTTGTTTGAAATACAGAATGTTAGAAAAGGGGAAGATATTTAATTCAGAAAATGAACATTTTAGGAAAAAAACAACTGAATCTGCATTCAGGGCAAGGATCTGATAAATACTGAGTAAATAAGTTCAAGTTCATAGCAGCTGAAGAACAGTTCAACTTCAACCGTATCATTGTCAGGAAAAACAAATACAAACTTGCCCCAGAGCAAAACAACATTAGAGAAATCAGGAAGAGGATAGATAGACAGACAGTAAGTTATGGACATAAAACTCTTTGTACCAAAACCAATTAACCCTAACCTAAGGCAAGCCTTTTTCTTCTAGCCCTTCATTTAAAGGTTTTACAATTTATAGCCTGTGTTTCTCAGGGGAGGTCCAGCTCTGCTCTGATTTCACATTTCACAGCAGCACATGTGTAATCCTGCTGCAGCACAAAGCACACAGTCTAGCTGATATCAGGAAATCCTCTTTTCACAAGTTGGAAATACACCGGAGCTGAGCTGTAACCAGGATTTACTTCTAATGCAACAGGCCAGGCAAGCACGTTTGCAGAACTGGCAGCTTGGAGTGATATTCATCACAAATCCTGCCTGTCTGATATCCTCGGGACGGAGGTGTGTCGAGAGGCATGATGGGACACACACAAAACCATCTCGTGACACTACCAACTAAAAGAAAACTACATTTTAACAATTTAACATTTTAACATTTTAAAAATGATTTTAAAAGTTAAACTTAGACTTTTGGTAGGTATGTGTAATTGTCATTACTATCAATAGTGGAAAATGCAATATGATAACACTTTAATTTCCTCATGCCTGCAGGAATCCAGGAAAATGCCTATTGAAAGCCTGCAGTTGGTAGGAGCAAATCACCAACTTCTTAAAAAAATAAAGTAAAATCACAGCTTGCATAAAGTTGCATGCTTAATATCTTGAAAATTTTTGCCTCAAATAAGAAATGAAATACATGTGTACCAGACCTGACTACCAGACAGAGTTGTTTCTACCAAAAATCTATAATAATCTGCCATGTATCTTTAGATGCAGGCTGATAGGAAAATAAACCCATTCTATGTAACTGATTGCAAATACACAAAATCAATAGCCAATAACAAAAAGCTCAAGAACAGCTCCAGCCAACCAACTCTAACTTTACTATTTTATGTTGTATCCAAAAGCTACATCATAAGCAGATGGCAGTACCATTTTTTAAGGCTATATATTCTTCCCTTTCATCAAAACCATAGAAACACCTGTGCTATATAACTTCTGCTTTCCCATTGTGAAAATTAGTTCCAAAATTATCTTATTTCTAGGGAAGAAATACTGGTCCCATGATGGACTGGAGTAAAATGAACAGGGATACTGGCTCAAAGGCACCTAAAGATTCTATTTTATTATATGATGCCTATAAAGTGCAGCTGCGCTTCTTATATGTTGATATGTGTTTACCTCTGAATACACTACACATCTTAAAAATGATAAAAAAAAATTCAAAAAGGAACATTTTTCTAGCAATCATCTAATTATCTATAGTCTGAAACCCAGCTCATTTAAGGCAATAAAATGAAAAAGTTCATAAGCTGTTCCACACTATGAATGAACAGTACACCATTAAGCCCTAAGCTTAAAATACAGAGACAAAACTACTAAAGACGTAGTTAGAAAGAGTGACAAAAGTATACACAGAATACCTTTCTCAGAAGGTTACTCAAGGTTGTGTTTTCTAATTAGGTAAAATCAGACAACATCCACTGAGACCTTATGTCTTGATAGGCAAAATGATAAGTAAGCGTAGTCACTTCAGTCAAGAATGTGTCTACTTACAGAATGGATGGCATTTTATCCGAAGGAAGAAAGGTTACCCAGAAATATATGGTGCTCCCCCAAAGTAATATTTTTTCTGCAACTAATCAACAATACATCTGCATAAGAAGGCTGAAACAACACAACTATATACAAAGAAGCAACTCAAACCAGTAGCATGCTCTGACATGATATTATTTCCTTTAGAAAGAGTTGTGATACACTCAAGCTGAAACAAACACAATGAATGGAAAGCTGCCTTACCAGCCAAAGATCACACTATATTAAAGAAATTAAGGGAACATTCAATTCAGTCTGGTGAGGGTAAAGCAACCTTATTCTTGCCGTGGCCTCACTATGAGCACAACTAAAACTTTTGGTCTGTAATATGTTATCCTTATAGTTACACAGAGAGTTACTTGGAACTTTATTTAAACATAGAGACAGGTTGAATTTGATCTCCCATTTTCTGATTTGTCCCTTCTGTATCTGTGGTGCTTCCAGCCAAAATCCACAGATTGATTTTCACTCCATTTATTTCTGCAGTACTCATCCCCATCCTGCATCCTCTCACCAATCCTTTGCTTACCTGTCTGGGGAAGTGGCAGTGCACGCTGCATTCATCCACTGTCCACACACTCACAAGTTGGCCAGTTAACACATGATGAATGACCAACATTTTTACACTATCAGAAACAGCAATATGTTCAGCTAGCCCACCGTTGTCTACATGGGGCTGTTAATTCACCAACCCGCCTATTTTCAATAAACTAGTATGCCTGAAATCTTCATCCCTGACAAAAGGAGGAGCAAAATAGAAGCAGACTGAACTGACAGAATATTTATCACCGGTTATACAAATATAAACCAGTAAAATCATGCAAGCCTGGTTTCCTCGGGAAAAAAGTGAAGGATTTTTCTAAACATTCATTTTCCCTATATGACATAATATCTGCATAATCTAAATCCATAAGAATGTTACTCAGTGCAAACACTTTTCTGCTTAAGTAAACATGAAAATTTATTCCCTAGCTGACAAACAACAGCAACATGCAGAACAAATAGTTTATCTTTTTCTGCTTTGGTAGTATTAGAAGCAAATATCTATGTTATCAAAACGCAGAGAAATTACATCCAAACTGAAGATCTTACTGCTATGTATATATAAATAAACTCAAAACTTTTATGATTTAAAATTTGTAACAAGAAATGACCGAGCTCTTCAGAGAACGTTGGTTCTTGGAGCAGACTTGGGGCAGTAAGAGAGAAGCAGAAAGCAGCAACTGTTAATCTAGAGAACTTCAATGTGATCAAACCAAATACTTGTCCTGGAGTCAGAGATTTCATGATTATACCCTCTGTTCTAAGCTAAGATTTTCTAACTTCTTGAGCAAGATGATGGCTTTTCACCTTCAGTCTCTAATGGCAAACAGGTTACTTGAAAAATCTCTTATTACGTTTTGAATTTTGGAATCAGTGTTTTTTTTGTAGAAATGTCTGAAAAAAAAATCTCACTTTAGGGTCACGTTCAGCGGATCATTGTGTGTGGCTCACAAATATCCCTCCTTAGCACTTCACTACAAATTGTGCCAATTATCAGATCATAACTGCTTTTAGAGATGCTTGTGAACAGTAAACATTGATCTAGAAAGCTTCTCAAGATGCCAAAGATCTTGATCTACTGAGTGATGTCTATATGCTAATCTTTACCTGAAATCTCTCTTATGAGCAGCACAACACAAGTTACCCTGTTTCTGGGTAAGAGTAATGTATGTAAACTGACAGTGGTGACCAAAAACCAGGCTCAAGGCATTTTTCTTTTCTTTTGCCCTGCAGAGCATTTCAATGATAAGTTTGACACATTTTTAGTCATCTGTTTCACAATACAAGCAAATTAAATTACTGGGAAATCTCTTAAATCAGGGAATTGCTCATTTAAAGAATCCATAACAGTAATAAATTTTTGTACTGGACAGTAGAGAGTACTAAGAATATATTTAATACTTATGTGGGTACTGTTGGTCATCTAGAGCCCATGTAGAAAGACATCTCAATTTTTATGGTGATATCACCATCATACACTGTTTAAGTAAAAAGGGAACTATCAGTGTCTTGCTTTTCATGCTTAAATTACTTTATTAGCCCAATCTCTTCCCTGTTCATAGGAGATTGTGTCTGATCACGTTAACTTCATGCATTTGTTTCTGCAACGTACTCTGGGTCCAAATAACTCTTCTGTGCATTACTTCTGCAGAAAACAGTAGTGAAGGATCCCTATGATTTCACCCAATCCATCCTGCTGTCTAAATAAGTATCAGTTATGATCTAATACCCCTAGTAATGACATAATTATTTGGAAGCATTTTAATGCTAATATTCATGCCTCAGTAAGCCTACCTCATAAGCTGTTTCTAAATGAATTAAAATCCCATCTTGGAGAGAAAGTATCTGTAAGTATTTCTATTTATTGATCTTGTTTTCAGACTGCTGAGCGCTTTACCTGAAGAAAATGGTTTTTTGGAAACAGAGGCAGTAACATCTACTGGATATGGACTCTGAAAAATAAGTTTCCTTCTTTTTCTCCAGCCTCTCAGAAGAAATAGAGACACTAAGTAAAACAGGTCCCAACGGAGGCAAACATACTGATCTACTTGTAATAGACTTTAGACCATTAATACTTGTGCTGGGTAAGGACTGCATGTAACGGTCAGTTTGCTCAACTACAAACATCACTGGAATGGGCTAAACTTCCTGCAAACATGTGGCTTACAGTCTCAAGCTGGAATTAGACACAATAATGTCACATTCGGGGATGCAGGGACTTCCCAAACTGCTATGACATCAGATGTAACAGAAGATTAATCTCTGCCAAAACCTCATCCTCTGTGAGCTCAGAAGGGCTTACTCAAGTCACTTATTTATGAACCGAGATAAAGAGCAAAAACCTTTTTGACACAAGTCTACAGAGTTGGGTACTCTACAGCTTCTTTGGGTCATTCTCCCAAATGGCACTTAACCTTTTGTCTTCTATAGCTGCTTGTTAAACAGTTGGTTTGATGCAGATGAAGTGTGCTGAAATACGGGGTAGATCAGCTTTGCTGTTTTGTATTTCTGGTTTAGAAGTTGTGTTTATGTACTTCATCCATTAATTGGAATCTATGCTTTAGCTACAACTATAAATAACAAGAACAGAAAAAAATATGAAGAAATCTTGTTGTAAAAGAGCATTGAGGGAGTGCCAAAATAAAGTAAGTTGGCAGAAAATGATTTAGCAGATCTCATAAAAACCTTGTGCTACTATGTTGTAAGTTAACTAAGACAGATATTTAAAGCACGTTTAATCAACATACAAATTTTCAGCATATACTAACAAAAAGTTTATAGTATAAAAGTACCGACAACTGGAAGTTATCTGTAGAATTTTATAAATAAGTACTTGCAGATGGAAATGTAAATTACTTTTCTGAAAAAGCAGCCAGTGCAATGAAAGTGGCTTTTAATAAAACATGAGTGCAGTTGTTTTTTGCCAGTATGGTTCAGAAAAAAAGTGTCATTACTCTTGTTCTAGCTAATATGTATCACTGAACAACCATACTTTGCTATTGTACATTCTAGTTACTTTGATTTGTTATATTTTTGTTTAAAAAATATATTTTCAATTAGAATCTTTTGAAGTTGAGACGTTGTTTCTTCCAGCTACACGTTATGACCTAACAGTATAAAAACAGTACAGAATTAGTCTCGTGTTATTGGAGAGAAGATTAAAACAAATTCTTAATTCTTCAAATATCCAAAACATTGCTTATACATACGCTGGGCTTTGCAAAAGCATTAGTTCTCAAATAATACTTAGTCAATCTCATTTTGGCAAACAAGAGTCAGTGGATCCTAACAGGATCATGGGCACTCCTTTTCAGATAAAAAACCATTCCAGACAAACCCTCAGCAG
The DNA here is from genome assembly GCA_016647715.1 of Pavo muticus. Classification (NCBI taxonomy): domain Eukaryota; kingdom Metazoa; phylum Chordata; class Aves; order Galliformes; family Phasianidae; genus Pavo; species Pavo muticus. The sequence continues at coordinate 2,899,782 of JACDJE010000015.1, read as the reverse complement.
ATGCAGCATTCTCATCCCATCTCTAAAACAGGAAACGTGAATAAGGTACAAGAAAAAAAATACAAGAGACATAATGCATTACAGTACAATTCATTTTGACTTCTACACCACAGGGAAAAAGCAACCATTCACGTGTTTAAAGTCAGTAAATTACACAAAGCTATTGGAATTACTTGAGCACTTAAAGTAGATACATTTTTAGAAGCAAGATTACAAAGGTCACTTATTCTCTCTCATGATTAGCAGTGTAACATCAGCCCTCAGAGGAAACAGTTCCACAGCCTGTATGAAATCAGCTTAAAGAAATAAATGTGACACTGCATTTGAGAAAAACTACAGACAGCTGCTGGAAAAGATACGTCCAATATTTGACTGTTTGAGTTCAAAAGTAATTTAGGATGACATATGAAAAGCTATCTAGGCTACAGAGGTTACTTATGTAGAATAAGATGTATAAACTCATCAGATTAAGTGTCTTACAACTATTTTTAGGAGTACAAT